>LR736932.1:0-424638 GCA_902654985.2 Oryctes borbonicus | reverse complement strand
AGAAGGAGAAGGAGAAGGAGAAGGAGAAGGAGAAGGAGAAGGAGAAGCAGAACTAGAAGGAGAAGGAGAAGGAGAAGGAGAAGGAGTAGGAGAAGGAGAAGGAGAAGCAGAAGAAGAAGAAGAAACTTGTATGTGTTTATGGTTAAAGCAACTTATGGAAAAGTACGTTACAAGGTCTATTGCGATTCTTATAATGCAAAATTCGCCTTTTTTTGATATGATGATGTCAACAAAACAGTGCTGAACATCCTGAAGACAAGATCGGAAACTTGCCGAATATCATACAGAGTGTCCACGGATGGAATAGGTACGATGGACAAGAAGAAAGTTATGTTGGAATTTAATATTTAAGAAATAAATCCTGCTTCGTTTGAAACTTATTTTTAATTTCCTTATCGAAAGGTCTAGTCTCCTGTGCTGCTCATAATTCTTAACGAATTTCATTGTTTTTGTAAAAACTTAAAAGGTATCCCTCGTAACTCAATAAATTATACCTCTTGCAAAATTCATTGCATGTTTTATACTTTAAACAGTGTGCCGTGCTGTTCCTCCGGGCCGTACCTAATTTTACACTCGAACATTGTCCCGAAAACTTTCAAGTTAAGTAATCATGAAAACTGAAGTCTTCAAAGCGCAGCGAAGTTCTCGATGAACAAGCGACATAGATACATAATTTAACCTCGTATATACGCGTTAATCTTTCATACGTTCCCGAAATATCTAAGTGTGGACTGCGAAGAGAACTCTGACAGCTGCTGGTTTTTAAACGAGATTGAAATAGGGAAGAGCCAGGGATTATTATAAATTATTCATTTTACTCAAGGGGTAAAAAGTAACGTTAATTATGCATTGAAAAAAAAAGGACACTGGGATTTTTTTGGGATCGTCATTGCTTGTTTGTTGTTATCGATCAGTGTACAGGGTGTTTAAGAGAAAGATCAAGAATATACATTTCAAAATGAAACCTTTCGCATTCGGATTCCTCCACCGTATTTTACCAATCTACACCTGCCTATCAAAATTTAAACTGCATTAACAAGGTGATTTATCATATTTATATCATAGTTCACGTCACAAATATTAATCTACCTTCGTTGAAGTGAAATCTATAGATTTATCGAGAAGTAATTAGTAACCCCTAAATAGCATTATTAAATAAGGCGGATGACAAAAGCGACAGCAGTCCGTAAACAATTAACGTTAAATTTCAACTTCGCTCTTGATGAATTGGAAGCCATTACGGCGGGCTGTGCGGTTAGCAAATATTATTGTTGCGTGACCGCCGTGAGCATTTAAGCGTCAGGTATTAAATCGAAATATATTATGAGCAAATGTGTAAACCGTATTAATTACACCTATTAAAACAACGCAATCGGAAAGCACGTGCACGTAATGACGTCCACTTGAGGATGAAATCCCTTAATTTCCTAATTTAGCTTTACTGGAAGCTTAATCCATTGTTGGTATCAAACACAAAGAAAGTTTTCTAAACGCTCAATCCTAAGAGTCCATCTAAGTACGCAAGGTTATTAAAGCTGTTTGGATTTATTGTGTGCTGTAAGTCACCTTACAATTAGTTTTTATTGTGAGATCTCGACTTCTTTAAATTCACTTCATCAAAAAATTATTTGATACTCCCAATCTGAAATAATAGCAGTTCCTATATATGCAAATGTAGTAAAACCATTCCAAAGCTGCTCCTTCAAAAGCATTGCTTTTAATGTATAAAAATAGCACAATGGATTTTTTTTTCCCGAAGAATCGCAGGGATAAAATGTGAAAATGTAAAAGCTTCGAAATCGAAGGAAATGCTTCAATGGAAACTTAATAATAGTTTTTGATAAACGAGAAAAGTTCAGAACTCCGCCAAGAAAACAGAGGAATAAATCCAGTTTAATGCAGTTTTGGACATTAAATTAATTACTTCTTGCCGGAGAAATTATATGAATTTTCTAGGATACTTCATTCCAGCAGAAGGGCGTTCATGTGGAGCGCATTTAATGACCATACCAGGTTATTCGGTAAGCAACGGCTTCACGCAGTGCGAAAAATAAGAAATCGATCGATGTAGTAAATCAAATTCTATTAGTTGGGCGTAAATTGCAGCGAAATTGGGTTCTCGTCGAACTAGCTGCTGATCTTTAAAAGAAAACAACGTAGTTTCTTATTTTAAAAATAAATTTGGTTTTTCTTTTAATTAAGCGAGGCCCACATTTCGAGGGACTGGTATCGTTTATTACACAGAAATATGTGTAGTTTAATGCAAATTCAATTTATATTGAATGCCAAAGCTCTAGTACACAGCTTAACATACATTGCAATAAGTCTATCTTATCGTGTAGAAGTGAAAAGGAGTCTGAATAGTCCTGAATCCAGTTTCTTTGTTTTATTCTGATCATTCTGATTCATTCCGAGGTCTTGCGGACAAAATCTGGCAAAGGGCTAATGTGTCCAGCAATCCACTGGTTCGTGTCGTGTCTGATCTGCAAGACTGTCCACCCCGTAATAAGATCCGTGGCAAAATTGGAATCTGGTATCCACCTTCCCCAACCTCTAAGCGCCAATTATGTAGTTGGCTCTAACGATAAGAGCATGCTCTAGTTATTGGGTCAGTTTTTAAGAGCGAACGCGAGCGATTTTCGACTTTATTTGCAACCAGGTTTAAGAAAAAAAATTCCACTTTCTGAGAATATAAGCACCGCTTCAAAAAGGCATCATTACCAAAGACAAGCTGTAACATCTACACGCACTAATTAAGAAATAATTAGAACCGGCGTGTGCAAAAGAGGTACCTACGTACAAGTCCTGTTTATTTTTAATTATGCCAACAAAGCGAGCTTCATTAATTGCAGAACCATGAGGAGTTCGCCGCGTACACAGAAACATTTGAAAGACAATAGACGCTATACCTCCACGAAATCTACATACGTACAGCGTATATTCAGATACGTTTATAAACTCCTATTTCGGTTTATACCGTATGTAACAGTGGTACTGGAGATACAATGCCAATAAATGACGGTGCCATCGGGGGAAAGGAAAATGCCTCCGAGAATAATCATCACACTTCGCGCACGAACGGATGTCGGAGTTCTCATTTCAACCCTCTTGTTCTATATCAACAATTTTACTTATTACGTGGATCGGCATTGTTTCACTCCACGCATGGAGAAGGGTGGAATACTACCGGTGGGGTTTGATTTCTGCCTCTGGGAAATATCTATAGCAAATAAGTAATAAAACCGTATTATCGGAGGTAGGTGCGCAAACATTTAACGATGCCAATATTATTTGATGTATGTACGTATATACGTTTACGTGGCTGGAGTGTCGGTAAGGGAATAAAAAAAGAAACGTGTTTGTGTAACTGGAGGCTGTCTATAAAAATATTGATGGAGCATTTATAGCGTTGTAATAAAACTAATAGGAAGAGTCTATTAAGGTGTTTATTTATAACATTTTAATTTATTTACACAACTAAAAATTATTTTTTTTTTTATTTCTATCTCACGTTACCAACCTAGCTTGATTCAAAATCAAATATACGACGAAATTTTGACGGAAGATATTCAAAATTGGAACATATTGAACATTTTTGGAAATTATGGAACTATTACACCCAGACGTATCTTTATCTAGATTCTAGATGATAGTCACTGGTGGTCCATGCAAGCGATCGGCTGAACTCAAATAGAAATCCAATGTTGTTCTGGAGTATGCAAATGACTTTCTGCCGATAAACTTAGAATTAACAAAGATAAAACTACAACATTAGCTACCAAGAACATCGAGGTTACTTCTGAAAATTCCCGGGTTTATCGCTGGACGCAGCATTATATTGACACCTTGGTATCTACGCTACCCGACAAAAACATAGACGCGGTATCGTTTCTATTTACCAAAGTTTATAGACATTATATAAAATGTAAATGAGCCCACGCCCACTTACAAGAACAAGGAAACCATCACAGACCGACGGATCCCAAATATATATTTCTAACACGCCTTCTTTTTAAATATTACCCAGTGAAGACAATCCTAAGGTTTCTATTACAAAATCATAAAAAGACATTAAATATCCACCAATCATAAGATCTTTAAAAGGTTTTTTTACTTACGCCCCTCTTTTTGTGGTCATGCACGTTTATATTTTAAAATACATTTTGTTGTAAAAAAAGGGTACGTTTTGTTACTAACATAAGAAATCTCCATTTTTATTAGGAAATGGGGACGGGGTTTCTGAACGCCCACAATTTGAAAATAAACCAATAAAATAACCGCGTAACCTTAGCATCTACTTCAATGCGTACTTTATGATCAGTTGCATGGATAGGAATTAAATTTTAATTTAGAATTAAGTTAATAACATCAAAACCTTCTATCAACATGTTACATATGGTTGAAATCAGAAAAAGAAGCTGTCTGAGGGCGTTCACACCCATATAAAAATCGATAATGGCCGAAAAGCCATATAAAACACACCAAAGAGCAGAAGATCGATCCCCTATCCTGTATCTCCAATAATAAGCGAAAAAAATGTTTTAATTTGATACTTCTCTTTATATGCAGCGGTTGTGCTGGTAAAGTGTACACATTTCACCACGAGAAATTATATTTTATAAAGTGTTTGCGATATGGGTAGAAAAAAGCAGTTATCCTTGATAGAAAGGGGCAAAGTTCTAGTCTGGCACCAGGATGGTGTTAGTAAGAAGGAAATTGTTCGTCGGTTACGAAGAAGCGATCATTCCGTTAGAAATTTCCTAAAAGATCCGGAAAATTACGGCAAACCAAAAGGCCAGGAGCGACCGAAAGCTGTAAGTGAGCGGGATAAACCCATGATATTGCGGTGTGCATCTAATTCTTCTGCGTCGGCGAGAGTTATTGCAGAACAGGCGGGGGTACAAACGCACGTGCGTAATGTTCAAAGGATTTTAAAGGCGTCACCGGTAATATCACGGGAGAAAATGTTGAGAAAACCGCCACTTTCGGCGAAACACAGAGAAGCGAGGTTGAGATTTGCCGAAGAACACGTATCCTGGAAGAAACAATGGGAAAAAGTTATATTTTCCGATGAGAAACGTTTTAATTTGGACGGACCGGATGGGTACTCGCATTATTATCATGATCTGAGAAAGGAACTAAAAGTGAAAATGACCAGACTATTAGAGGTGGATCTGTGATGATATGGGCAGCGATTGGATTTCGCGATAAAAGTGGGATAGTGTTTTGCACAAACAAAATGACATCTGTGACGTATAAAGACTTATTGCGTGACAATCTTCTACGTTTTGGAAACCAATGGGCCGGGCGCAATTTTGTTTTTCGGCAAGATAACGCGCCAGGTGTTTTTTTTAAATAATTGTGTTATTTACTGACATATTTTGTAATATTCTAATTACAAATACAGGATATATTATTATTATTGTTATTTTAATAACCAAGTCAGTCGTGCACAGGCGCTCGTCTCTCTGTGTAACAACTTATCGGTGCACATTTGTAGAAGCTGGCAGTTATTATTATCATTATTATTTGCTGCAAGAAATATCTTCCAGTTATAAAAGATTAAATTAAGGTTAATTTTACAATCTAGAATTATTTTATTTTAACTATCAAATATTCTGGCAACCTCAAGTTACAAAATCTTCGAATATTTCAAGTTCCAATAAAAGTACGAGGATAACATACTACAATATTTTAAATGAGGGAAAAATTCAAACAAAAACAAGTGATTTTTCCAAATTAATCAATTAATTATAAAGACTATAGGCCCGGAAGTGTTCTTAGATACTTTTTGCGCAATTTAAATTAAAATAAATATCAACAGTGACATTTCAATATAAACTCTACGTTTGTTTATTACGTACTGGAACGTTACGTATTTTTAAACCGCCAAACTTGGCTTCTATTTTGTATTTGTGGCAGACTTTAAACGCTGAACATTAAGAAAGCAGCAGTATTAGTTTTAATATTTGTCAGTTTGTGTCGTCACGAATCAAAATGAACAAAATGGAATATCGAGAAGTTATAAAATTTTTAACAAAAAAAAGGAAAATCTCCAAAAATTATCCGTGAAGAAACGTTGGCTGTATATAGCGATGATTGTCCTTCAAAGTATGGGAAGTTTTTAAAAACATGCATAACCAACCAGTTTTCTTTTTGATTTTCCAAAAAACATTTAAAATTCTATTACTTACAGTATAGTTTTCCAAAAATTAATAAAAAATTAAAACTCCTAAAAATCCTACGAAAAAGGGCAAAAAATAATTTAAAAATATTCCTAATTTAAGGGCTATTCCAAATATTAAGACTAATTGTCTCATTTACCATTTTACCATTAAAAAAATATCGCCAACAGTTTTCAAAACAACAACATCCACTACTTACCAAAAATAAAATTTGTCTTCTTTTAAAAACCAAATTCTCGAAGCCCGCACATCTTCGAAACCTCCCAAAAATCGAACCCAGCAAAACGATATTATTACAACGCGTCACGTGGTTACCTTCCCTTGAAGCCCAAGTCCACAAGTGGTTCAAACCGAAACTGAGTGATAACTAGCAAACTCAGTATAGGAAGGGAGACAGCACGAGGGACGGCGTTTGTCGAAGACCGCGGCGCTTGCTCAGGTATCTAGATACTCTGTACGTAATGCACCAACCCTCCGAAAGATATTAGATAGAATTTTTTTATCGTTATCGTGGCATATTTCCTCCCCACATCGACGCTGGGGAAATTTCAAATTAAAAATGAAAAGCACGTGCGGCACGATGTTTTTTGTTCCCTTGAAGGGTCGTCGTGATTTATTCTGCTTTATTTGTCTGGCAAAAAGAGACGTCCAAACATCAAACGCCTTAATAAGACCCCTATAACTGATTTAGGAGCTTCCGTACGGCATTTTTAAGCGGAACTTGTAGTATTGCGAAAAAAATGATCTTTAACGGGAGATGATTTACGATAAAATCTGCTACATCAAGAAGGGTAGATGATGTACGAAGGAGGATATCTGGTTTGATGTACTATAAATCAAGAAAAGCCAACACGAACGCCAAATTAAAAACAAAACATAAAGAGATAAACAAGTTCATAATTTGTTTATCTCTTTATTGAGCTTATGAATCAAAATCATCATCAAAAGAATAAGTCTAGTGACAGGATCCAACTTGCTGGATATTGTACGAACGTCGTATGGCTTTATTAAAATTATTTGTACCTAAACATAGTTCGTATTCAAGCTTACGCAGGCGCAAAACAACAGAAACCTAAACAGGCACGAGGACGTACATTCAAATATAATAAATAGGTTTAATCAACAGTGTCTATAAAATTGCATCGTTCACTTAACGGCATACATTATTCCAGGCTTTTTTATGTTTCTTTTAATGTTAAGAGCGTTCCTTTTGAATGATTAATCATTGAAGTTCGCCACTTTCCGTGCGCTTCACGAAATTAGCAGAGACTAGACAGACTCGTGTTTATTCGTCTCGTAAGAATGGGTTCGTGTTGCTTACTGGTTTCGCCGAGAGTCGACGAAACACGAGTCTGTTTAGTCTGTGCTAGTTTCGTGAAGCGCACCGAAAGTGGCGAACTTTATTGATGATGAAATATTTTCGATAAGATAGAATGCAGTTAATATGTCGCCCTGTATAAGTTAGTGTTATGTTTCTTATACCTAACTCAGCCTGTTTTTGAGAAATTTATCTATTTTTAAAAATGTAGGTCAAACTTAAAGGGCGTGCCTGTCTTACGTATGTAAAATACGCCTTCTAAAACATCAAACTCATCATCCCAACCTAAAAGAGCCTAAAAGCCTAAAAGAGGTAGAAGCCAACCTAATTAATTTATGTGAATTAGTTTCTAGCAATTTGATGCAATCGTCATCATCAATTACGAAACTAAAAGAAAAATATATTTATTCAAATAATCACCCACTCCTACATCGAAAACGGAACAAAAAGCAACAACTTTAATGCAATATATATAATAGACAAAACATACAAAACATATAGAGGAATATACAAAGCTGTAAGAACCGTTTCAACATGAGTTGCTAATTAGGCTTTACACATACGCGCTTCTTTCAGCATCCAGCAAAACCGTTTACAAAAGCGCCACATTTATAAGTTGGCAAGCGCAAGCAAACAAATAAAGAGGAATCTGATTAAACAAACAAAGGCCGAACCTGACGTAAACAGACTTGCAAAAACCTAATCCCAATAATTACCGTTAATTAACAACTGTGTGTAGGTACGTGCTGGCGGAATGAATATCCGTGTGTCGCCATTGGTCGAACGGAGGCAAATTAACTTTTAAGTATGTTAGTACCGCTCGTGGAACGGAAGTAGAACAAAAACGAATAGGAGCTGTTGGGAACAAAGCAAAGGGATAAGCCGAATAAGATGAGATACTCTAGGAGAATTATTCGTCGAAAATGTTTGATAATTGGCATTAAAAAATCGATATTGAGATGGGAAGGCACGTTAATCAACCCTGGAATCAACCTAGTAAAGAATGATTAGGCATGATCTTCGTTCTAGGGGAATGTAATAAAAGTTGTTAACTGCTGGCTAAGGCGCGTATATGGACAACGGCGTCCAGATACAAAGAAAGCAATTTCACTAGCGTTCCATGATGCGTAGGTTTGAGGAGAGCAAAAGCACGAACTACAAGAAAGCCACGAGAAGAGAAAGAACATTAACGCAATTTTGGCGTCAGTTGCGGAAAATCCACATGTCTCATTGAGGCAAATTGCCCAAAGACAGATATCATTAAAGTTCGCCACTTTCCGTGTCTAGTCTCTGCTGATTTCGTGAAGCGCATGGAAAGTGGCGATATCAGCGTTCGGCCTGTACAGCGTATATTAAAATTGGATCACTTTTGCCCCTATAAAGTAACGATAAATTGGGAGCTTGAAAATACTGATCTGGAAAATCGTTTTAGAATTTTGTCGATGAGCTTTGGACAAAATTAGTACCAAGTGATTCTGTTTGTTGAGCTTTACTTTGAGTTGAGAACTGGCTTTTATAATCCGACTTGGTTCCAAAACGAATAAATTGGGTGTGAAAGCGCCGTTGTTTTACTACGAGGAATATGTCGTAATAGCACTATAAGCTCCAAAATAAAAATCTCTAATTCGTGCATAAAATAAAATAATTCACCGATCACAGTGCTGTCTACTGCATTCTTAACGTGAATAAACTACAAATTATGCTTTGTCTCAAATTTCGGATAACGATACTTTGCGATGTTGTTGTTCTTATTATACGAGACTTTCCGACTATGTTTTATGATCTTTTACTAACTTTTCAATATATAAAAGCTGACATTTATTTCCACCTACATATTTACTACATGCTTATGTAAAGCACTGGATAAAAGGAAAGAAAAAAATAAAAGCTTCGTTTAGTACATTCTCGTATATTATCTTTTTGTACATTTTTTACTCCACCCACGTTTTGAGAGAACTGATGGCTTTATATATCGTTGCAGAGATGCTTTTTTTAGACGTCGGACAATGGATCTGAAAGCTTTAAGGTTTGGTCGAGTTTTCTCTCCGCTTTCCTTTCTAAGCACTTTGCGGCAGATCCGATAACACATCATTTGAGAACGATATAAAAAAAAAGAGCTGCGAAGATGTATTACAAAAAAAATGTACTGTGTGTTGCTTGTACCTACATATAGTAGAGTTTGTAATATTTTAAAATAACCAATTAATAAGGTAGATTTAAATGACTTACGTAGGAATTCTAACGTATATTCCGTATAAATATAACGTCACTAAAACCAATGAGAATTCACACACGTTTTATTTTAAATTGCAACTAAAATTATTAAACTTATCATATAGTTCTTTATAAAGTTAAAATTAACGGCATATCACTTCAACTAAATGCATGCGAGAAGGAAATGTGGTTCCCCCTCACACGTCTACCAAATTAATTATTATTAGGTCCTATGCCACTTGCATAAAGGCTTGCATATAGATTATACGGTTTGAAAAATGTACAAATACGTATTGTTATATTTATTATTGCATCTTCTCTACATTGAAGGTAAACACAGACACAAAAATCGCAAAGACAAATACGAAAAATGTTTATGAACCATAAACTCATTGTTCGCTTCTTTACAGTATTTACCGCTCTCAGTTGGGTAGTTTTCAGGTTGTTTACAGGTTTACGTTTGTTTGCGTTATAGTGGCTCCACTTATTTTACATTTTTGCCTCCACTGCCACGAATTTACCTTTAAAATACGTGCATGATATAGAACATTTTCCTTTTTAGAAATTCAAATTTGCCCCATTTCAGCGTATACACTTCTTACTTCTCTTATTCTAGACTGTTCGTAACAAGTGGACTTATTTTGATGTTTTTTTAAACTTATGTTGGCTGAAAAACGTGCAAGATCGTTAATTTCGGTAGTACGTGACTGAAAACAACAGATGGAAAGTAACTATCTTTTCTGGTATAAAAGTAACCTTGAATTAGATTATGTCAATTGATGATTAACACCACAGATTAACACAAATAGGAGTTAAGAAAGTGTTAATTGTGGACTGATTCTGTGCTGTGATAGAATGGCGAATTTCTCCCTACCACAATTTGAACACCTGTAAAGACAATTGATGTATCTACGCAGTTCCTACTCAGAACCAGGAACTCCTTTTACCGTTTTCGAATTGATTCAGACTTAATTAGGTGTCTGTTAGAATGATCGGTGCGGAACTAGTTCTACGGTTGTTGGAGCGGCAATTTCCTTTGCGTATACTTCCACACGGTTCCGAACCATAGACAAAGGAAAGAAATAGATTTGAGTTGGTAGCTCCGACATATTCGTTACTTTCTGTTTCGGAATTTGAATATTGTTGTAAGATTAACGCAAACATTATTCATATTTAAAGACCCAATTATTAACATTGTGCTATATAAGAAAAAAAAAGATATTTTCGAAACAATAAACTTTCAAATTTAGCGCTATACGATTGTATCAAAATGGCGACGCCCATATATTCACTATTCACGCATGGGAATAGTTATTCTACTTCTCACTTTTGTATAACGATACGAACTAATTTCAACGTCTACTGGAACAAACGTACGCTTGCCCCAGACTTTTATGAAAACAAGGATACTTGTTTGATACCTATCTAACCTATCACCTCGTATATTATTATTCAGCTACTCTACACAATCGATTCGCCATCTATACGTAGATATCAGCACTAATAATAATGTAAATAATAACAGAAAACTGTTCATTATTTACATTTTTCTGTGATAATCAATGACCTTTTTTTAATTTTCTCCTACAAATAAACAAATTGGAATACTATTCGTATAAAATTGTTAATTTCCAAAATTCCTTTAACAATTAAAAACATTAATAACTGTATTTGTACTTTTCAATAATTTTTTGCTGTTGGTTTGTTTGAATATACCGTGCGTAAAAGTAAAAGTTTACAACGTTATTCTTATAGATATACATGCACCTTAATAATAATAATAAAAAGCAATTAAACAAGCATTAAATTTATTTCATTCAAAAAATAATGTCTATCTGAATTTGGAAATTTTTAATTCTGTCCAAAATACTAATAAAAATACTTTCTTAAAGAGATGGCCTCCTGAATCATTTCTTCTGGAGATCGCAACTGACTAGCACCCTCTTTATCGTGATTGGCTAAGTATAAATAAACGTCGTCGTTATTTTTAAAATCACCTTGTCTTCTGGGTAAAATATGGCAATGCACATGCTAAAAAAACAAAAGTTAGTGAAAAATCAATTGGTACCAATTATTACTAATTAAATACAGGAACTGTTTGACCGGCATATTTTCCATCTTGAACGCATATCGTGGAAGAGGAAGAATTGTAGAATAATTCCATAACTTTTTGTACCTTTACTACCGTTTGGAATAGATCGGCTATCTCTTCTGGTGTCAGGTTTTCCAAACGTTTTACACAGCGTATGGTAGAAACCAAAACATCTTTTCAAATTAAGAAGTGATATTGGCATAAAAGATGAAAGTTATTTTTATGCTATAAAACAAAAAAAAATTGCTACTTATTAAAAAATAGCTGCTTATAGAGAACTGGAAAGGTTTATTTGTTGATAAAAATTAATGAATTTGAGGCAAACCTTGCCAATTCCATGCAAGTTAAATTTCCCTTTTTCAAGGGACAGAGAAGCACCCAAAAAGGATACGACCTGGAACCACACACCTAATATTCGTAAAGGCAAAGCTGTATTTTGTACAATAGAAAACTGTAGAACTTAAAATAATTTTATCGGCAAACATATAAGTTGGCCTACAATCAGGCACAATTTGTCTGTTATCGACTTCAATTAAATTGTAAATATCATTCCGACGATGCTCTAAAACTGGCATATCGCCTCTTATTTTCAATAGAATATCAGAATCTATTTCGGCTGTAATTATACTCTCGTCAGTGGGTATACCTTCCGTATATTTTTTACCTTCTGCTAGTATTTTTCCCCAAGGATCGATGACCTGATAGAGAAAAATGTATAAACATATTCAAACTCTTAAAAATGTAAATTACCAAACTCTGTCCGTATGATATCCTTTGCTTATTATGTTCTCCATACTGTGCAGCTGCTATTACATAACATTGATTCTCGATTGCTCTAGCTCTTAATAAAATTTCCCAGTGCACCTGACCAGTGGTATTTGTAAATGCCGATGGAAATGTTATTATAGTAGCACCTTTCTTTCGTAATAAAGTGCTCATCTCGGGAAATCGCAAATCATAACACTAATTTAAACCGGTTAAGTAAGTATAAAATTTGCGTAAACATATATATATCACAAGTACAAGGATACAATTGCCATTCCAATTAATCCGGCTGGTGTCTTAACAGGTTCCACAATCTCCTCACCTCCAAGTACATTTTCCGATTCCTTCAAGTCTATATTTCGTTCAGGAATGTATACGTCGAATAAATGCAACTTTCTATATACAGATACGATTTTTCCATGATCATCGATAATTACATGACAGTTATTTAATCTTTTCTACGAAATCAGGCTTAAGATAAATTTATTCGTGGGAACTGTTTATTAATACCTCATTGTCATTTCTAATAAATTCATGAAACCCACCTATCGACAACCAAACCTTGCTGAGTTTTGCTAAAACCGAATACTGTTTCATCAACGGTCCATCTAGCGCTTCCGATAACTCTTTAATTTCATCTTTATTAGTGCCTATATAATCGACGCCCTCTGGTAAAAAGATTACCTGCATTATTATATCATTGATTAATACATAAAACTCGTTTGTCAATTGCACGATACATACCTTTGCATTTTTCTCTACGGCTTGAGCTACTAAACGTTTAACGCAATTGAAATTATCGTTCTTGTTGCTCCTTGAGGTCATTTGACACACTGCTATTGTACATTTTCGGTTACTCATGATAGATTTCGACAAAAATGCCTTAAAAGATCTAAAAAATTGCCTACTTTTATGACTACGTATAATGAGCATTTATCGCGGTTATAGGATGTGCTATCCTGCAATGATATTTTATGTTTTACAAAGGTTCTTTGCGAATTACGCAAAGCCATTTAGAAAAATTCCTACCTGCAGAATTCCCTTTACTTGTTGAATTTTGTCAAAATTATTGTTAGGTTAAATACAAATCTACGTCAACGTCAAATTGGTCAAGTTGTCAATTGAAGTAAATAACTTGAAGTTTGTCCATTTCTTTAAAAAGTTGGCAAGTGAGCAACAAAAAATAAAAGTTCATAAAAGTCCTTTTTTTAAATTTTTTTATAGGTCTTAATTATTAGTACTGCGCCCGTTACTAAGTATATAATTTTGTCGAGATTAAAATTAGCTAAAAAAAAATTTGGAAAAATTGATCCAAAAGTCAGTGGCGTAACAATTCTAAAAACAATTTATTTTAAGGATCAATACATTTAATCATAATATAACAATCTTAAAACAATCATACTAGATACTAATTTGTAAAAATTAAAAGATCATCTTTAGTAAAAAGAGAACTGCTTTAAAAAACTTAATAATCGAAGAAGATTTCCGGTTTTAAAACGATTTTTGAGACAGTCCTTTTTTGTCGTTTCTAACGATGTCGTTAATTATATTCAAATTATCGTATCTATCTATAATTTAAGTCACAGAATAAACCATAAAACAAAAGAAGATTTTAAAGAATGGCGCTTAGTCAGAAATTTATACCGCTTTTATATATGCGCGTGTCAAAATTGAAGTATGTCATTTGTTTATCGATCCAATCGCTGAATAACGCAATATTAACATAGACACCAAGAGATTCGCGTATCCCACACGTTACGCCCCAAGAAACTATGCCTACTTGTTGATATCTGTTCGACTCCTCTGTTATTGGACACACCAAAGGGCCTCCACCATCTCCTTTACACGTATCTTTCTTTATTCCTCCTCCAGTGCATATGAAGCTTTTATCTAACTTAAAGAATGGTCCGAGTGCCTTTCTTCGTAGTTTCTGAGTACATTGGTGGTTTGGTATGATAGATAAACTAACTTTTTTCAAAACGGATTGATATCTATCTGGATTAAGGGGACTTTTGCCCCAACCACTTGCAATGCATTTGTTACTAGTAATTAACGCTTTTTCAGTAGGTATGCAAATCACACCAACGTTTTCCGATAACTTAAACGGTTTTTCGAGTATAAGAAGGGCAATATCATTCTTAAGCGTTTCTGGACGATATTTTGGATGTAGAATTACCTGAAAAGGAATTGAATTGTTATTTTGACTTGAATGATGGATCATCTCCTTCAACCTTTTTAGAAAATTGATCTTCATGGGGAAGAGGTTCATTCTTCGTTTCCCAATTCCATTCGCCCGCTCTAACGACATATTTCATCGATGGGGAAACGCAATGTGCTGCAGTTACCGCCACCTGCGGGTGAATCAAGGAAGCGCCACATTTGTACACGTTTCTTTGTAGAATACCTAGCATCCATGGGAATTCCCCAAAATAGGCACGATCTTTATCAATCGTTTCGTTCGAATGGGACGAGTTAGATCGTAGAATTCCGGAGATGATGCCTGTATTTTGTCTTCCGCATTCGATTTGGCAACAAACGTCGAAATCTCCCGTGCAAGTTATGCTATTATGTACGGGTTTCATTAGTCTGCAATGATGATAATTAAAATATGTCCCAGTTGCGAACGTCGTTATTGTACTTTTCACAATTACCTTATGTCCATGATTCCAACACCGTCTTCTATTAATCCGCTGTAATCTTCTTTGCATTGCCAATAAGGGACGCAAATACAATTTTCCGATACATCCGGATACATGGCAAACCCGAACAAATCATCGAAATCGGCATGAGTTATTGGTTGTGTAAGAATAAGTTTCATTAGTAATAATACAAATAAAACTGAATTTTTCATCTGAAATTTAATTTAAATAAATCAATATCATTAAAATAAATAAATAAAATAATTCTTCAAGGTTACCTTTGTAGATATAAAATATTATTTCTTATATGCGTGTACAGGCTTTAAACTTAAGGCGTATGTCTTTTTACATCTTCTTTTTTACAATTTTCTTTCCTACAAATTTTGTAGACACTCTTTAAAAGGTATATTGAGATAGACTCTGTGAAGTAAATCGTGCAATCATTTTAACAATGTAAGCTACTTTGTATATTACATTTCTATTTTATTTAATTTTTTATTTTAGATGTTTTTATTCAATATTTTATTTTACTTAATAATAATATTCCTACCAAATTTTATACAATGTGAGATAAAAGCTTTTAACTGTACCTGTGTGCCGTATTACCAGTGTTCCGAATCTTACAATGTTATCATGGATGGGATGGACATATTTGACGTCAGGTTCGCATACTTTATTAATTATTTTATATTTTGAAATGAATAAATATGGTTTCTTCAACTAGATTTTTGCCCTTAGAAAACTCGACGCAAACGTTAGCTGCCAAGGATATTTCGATGTATGCTGCGACGCCTCAAATACATTGACTGACGTCCTCCCGGAACCACCGACAACCACTACAGGTTGCGGGTTCGTGAAAGGCAATCCATTCCCATGGTTCGGAATGCTGTATTACCAAAAAGATATATCTCACACATCAAAATATAGATGCGGAGTGTCATTTATTCATCAACAAGTAGCCCTGACTGCAGCTCATTGTCTCAATTCGAAAGGCATATGGACAATAAGGAAAGGTATTTATTATTTTCAATAGATGACATTTATAGAGGAAAAAATAAAATCCCTAAAACACCTTTTATGCATTTATTTTTTTTTTACAACGATTTCAGATGAAAACACGGTGATAAACGTCAAGAAAACAATTCTACATCCATCTTACAGTAACGCCAACTTACGCAACGATATAGCATTGATTATTTTAGACGAACCCATAAAATTAGTGGATAATATAGGTTTAATATGCATTCCTCCGCCCAGCACAAGTCTCGGCGATGTCACGTGTACAGTCAGCACTCTCAACGGGGATTTCGATGATTTTAATCAAATAATATTGATCGAAATACCCATCGTACCAAAGCAAACTTGCTTAAAAAAGTTGAGATCGACGAGACTGGGAGAATTCTTTCAATTACACTATAGTTTCGTATGCGCTGGCGGTCAAAATCAAGATACCTGTGAGGGCGATGGCGGTAGTCCTTTAGTATGTCCAATCGCTGGTCAACCAGGAAGATTTCATCAAACTGGAATCGTTTCGTGGGGAATCGGATGCGCGGAAAACAATGTTCCGGGAGTCTACGTCAATGTAGCGTTGTTTAGGGATTGGATCGATGAGATTATGATTAGAAATGGGTTTGATTTATACAGTTACAGATATTAAGAATATTTTATTGCTTTATAAATAAATATATGAGGTAGAAATAAGTAGTTGTTTTATTTATATGTTTAATTTTGTGAAGTGCTCACGGATACGAAAACTTTTACAGATTCGGCAGGATTTTCGTGCGAGTCGTGTACATACTAGAAAGACTCTTACACCGCTTCGCATCTGTCTTGAAATTCGTAATTAATATTATTCTTACCTTATTGATTTCTTTATTTAATATTATTTTAACATTTAAAGCGCACAATTATTTTTTCCTTCATTTTTTGTAGAAAAATTTGATTCCAGCTACGAAATTGCGCATTACGAAATGCTTTTTGCAGCCAATTAATTCCGCAAACCATTTTTCGTTTTAATATCAAAATTTATTTGTTTTCAAAAATCCTGTTTTTATTTATTAATCTTTTTTCTCCTTTTTCTTGGTATTTTATTCCCTAATTTCCATTATTTGTTCCAAACGCGGGATATTAAGAACCACTGCCTTACAGTGTTGCTATAGCAACGTCAATAAATACAGAGTCGGAGAATAAAAAGTATTAGCGAACCTAAAACATGGAATTAGAATTATACCGCATAGATTACACAATTGTTGGCGTAACTTCCAACAATTGCATGAAATTACTTCCCAGTTCGTTTAAGGAGTCGCAAAAAGTAAGTTTCTTTAATCCAAAAGCCACATCGCTTGCTGTTTCAGTTTATTTTAGGTTGCAATAGGAGATAACGACGGAATTCTTCAAGTATTTTCGATAAAAAGGGAAGATATACAAATTCAATTCAAAACTCTACCGGGTCCTAAGATATCATCGTTACAATTGGCGGGTGCAAAAGGTAATTTCCTCTTCATTTATTTTCAATTTTAAATTTCGTGTAATTTCTCGTTAGGCTCGCCGGCTGATAAGATTTTTATAGCATCGGAAAATGAAGTTAGGGGATATACACGGAAAGGAAAATTATTTCTCAGTTTTGATACTAACTTGACGGAGCCTATAACTTCAATGTAAGTGATCTGTTGCTAGTAGTATACCTGGAGGGGGCGGGTAGCCCCAGGCAAATTTCTGTCTAATTTATATAGAGAGCGTATCTAGAGCTTTTGCCACATGGGGGGCAAAAGCTCTAGGTTGCGTTATAAAAGTGCGCGAATTCTGACTTTCGGTTCCAGGTACGTTTTAGGGAACGATTTATTCGTTTGCGGAAAGCACATTTATAATCATTATAAGGATTGCAAAGATATCGGATCTTATCTTTGTGGCGACTGTATTGTTGACGTGGTGGCTTTACATTCAGAAAAGGTATTTTTTCTTTTGGTAAAATAACAAAAGACTATTATAAACGAGGTCATCATTTCTTATCTGCTAATATAATTAATTTACCTTGCTCTTTTTTTAGACACATCGATTAATTTCATTAATTGCCTGCGAAGGTCGTATGATTAGAGCCCTTGAGCATGCCAGAGTTACCTTAAGCATGGAAACAGAAAGTGCTCCGACAACATTGCATATTTTAGAACAAAATAACATCAAATACGTTCTATTTGGTACAGCAGATGGTCGGGTTGGTCTGCTTGATATTGAAGAGTTTAGTATAATTATATTTACAGAATTAAAAAAATGCAAGAAAAAAAATTTAAATAATAAAAAATCGTCTATTTTCCGAATAATATTTAAGCCAGCTGCTTCCTAATTTATACTAAACATTTTTTTCTATTTTTATATTTTAGATTACAATCGTTCAAGAGATGGATCATTGGAAATGAAAAATATTACAGCGGAATATCTTGCATGCATTCCTACGATTTAACTGGTGATGGCGTAAAAAATTTAATAATAGGCAGAAACGATGGGAATCTTGAAATGTATTCGGTTAATATTCTCGACGAGACTGATGGGCCAATCATTATCTTCGTTGATGTAAGATTATAGAGATAATCAAAGATTATCACGTCACTCAGTAGATAGCTTATTGAAGTAAATCATAAATTAACTGTTATTACCCTTATTCAGCTACGCCCATGTTTATAGTTTTTTTATTTTAACATATTTAAATTATTAGAACTGCAACGAAAGTATAACTGCAATTCAATGCGGAATCGTTGATAACACCAATCATCAAGAAGTAGTTATTTCAACGTACACAGGGAGAATATTGGGACTAACGACGGAAGCTAGAGAAACAAATGTTATTACAGAAAGTCTGTCAGGAAATTACACCCACGCTTCTGATACTAATCACAAGATTATAAAATTAAAGTAACTATTGCAAAAAAAAGGAGCTTGCTTTCAATTGAATTTAAATACTTCTTTTCCCATTTTAGAAACGAATTGGAAGATCTTCAAAGTAAAGTTGCGAAGGAGAGGGAGAAATATCAAACGCTCACGCAATCTATTTTCGACGAAATGTCCACAATACCAACGCTTTCTATCAAACATTCGGTAAATTACAATTATTAATTTTTTTTTTCTTTAGGATCACTTACTATTGTTGTAATCTATATAGATGATCCTCTCTAAAAACGCAGCCGCATACACTTTATCGCTAGAGGTTCCTACAGCTATAGACAACGTGCTATTACAGAGTAATGTGCCTATAGATCTCTTAGATGTTGAGAAAAATTCCGCCGTTGTTAGTTACAGCGAGCAGGATCCGAAGGTATACAAGTCTGGAAAAATAATATCTCAAATATCTGTATAGCATACATAGAATCAATTATAAAAACATGGGCGTACCCAAAATTTGGTTAAGGGGGCGGCAATTAGAGTTGACATTTATATGATCGATAATAAGAAAAGAAGTGAAATTATCTCAGAGAATTATGCAGAAGGGGGACGGGGGAATGCCCCCCTCTGGCTACGCCCACGTGAATAGGAGGTCGATAACAACACTTGGATTTCTTCGTATTTCAAATTTCTCAAAAACCGTGATATGTTAAATGTTTCTTTTTGTTTTTTTTATAGAATGGTAACTACTTATTAGCAACGTACCGTTGTCAAATAAACACAAATCGGTTAGAAGTTAAAATCAGAACAATCGAAGGCCAACATGGTGTCCTACAGGCTTATATAACGCCGTTAATGCAACCAAAATTCTGCCAGTTAAGAACTTACGAAATCAAGCCTCTATCTTTGCATCTAAGGATACACAATTTCGATGAAAATAGGTATAAAAACATTGAAATTTTAACGTAACAATAGCATTTGCGCCTTCAGTATTTTTTTATATTTTGCTTACTTCAAGGCCACATAATACTTTAAGTGTAAATGGAAACTTCAGTTTAGCCGAAATTCACTCTTGGATCCATCAATCTTTACCGGAAGTCCCTGAGAAGCCTCAAATAGGCGACAAAACTCAACTCTATTTTCAATCCAGTTTTCTGGACACGATGCTATCTTGTTCCTATTGGTAACCTATTAATAAGTAAAGAAATTAGCACCGCCATAATGCTCGTTAACTTCTTTTAGTAAGGGCGAAGCTGAATTTAGATCTGACAACATATCGACGATATCGGCGTTAAAGGATTTTTTATCAAAAGAAGCTACGAAGAAGAAAATTAAAATTAACGTCAATTCTAGTAAGTGCCATTGGAGGAATTCAAGAAACAAGCATGTTAAATCTTAATTTCAGGCATCATAGATGAAAGCGTAAATCATGTATTGAAATTAATAGATCCTAAATTGAAGAAACATACGGAATTGTCTAATAAAATAGCTTTATTGGATGCGTTACATGAGTTAGAAGTCAATGACGAGGCATCTATGAGTTGTTTGTCGCCTAAGTACAAGGAATTACTGGAAAATGAGAAGGATTTGCGCCAAGAATTTAGCAGCCAGCCGTCATATCTTGATAGACTGTATGGTAAGTACAGCCCAGCTCGGATACATGTTTTCCTATCCGCATCAGAACCGTATTCGCATTTTTATTACCAGCATCGGTATCCGCATTTTATATTGATTTGCATAATTAAGTAATAATGAGTGAGGAGCAGTAATGGAAGTAAACATATCGAAAAAGTTTGAAAGATGATACCTATTATGAGTAAAACATCAAAATTTTTAAACAGTTATATTTCTAAAATATCATATTTCTGTAAAAAAAAAAGAAAACCGATAGGAAAAAAATATACATTTTAAATATGTTACGACTTTTGTTTATACAACACGTATGATAGATAATATCTCCATTTTCTTTTTTTAGGTATCATAACAGATTTATATGTTGATTATTACAAATTCAAGGGTACCAACGTAAAATCCAAAATCCCAAAGTTAATCAACACTTTGGACAATTATACGTACGAGGATCTACTTCAACAATTTCGACCAGATAGTTAAACTAGAACATGTATCAACGTCTATACATTAATTTTTTAAATATGCATCGTATAATACACCTGTTCGTACGAGAAACACCCAACTTGTCATGATTTGCTCGTTAGTTTTTGAGGTTCAAATTAATTTTAACAAAGAGACATCCGTTGGGTGTTTCTAATATTTGAACATAATTTAGCAATAAATATTCAATAAATAAGATTTCACAAATTCCTTATTTAGTCTTTTCGAATATACAACACCAATTTCCTTGATCGTAGTAGTACTTTACGATCTTTACGTAATCTAACTGAGAACACAGTCTCTCCAATTCGCCTTCCACGAAAACGTGATAGAACCTCAAAAATACGTTTTCTTCGTTATTAGGCGCGAGTTCAGCTTTTAATTTCCACGGCACTAGTAGATCTTGATGTTGAAATTGTGTTCGATTCTGATGGACCGGCAATGTAATGTCTCCTGTTACACTTACATTTTCTGTCGGCTGCTCCGGGACTACCACGCCGTTTTCTTTTCTATTTTTCCTATCTTGTTTCAAGTAGCTGGTTTTCTGTTGATTTCTTTGTTGATCTGTAGCCCACACGTATATAAGGCAGCGTCCGCCAATTTTCAATACGCGCGCCATTTCTTCGATGGCTTGTAATCGTCTCTCCTGCAATATTAAAATAAATAAACAAAAATATTCTGATTAGGTGAACTGTAGTATTTCCTGCGCATAAATTTTATTGTATAACTTACTTCGTTTGCTAAGTGATGAATTACAGCTATACTAATGCAACCATCTGCTGTATTATCGCGTATTGGAATATTTAAGCAATTGCATGAAAACACTTCAAATCCTCTTTGGCCGGCTACTTCCGCCAGTCCAAAACTCCTATCGCACCCAAGCTGTGTGAATAAAACGCGTTAATTACTATGCGATATCCCACCACATCAATGTATCGGAAGAACGTAAGAGTCTTTACTCCAAAAATTTACTTACACTGAATATATTCGGAACGCATCCTAAATATTTCCCATTTCCACATCCAACGTCAATCAAAATCGATCCTACCTCTAAGGAATGTAGAAATTTCAAAACGTTTGGCCATGGTTTACATCTAGTATCGCTAAAATGTAGCGCTATGATGTCGTAGACGTCGTACACGTGCGTGGTCTCCAATTCCATAGCTTCTTTATTTTTGATAGAGTTTGATTTTGATTTCAATCGCTTGGCATAAGAATCGCAATGCTGGGTATACTGGCAATCGCATTCACCATGTCTGATCTTACGGAATGTGTAAGAAATTCTTGTACTTCTATGTATCACAGAAAGGTCATTTTGTGTCGGAATAATGTCCAGCTTCCTGGGAGTAATACCATGAATCCAAGCATATCTGCTTTCTAATGACATGATAGTAAGAGATCTTCGGGGTAAGACTACGGGCATACTTATGTTTTCATTTTTAAAATTCATTACTACAGAAGAGCCTAGCGACAAAGATATAATTGGGTCTTCAAAAGCGCTATGCGTATCTATATGCGGGGGAATACCCTGACCGGGTTTGTAGCAATTAACAGTTAATTGATCTGGTTTAAATTCTATATGCCTTAGCTTTAACCTCTCCCAGAGAAAATCACATTCCTGCGGTATTTTGTCTTCGAGCGGTTTATCCTTGTTAACGTTATTAATATCATAGCGAAATTCATATCCAAAGTGCTTTACATGTCTGTGTTTCATCGAACCATTTTCCTGTTCATTAAAGTTACACAATTCCATCAGGATACTTTCTTCCGCTTCAGAGATAAAATCCTCGATAACAATTAAACCGGGTGGCATTTTATTTTGATAGATCGGTTTTGGATTTGGTATGCTTTCGACATAGGATAAATAAACAGGTTTATTATTTTGACCGATATTTAGTTTTCCATTTATGTTTTCAAAAGCTCTTGAAGCAGATTCAATATTTTTAAACCGGATGAAACAGCAAGATTTACCAGGAACCATGGTAATATTGTCAATTGGACCATATTCTATGAAATTTTGATAGACGGTTTCTTCTGACAAACCATTCACTAATCCGGCATTACAGATTGCAATACTCTATAATAGAAGATTAAATTGAATATATTAATTAAATGGCGTTTTCTTTGATTTTGTAAATTAGACTTTTGAGTGGTGGTGTAAATAGATAATTATTGCATTTATTAGCAATATTTGATTGTGAGGTATCGTAGAATATTAAGTAAAATAATACCTATTGAAGCTTATCATTTTGTAGATATTTAAAAAAGTACATGATCAATAACTGAGTAAATATAATTTCAATATGGTGAGATAATGCTTGAAATAGTTGCGAATGATTAGGATTTCCATTCAAATTAACTTTCCGCTATTCAAATTTGCCGCCAAATTATTAATGGCGTTAGTCAATTTTTTTATTTGTTACCTTCGAAGCCAGCAGCGTGCACTTGATGCCTGTTTCTTTTTCAACAATATGTTGACACCGCTTCTGCTTCCTGTCACATTTTCTCGATAAACTCGACTTGCCACAATTATCCATCCTCCACTTTCCAGTTGTCTTCGTTTCTCCGAGGAAGAAAAGAAGTGAAAAGAAGCAGCAGAAGATAACAGTAAATTAGATGGTGCCTTTTTTATCGACGGGCCCATTAATTTCTGTTAGGTGAAAATGGCCGATGTTTTGAGTGCGGAAATTTGGAAAAATTGGGAAAAAACCGGTAAAAATGAATTGTAAGTTAAATGTTAGCGCAAATTTTTACATAAATCGAAACCACAACATACAGATAACTTAATTCTAACATCGTTATTGTACATTTTTTGCAAATAAAATGAATTGTATATCCTCTATACTATGGCATCATATGGTGTTTACTCTTTAAATTGATAGCAAGAATTGGAGATGTGTTTATGCATTTGTTGTAGAAACGATATTATACAGATTAATATGTAGGAAATATTAATGTTTCAGTGTAAAAACATGTATACAAATAATAAAAGATGAAAGTAAAAGTGTCGTATTTGATAAAGATCGTAAAGTAAATAATCTAACAAGCTATGTAAGCGAGTTGATTATGCATGGTATTCATGGATCACTAAAAAGGGAGACCGTGGTTACAACATTGCAAGAACTCGTAGTACGTATGATCCAACAAATAATATATTACAACAATTTTTTGTGCTATAAGGATCGTAATTTTGTTTTAGACATTACATAATGATATACCATCCATAATCTTGGATATCTTAAATATTGCCGATGCGGAGACTTCAGTATTCGATGGTCAGAATGACGATTCAAAGGAAAGAAGTAATTTTTGCTATATCGTTAAAGAATGCGAAAAGGTACATGAGTAATGTTTTTTCTTTTCTACCTGTACTCATGTAATTTCACTTTCAGTTTTTATCTGACAAATTACTTAAGGAACGTTTGGAATTGGATACTTTATTAGAAGTAGGCATCTTGAAAAATAGAAATTTCTACACAAAGTTTATCAAAGTTAAAACAAAATTGTAGTAAGTATTTTTTCATGTTTAATCAAAATTTCTTGCACAAATATAAATGCGAATACATACAATTAAACATACGTGTATGTACCGAGTTTGTTTGTGCTAAATAGTTTGTATCATGGACTGCTTTTACATATAAGTTTAAACAGTAAGAGTTTTGAGCAATACGAACAATTTACAATTAAATTCTTTATCTTATTGGTACAATAATATTTTAAAACATTTCAGCTACAAACAAAGAAAGTTCAATCTGTTCCGTGAAGAAAGTGAAGGTTTCGCAAAACTCGTTACAGAACTAAATCAAGATTTCGGAGAAAATATCACCCATAAACATTTACTAGATATCGTACAGTCATTAATAGGTAAAAACATCGATTGCGTCTATAATCTTGTCACTAATATTGCATTTTGTTATTAGGATGCTTTAATTTGGATCCAAACAGGGTTCTCGATATAATTCTCGAAAGTTTTGAGAACAAAGCGAAAGATGCTAGGTTATTCATACCATTAATACAGTCGTACATGAACGATCCAAAGATTATATGCGAAGTCTTAGGATCGAAATATATTTTTTACAGAAACAATAATGAAGTTGTACCACACTCATTATATATATTAACTGCGCAACTTTTGCAGCATAATATTATATCCCTAGATGATATTTACATTTGGGTAAATATGATAAAACCAACAAAAGACTAAGTTATTATAACTCGTATGTTATAGCTAACACCAGATGATAAAGTGATGCAGAAAGAATGCGAGAAAGATCTGAGGGATGCTAAGGAGTACCTTAGAAAATTGCAGATCATTTCAATAAATAATAAGGACAAAGAAGAACCCCCCGAAGAAAAGGAAAATACTTCAGAGAAATATGCATTTAATCAGAAGTTTGGACTTTGCGAAGCATTGCTGGAAATTGGGGATTGGAGTAATACGCAGGTGCTGATGAAACGATTACCAGATCATTATCTTATGGAACAAGAACCCATTGCATTAGCGCTGTCTAAATTGTTACATTGTATCTTGGAACCTGTTTATAGGGAGTAAGTTCTTTTAATGTTTATAGAACTTAAATTAAAAATATTCGATTTTGCCAAATAATACAAATAATTGTTTCAAAAATATTCAACCTGTTGTTTTCGGTGATTATATTCGGTTATCGACCCCTTGATCATAACTGACATATACCTATATACCCGCATATCGTACGATTTCTAACTTACACAAAACGCTGGGCCCCATTAATAACTTCTTCGCTTCATTTCAGAAATTGGAAGATAGGAACCAAAATTAAAGGAAAACCGATTAAACCTCACAATAATTTGCTAAGTCCGAAACCAGCCCGTACCTTCATGGAACTACGTGATATCGCCATTCCAATGCTACTAGCTCTCGGTCCGTCGTTACGTTACGACTCCGTCTTGATGTACAAGGTCATACGATTAGCGAAATTAGCTCTGGCATCGTACGGCATTGAAAACCATCGCTCGTCCATACCCACCAGTGATAATTTGTACTATGATATTATAACGCTCCTAGATGTGACGATATTACCTTCCCTTTCCTACATGGATTGCAATTGTTCGATTGCCGAAGAGATATGGAGCTTAATGAAACTCTATCCCTACACTAGTCGATACTGTCTTTACAGTCGGTGGAAGAATGAGACGTATTCTCTTTATCCGGAGTTGTTAAGGAAACGCGGCGATGCCGAGAAACAAATAAAAAATATCATGAAACGCGTCAGCAAGGAAAATATAAAACCAGTTGGGAGATTAATTGGGAAACTTACCCATAGTTCGCCTGGTTTTCTTTTTGATTATATCCTTCTACAAATACAAGTGTATGATAACTTAATCCATCCAGTTGTAGATTCGTTAAAGTATCTCACGAGTTTATCCTACGATGTGTTAGGGTTTTGTCTAATCGAATCCTTAGCTAATGCTGATAAGAAGAGGTTCAAACATGACAGTACATCGATTTCTAGTTGGTTGCAAAGTCTATCGAGTTTCTGTGGAGCCGTGTTCAAGAAATATAACATCGAATTGACTGGTTTGCTGCAATACGTTGCCAATCAATTGAAGGCACAAAAAAGGTAAGAAGCAGTAGAAAAAGATCAACTTTACGTTACGTGAACGGACATCGATTAACACAAACCCCGTTTAGATTCAAATTTAAATTTCCTTATATTTTTTATTATATTTGTATTGTTTTTTTTTTGTATTTGTTTTTTAGCTTGGATCTATTAATTTTAAAAGAAATTGTGCAAAAAATGGCTGGGGTAGAAGCTGCTGAAGATCTAACTGTAGAACAGCTGAATGCAATGGCCGGTGGAGAGCTATTAAAAGCGGAAGTAAGTATTATTTTGTTTACATGATGCGTAAAAGTTTGACTACGTCATATTGTGAATTATTGCGAGGGTAGCGTCTTAAGCTTATACAAACAATCACTGGGTCACGCTATTGAAATTTGATCTTATTTTTTTGTTTTTGTAAAAGCTTAGACGGTATTCCTCGTATGTTATCTGAATACTAATTTGCTTATTTTTAATGTAAACAGGCTGGATATTTTAGTCAAGTAAGAAACACAAAAAAGTCATCCTTACGGTTAAAAGAAGCAATGGCCGATCAAAATCTAGCGGTAACGATGTGTTTACTCATGGCACAACAGAAATATTGCGTCGTATACCGGGAGACTCAAAAAAGTCATATAAAACTGGTCGGAAAGTTATCCGACCAATGCCAAGATACTTTAGTGCAATTTGGAACATTTTTGGGATCGACTCTATCCATGGATGAATATATCCACAAATTGCCCTCGATACAAAGCATGTTGCTGGATTATCACATTCCAAATGAGGTTGCTTTCTTCTTAGCAAGGCCAATGTTTAATCACGCTATAAATGTAAGCAAAGGGTTTCCTTTTTCTTCAGTTTCTTTTAATCATATTTTTTTTATAATAGATTAAATACGATCAATTAAGAAAAGCAGATCCGAACTATAAAAAAATGTCCTCCTCTGCGAAACAGCAAAAATACTTCGAAGCTGTCACCGAAATTATGTCACCCGTGCACAAATCCGTAATTCCACTTCATTTCCCCAAAGTCTGGGAGGATATTTCTCCGCAATTCTTGACGACGTTCTGGTCGTTAACCATGTATGACCTCTACGTACCCGAAGAAACATATCAGCAGGCAGTAAATAAGGTGAAACAGCAATCGTTGAATGCCGTCGACGCTAATACGAGTAAAGCCAAGAAGGAACAGGAAAGATACGTTACTTTAATGGAGAAGCTCCAAGATGAGAAGAGAAAGCAGTACGAGCATGTGGAGAAGGTCCTTTACAGATTGAAACAGGAGAAGGATACGTGGTTCCTGTCTAGATCGGCAAAATCCGCGAAGAATGAAACGATTACGCGATTCTTACAACTTTGCATATTTCCTCGGTGCACCTTCACTGCTGTAGACGCTGTATACTGCGCAAAATTTGTACAAACGATACACATGTTGAAGACTGCGAATTTTTCCACGTTACTGTGTTATGATAGGGTAAGGTTTCAATAAGTTTGTGATATTGGATATAAATGTATTCAATGTCGCCTATTTCTTACATGTACCTTTAAATACAAACGAAATATAATTGCGATGAAAATTTTTGGAATTTGAACCGTAATTTGGAATTCTGTTAGATCTAGTTGTAACCATCATAGCTAATAATTTGGAAAAAAAAAAAACATTGCCTGAGAAGTTTACTAAACGTATATTTTACTTGAATTAATTCAAATCTTCCATTTAAGCTATTTTGCGACGTCACCTATTCTGTAACGTCTTGCACCGAGAACGAAGCAATGCGCTACGGAAGATTTCTATACACCATGTTGGAAACCGTAATGCGCTGGCACAAATCCAAAGAAGTCTTTGAAAAGGAATGCGGTAATTATCCCGGCTTCGTAACCAAGTTCAGGATTAGCAACCAGTATTGCGACAATCTGGATCATGTGGGATATGAGAACTACCGTCACGTCTGCCACAAGTGGCACTACAAGCTGGCGAAGGCTATGATCATCTGCTTGGAATCCAAAGATTACGTACAGATCAGGAACGCTTTGATTATACTTATTAAGATCATACCGTTTTTCCCCGTTCTCCAGAAGCTAAGTCAGATCATCGAGAAGAGGATAGAGAAGCTGAGGGACGAGGAGAAGAATAAGAGGCAGGATCTTTTCACGTTAGCGACGAGTTACTTGGGCCAGTTGAAGCAGAGGATGACTAGTGGTCATATAATGCAGGAGAGCGAATTCCATCAAAATGTCGATAAGGAAAAGGTAACGTTTCTGAATCTGTTAGAATTAGTTACAAGCAGTCATTTATACATTAATTGTTTATCTGATTAATTTTACTTCTTTATCTATAGGTTTCAAAATCAAGCGACTCCAAGAATCAAGACGCCAGCTCCAACAAACAAAATGGTGAAACGAAAGGTATTTCTGACATTTTATTTAAATTAATCGCGTTGAATGGATATTTTCACTGCAGATCACTTAGATACCAACAAAGATGTAAAGGATAAAGAAAAATCCGAAAGGAAAATCAATAGACAGTCTACCGAGGATACGAAGGGTGTTTCGAAAAGCCAAAATACCTCTCAGAACTCGGACAATACGTAAGTGTTGAATTTACGCGATTACCAAGTCTCACTAAACGGCAATTGATCATTTTACTTTTAGAATCCAAGATAAATTCGACAAAGACAAAACGCCAAAGGAAGAAAAGGATAAGTACAATAGAAAAGACGATAAGCGAGATGAACCAGATAGAGATAGAGAGAGAGAACGCGAAAAACGTAGAGAAAGAAAAGAGGAGAAGATGATCAAAGAAGAAAAACAATACAGGGTACGAATTTTCCTATTGATTAAGAGTGAAATCTGATCGCCGTTGGCCTTATAGGAGGATCGATATATCGAAATGGTTAGTCCAAAAGAAGAACCTCGTTACTCCAACGAACGCAGTCAGGCCGAACGTTATTATGAGGAGAGAAGTCATTATTTCCGAGAAGTTAGAGACGATAGAGATGTCACTCTGAATACCAATAACAGTTCCGGGGGTATATCAAGGCACAGTCAGGAACCCACCGAACCCGACAGAGGTACGTTTAATGTTACAGATCGCTTTTTAAAGACCATAATTACTATTTTAAAGACATAATATTTTAAATCGCATTTAATATTCTAATAGGAACCTTTTTTTATTCAACAGACGCAAAAAGAAGAAAAGTGGATGGTTCCTCGACGAAGGTTAGTATCGGAGTGAGATAGCATCGGTGCAGATTTCAGGGTTCATGAGTCTGATGTTGTTCTGTCTGCTCCGAAATTACTGATGGGAGATTGGGCTGAAAACGTTGCGATTGAAAATTAAATAAATAAATTTGAGAGCGAGTTAATTAGTGTGTCAGTGTGAAAAAGAAAATATGTGAAAAAACTTCGGTGTTAAATCGGACGAATTATCTTCCTTCCCGCCGAAAAAATCTTTCTTTATCCCCTCGATTTTCGTTTCCTCCCTAATCGACATCGGATCTCTACTTCAACACTTAACAGAAGAAGAAAGAAGACGGTTGACCATTTTCCTGCTTGAATTGACTTGAAAGGATGGAAAGGAAGGATGCATTAGATTAATCCAGAATGTTAAAGAGAAAGAAATTAGCAATGTGATGGTTAATGACACAAAACATTAACCATTTTTCACTTTTAACGAGTGACGAATTATCATATATTGTATCTAATGCGAAAATATCTCACCTGGAGGCCCTGAACTTATACAACGCAATTTTCTAGTCATTTTAATCCAATTTACCAATGAGAGATAGAAATTAACCGTAATAATGTAAACAATTCTCCCAAGAAAATAATCAACTGCCTTACTGCTGATCATTCGAAAAGAAGATGAAAATTATGTTGTTTTATCAATTTTTATCCCAAAACGTTGAAATCGGACCGAAAATCATACCTATTCTATAAGGATGAACGAAACCCGAATTTTATTTGGAATCTTGCACGTAACAAAGGATCTTCGTGGCTTTACCTCCGACGTTGCTTCGATGACACCCACGGAGAGGAAGAAGAGACCTTCCTAGGTCGGTTAATTCATGGCAAAATCCAATGCGGTTTTAAAAAGAAGTGTTGTGCTTGTTTTTTTCTAAAAAAATGAACTCTTATGTGCCCCCTCCTTTATCGAAGATAACAACAAAAGAACTCAGCCCAATCTTCCACGCTCTGGTGTTACTTTTTTGTGATGATGGTGAGACTGTACTACGGTAAGTATGGAAAGTAGTTAGATAGATAAGCGACGTCTCCAAAAAAAAAAAGAAAAAAGATATCGGTAATCGTTTTGATTGGCTTATCATTTTCGTTGGGAAAAATGTAGCAGTTTTAATGCAGATTCTATTGTATATAGTCTTATCAACATAATGTTGAAGATTGAAATCTTTTTAGTGCAACGATGTTTATACGTGTTTCAGTCTAAACGAAGAATAATTCATCAACGAAGGAATGACTTTTGCTGAAGAGTAAACCGTCTTTAGAGCGCTTAAAATTGCTACAAACTTTCTTTTGCCTCATAAAACGTTGGAAGACAAATAAAATTTTTGAAGCAACAATTAAGATGTTTTTAATTGTATTTTTGTGTGTTTTACATTGAAAGCTTCCACCAAATGTTTCTTTATTACTTCAACTTCTTGATTTAACTCTTATGTTACCCGAGTGTGGATATCAAATTTTGTTCATGCCGAAGATCGTTTAGTTAGGTGTGAGGAGATAGCAAGTAAAGTTTTGTTTTCACGATTTATTTTTAAATTTCTAAGTGCATTACGTATATACAGGGTGCACGACTCAACTGTTCACATACTTATACTATACTTGCGTAAATATTTTTTTTTTCTAAGTATTATTGTGTTTGACCTATATAAACTCCTTTACAATTTTGACATTATTTTGTTAATTGTGAGTGTTTGTTTATTATAGTTCGTGGGTTTTTGGACATATATAACAACATATAAAGGGAAGAGTTGAGTCATACACCCTGTATATACCCTATGTATTTAGAATTTTAAAAATAGACCTAACTTTATACAAAAACAAAACTAATTTAAACAACACAGTCGGTACAACCCAAAAAAATATTAAAATAAGAAGTATTTGAATAAAACCGGTTAACAAGAAAAAAAGGAGATAAATAAAAACTTGTACACACGTATAGTGATGACCAAGTCCGATGTCTGGAATGTCGTAGACCATTCATCGTGCGTATATTTATACAACTTGGGTATCGCTGTACAACTACTACATTGCATTCCATGTTAAATCCTCAGCAACTTCTGGCAGTAAGTATCTAGCGTGGAAAATTTGAGGTAAAATAATGTAAGAGTTAAATAAGAAACAACTGCACATCTTGAAATAGCGCAAAATTCAAATCTACACAAGTACGTTGGTGGAAGTGTTTAAGATTTGCTCAAGCATACAATTATCCAAAAATCAAAAAAATCACTTTCTATACTAAGAGGCAAAAGTGTCCTGACGGTTTCTAGATTCTAGACATTGCTATGTTTAGAAATTTGAAAACTTGTATCCTCATTCATACATTTACATCTAGTTTTTGCCTTTGAACGAACAAAAACAAATTCAAAGATTTAACTCCGTTTAAAAATTCATATTTAGCGAATTTTCCATCTACGCTTCTATTCAAAATTCCATATTAATGCCTTTTTGGCCCAATTCCATTAAATAAATAAATAAAACAAGTTTTCAGGTTTTAACAATCTACTTTTAGTTAACGTATATAACTAAGTAACACTGTATACATACTCGCTAATGTGTATATATTTAAGTTATAAATCATAGAGAAATAGATGTTGCGTCAGTGTAGCAAGTCATAGGTTGGCAGCTGGCAAGCGCAACTGGAGACTGCGAAAACGCAACTCCACCACTGCATTCCCTAATTGCCATCCCCTGGTTGTCTGCAGAGTTACAAACACGAAGAACGGAAGCTGCAGCAACAACAGCAGCTGGAATACCTGATCGAGAAGACTGAGAAGAAGGAACGCTCGTCGAAATCGAAAGATAAGCGCGACAAGATCAGCGACGAAGAGAAGGAATTGCGCAAAGAGAGGAAACTTGTCCGAAAAAGGGTTTGTATAGTGCGTATAAAAAATGTGATAATAATTTTCGAGCCTTATTTCTTATAATTTTAACTTGCTAGAGAGGAAGAAGTAAATTGTTGAACACGATCAGAATCTACATTTTATGCTCCTTTTTTAACTAATTTTTATTTGTGTCAACAGGATCGTACAGAAGAAGCGTTACTACAAGCTGAGATGAAGAGAAGGAGGGATGACGAAAAAGGTAAATAGACAAAAAGTGCATATTTTACTTAGTCTTGATTTTTATTTTTCACTTGTTAATCTTACAGTCCTTGTTACAGGGAAAATGATGTCTCACCAAAACGGTGAATTAATGGAATCTCCACACACCCGGGAAAAACACCACCATTCAAGGGTAAGCTAAAAATAAACACAATTAACACCATTCTAAATATAGCCCTCTTTTTTAAATAGGAAAAGTCACCGTACCCACGTGAAAGATCTCACGATAGAATGGAGCTGAGGGAGAAACAATATCCTTTTCATAGCACTAGACGCCATAGGTGACAAATCCCCTAGCGTTCAATTGTTCTATCAATTCGTTTCCTTCGAACATTCATTTCCATTGTATTTTCTTTCTGTTCTTTCTGTTAAATTTGTTGCCGATATTGAAATCCTTAATCAGAGATACCAGACGGCCGACCGAAGGTAAAAGAAGATGATTGTTCACCGTGCAAGTGAACTGAATCGGGGAAAGGACTGCGAAGACGAACGGAAATTAATTATAGATAGGAAATTGATTTGTAATAAGCAAAGCACCCGTCATGTAGTTATTTTCAATGTACAATTTCAATGTGTTTTTCTATTTTAATTACTATTGAAACTATTTTATTTTAAGATATTTCATATACTGTATAAAAAGGAAACTACAAATACGAACTTTGAAGTATTTGTTACATAGAAATAAAATTGTAAAGGTACAAACGACTTGTATTTCTTATTGTAATATACCGTACGAGTAAAAAGGTATTACAATAAAGGTTTCGATCTCGAAGATATACAAAGTTGGATTACATAACTACCACGGAAAAATTGTTTCGCCTGTACCGGAGCCTTCGCACAATCACATTCATTCGTTTTTAAAAGAAAATAAGTGCACAAGATGTAGCTTCGGTCAACTTGATCGGGGATATATACCTTTGCGTGCCTTATCACTAAAGTTCGCCACTTTCCGTGCACTTCACGAAATTAATAGAGACTAGACAGACTCGTGTTCATTCGTCTCATGAGACTGGATTCCTCTACTAATTTTCTGAAGCGCATGAAAAGATTCATGCATATTTCACTTGATGACCAATGCACCAATCCTAAATACTAACAACTTCACTAAATAAATGGTAAACAATAAAACAAGTTCATCCTGTAATAGGCACTTCTTTATTAAATATAAAATCTAAACAACAAATAAAATATACACATTTTGTTTCTTTGTAAAATAAATCCTTTGCACTTCATTTCATGACTAGCACAATTCTGTTAATATTACTAAACAATTTTGTATAAGGTAAGTACACTTAGTGCTCAGATTTGGTGAAAATATAGTAAATGAAAGTAAAAAAATCACAAAAAAATTAAGTACATCTTGCAAAATATAAAATAAATGCAACTATAAAATAGAGACTAATAATAAAGTTGCACGTAATACCGACAAGCATACGCAAATCCTATGTTGTCGGTCAACACGGTAGTTGCGGGTTAATATTCTAATTCAATTTATTTTTTTTATAAAAATACTTTAAAATAGTTTTTTTCCATATAGAGATTTCAGTATTTTTGAGCAAATTTCATATTTTATAATATTTTAACTATATTTTTGTAGATATAGCAAAATTAATGTAATAATGGCTCAAGTGTTCTATATTGAGAAATATATGCTTCAAAAATTTATATGGTCCTCAAATTTCCTTGAATTGAGCAATTTTGCAGTGAATTCTCAAAATGAACAGCAATATCCTCGACATCACTGCATGTTTTCGAAATTTGTTGACCCCGCCCAAAATTACATTTATGGTCCAGAACAATAAATACACATTAATATATTTTACATTTTCTAACTATCAAAGACTACAGATTAGACTCTTTAAATTGCTTTGGTAGACAACTTTGGTTGAACACTGTTTTCTTTTAATATTACATTTATCTTGTTTGCGAGCCTTATGTTTATTAGGCGGTTCTAACGGTTTCAATAGTGGAATTTTCACTCTCGTACCATCGAAAAGCACATCATTAGAATGATGTTTAAACTGGTGTTTTTTTAAAAGAGAATTTCTTGTAAAATTCAATTTACACTGTTCACATTTAAAAGGTCGTTCTCCTGTATGTACCAATGAATGTCGTTTAAAATCCGTAGCCCATTTAAACGATTTTTTGCAATAAATACAATTAAATCGTCTCGTTTGACATTTTTCTACTGATTGACTCGATTCGTTGGCGGATAGAGATTCGTTTTGTTTACTTTTCTTCTCCTCCATTGTAACTTGACAAAATTTTATTGGGTTCACGTCCTCGAATCCAGAATCAGCGTTCTCGTCGTTTTCCTGCTTATTTAGACGGGGATCAAACTCGGTTTTCGAAGGTTTCTTCGTTTTTATCGGATACAGATCCGGAATTGGGTACCTCTTCTGTTTACAATTCGACTTATCGTCCTTTCCATTTGCTTGCGTTGCTGCAACATGTTGGGCGAAATGTTTTAATAAAACCGACGCAGTTTCAAAGGATTCGCTGCAATCCGGACAAATAAAATCTAAAAGAACTCAAAATACTAAATCGATTATCGGATTTTATATTAAGGGAATATTTACCAATAATTGATTGCATCTTAGGTTAGGATGCATCGTTCGAGTACAACTTCCGTGTTCAAATTAGTGACGGTTTTCACAGCGTTTGTAAGACGGAACGGTAAGTATCTCGTTAAAAAATCGTAGAAAGCACGGAAATTTTATAAAAGCGTTTTCGGTAAATATCCTCGTATTTTCAAAGTCGAATAGAATTGAAAATCCAATTTTACCGGAACATCCGCTATTATGCACATTCCTAAAATACTTTTCCTCGTTAGGGATTTAATTTTCTCACCAATCGGCGTACGTGTTTTGTTCGACGTTGAATTTCTAGGATTTTTGTTGAATAAACCGAAGTTACTAAATATTTGATTAGGAAGGCTGGCATAAGTGAGTATAATTGAAATTCATATTTAAATCAATAAGTTGGCAATGCCGATATTTCTAATAATATATTCCTGTTCCTGGTTTTAATCTCTATTCTTCTTTGAAGGCAACAAGGTAATTGATAGTCGAAGTTATTAGTTATAATTTACATTTTCTTTTACGGTCGTACTTGCACATTTCTTTTCCCTTTAATTTTTCACAGTTAGATATAATAAAGTGTGACGTAATTTGATTAACATATACACGTTACGTTATAATTATCGTGCCATTTTCTGTTGTATACTTTGAGTTTCTATCCTTTTAATGTAGCGTTTTTTTATGAATTCATACCGTCGTAATTAATACATTGTTGTGTTAAATAACAATTAGATTTAAGGTTTTTCAGAGATTTTTACTAGTAGATATTGCGTATGCTCTGACGGAGATACAGTGTCAGTTACTGAAATAATCATCATGTAAACATCAAGAGAATAACGAAAAATAATGCCCATTTTTGGTCTTTTTTGCTAGTTCATCTTCTGATGTGTTTTTGACAGAATCAATTTAATCAAATTATTATTACATATTATTTCCACTGTACGAGTACACGTTTGCCAAATTTATAAATGCGAATTATTTTCGAACACGTTTAAAATTTTAATTTTCAATACTGTTGTTAAAAATTAAATGAGTATTACGTCCACACTTTAGAAAGCAGTAAAGATTTCACAGAAACTTCGTGCATTGTTGCCAAATATATCTCGTAGCACTGAAGTTATTCAGCCATTGATTGACGTCACAGATGTAATTTGATAAGTTTTGTTAAATTTTCAAATCCGTATATTCTCATCAGTAAGCCTGTAGAAACGAGTAAGCTTCACGAAATTAGCTAGAGACTAGACAGACTCGTGCTTTGTCGGCTCTCGGGGGAAACTAGTAGGCAACACGAACCCATTCGACGAATAAGCGAATAAGCACGAGTCTGTTTAGTCTCTGGTAATTTCGTAGAGCGCAGCTCGTTTCTGCAGGCTTACTCATCAGTTAGTTTGATGTGATCGTTTTTCTGATTAGGGAAATTTTAATATAACAAACAAACCCTATCTGTATCTTTTGGTAAAGGTTTTAGTTTTTTTTGTTTTTGCACATGCGTTTGTTGTCGAAATTGTACCTTTTGTAACAGCTGACTCATGATACTTTCTCCCACTATCTTTGCTCCTAAAAACAACAGATTTTCGCCGACGCTTTAATGAACAAACAGTTTGAACACTGCTGATTAAAAAAAAAACACTGTTTCAAACAAACATTATTTGGAGAATTCTGAAACGGATAGATATATGTTTCCAATGCTTACTGCATTGTTGAATTTTAAAACGACTTTTGAGAACAACACTTGCGTCAAGTCATCATGATCCTACGATCACGATCTCAAACATTTCACAAAAAAAACATATGAAATGCAATTGTAAGCGTTGATCAATAAATACCCTACAACTTCATTTTGGAAACCACTGTATGAATCTAAGTAAATTACTTATAAATTAAAAAATAGTATAAGCACATTTTTAACGGCTTTTAAAACAAAGAAAATCTTTCAGCAATAACTATACTCGCCATCTTGGCCACCATCTTTCAAAAATAAATAGCTAAATGGCGTCATATTATTGTTTCTCAATCTACATAGTGAGATGTCCCGGAATCTTTTGCATATCTCAAAAGTAATGAATATGGTAATTCGAGGAATTTGGTGAGATCTGCACGTGTGTGCAGAAAACATCACTGCAACGCTACGCATTATATATGTATATTATTGTGTTGCATTGTAACGCGAAACTTAACCTTACATTCGAATAAGAATATAGGGCGTATATTTCTGGGAAGCAAAAGCGGGACCCCGGTAAGCACTATTTTTATTACTAAGAAAGGAGGTGATCCATATAAAGCGAAACGATTTTTTTTTAATAAAAAGAAAATTTGTTTGCAAAATGGAGTATCTGCGCGCGCAATCAACACGTGTAATTTTATTAAATAAACACGAATAATTGTTAAAATATTTAAAATTCAAAGATTATCCTTGCATTTTAATTGATTTACATCGTTTATTTAATCGTCAAAGCAATCTACAAGACGTATATTATTGTATTTACTTTATTAAGATAAGTTAATTTTAAACGGCGCGAAAATTAAAAGTTTATTTTATAACCAACTCTTAATTTGTTTTTTCTTTTTTTATTCTATTTTTTAATAACATGATATGCTCCAGATGTAATAAAGTCGATTAATTAAATAAAGGTAAACGACTTTACATTTTTGCGGATTTTTTAATATTTACCAATAATAATTAAATTTTGGAAAATAAATCTATTTCAAATTTGCTTTCAAAATATACTTTAACAGTTACAAAGTGGTAATTTTTGAGCGAAACAATATCGTAAAATATACAAAATAAATTTATGAATTAATTTCTTCAATTTAATTAGGGTTTTCCCATTTTTGTTAAATCTTCCATATTTTTTCCAACAATTTATTAGAGAGATTATCCATTATTAGATTTGGTTTATAACGTTAATTTGTAATTATTATCCGCTTAACATGCAAGTAAGAACAAATCTAGCGCTAAATATCAATCAAACAATCAATTAAAAATTACATTCACATTCAATAAATGTTATAAAACGAGTTTTAACCATCTTCAGAGCTGAAAAATATCCTTTCGGCCATCTTGATATTTATATCTCAAATTTGAGCTAAAATGGCGGCGTAGTTTCAAGATGGCGGTTTAAGGGCTTTCGTTAAGCTATCGTACTTTATCAGCCGGTTTGTTATCAAGTTGCGGTCGTTCTATCAAAAAGCTGCGATATACAATCTTTGCACGTGCCGGAGGATATTAATTTTTATGTTTTCCGCAATATCAGTTGATCGTTTAGGCCTCTGTTCGGTTTTAACCTTAAGTTTAACCTTATATCGTTGGAGACGTAATAGAACGGATTAGATATACATCCGGAAAATTGTGATAACCGGTAAGTGATTACCAGTATCAATATTTGACACGTTTCAACCGTTAACTGGATCGTGTTTGATGCGTTATACGTGGAAATATTAAAATATTTCTATGAAATAAATGTTTCTTATAGAATTTTAGCATAATGCGCATACGCAGACAATGGACATTTTTTTTATCAGATGAATGTAATTGCCGACGATATATTAATTGTTCTTTTGCAACAATTTCCAGCTTTTAATGATTATAAAACAAAAAAAAACAAACTAAATCAACAAACTGTGAGAAAATTCAATCAATTGGTTGGTAAGTTTCATTTATAAACAAAACGTATGTTTTCCTGCGTGAAAATGGCGCGCAAATTTAAAATCTCCAACGCTATCTCGATACAGATTCAATTTAAATTTATTTTAATCCTATTTAATACGTTCGTTTGCCAATTATTTATCTAATTTCCAGATAAAAATGGATCATATTAGATCATTATTACTGAAAACGGGCTGGAGCTGCGAGGAATTAATAAAAAACATACAAAAATACCAATGCAGGGACAGTAGTGAGAAGGTAATGGAACAAAACAAAACCTCGCCAAAAATTAACGGAAATGATGCAGAAGCGATCGATAATTCCAAAACAAATAGTTCACACCATTCAGTTTCCTTCGAAGAAATAGAAAATGATCATTCGTACACCTGTCGAAAAGCCAGTACGAGTACTTCCCAAAGTGAAATTCCTACGGATAAGCAAACCCGCAAGCCTTATGAAGATTGCCTAAGGAGATTTTTCCAAAAGAGGAAGAGGAAGCACCCGAAGAAGATTAATTTCACGAGAAAATTGAAACATCGGTATAAGATACAACAAAAGCATTCGGTGACGGATCGCAAGATGTTAATTTATAAATATAAATCGCAGGAAGTAGTTCGGAACGAGATAATGCATCAGTTAGAGTTGTTACGTTCAAAAAGAACTTTAGGCATTAGTGCGGACATTAAACAGACAGTAATCAGTGATCAGATTTTCTCGAAAAAGAGATATTCTGGTGAACGAACGAGGGAAGAAGGTTGTTCGAGTAAGGATAGTAATTCGTTGAAAGAAATCTGTGATACCAACATTAGTAATAATGGTAATTAGAATATTTTATTTTGTTGGAATGCTATTGTAGTATTTTGCATGATGGGTTGTTATTGTTCATTTATCATTTATAAAAAATAATATTTAATGTTTGTGTTTACTTTTAATAGGTTAAATAATCAATACTTCATTTTTTTATATAAGCTTGAAAAATTAACTGCTCTAACTCGGTGTATAGATTTAGTTTTTCTTAATCAAATGAAATGGATCAAAATATCCCTAGAAGGCTGTTTTTGATTATTATAATTCGACTGTAACTGGAGTTCCTCAAGGGTTTCTTTTGGTCCAATGCTATTTAAAATTATTATATTAGGCTTTTTTATTTTTCATATTTTAGTATCGGAAGAGATTATTAAAACCTCTCTCGTTTGATTTCAGCAAATCAATCTTTTACGACAACCCTGTTACAAAAATTAAATTCCATAGCATCTTCAGCGAATAAGGAAGAAGTATACAGTATTAAACCTACCAAAACAAACGATATAACGAAAATTAAAGGTTGGAAACGAAAATTTACTTCCTTATATAAAAATAAGCTTCTCGAAGAGTCACCAAGCAAACCTTTGGAGACCCGTATTAAAAATACACCATTACAAAACAAGCTACCTTCTCCACCAAAAGCGGACCCTAAGTCAGCGTTTGCGAGCACCAATTTAGATGGTTTCCTACACGATTCTGCAAATTTGCACATCAGCTTCGAAATACCCACTTTGGATTTGGGTAGTAATGAGTCTTCGATGAATACTTCTAACGTTAAGGATGAATCTCAACCCAAACAGGACGCAATTCCGACGACTACGACCGAATTAAGTAACGAAGAAAACGAGGGAGATGAATTATTGAAGGTTGCTAAAATAGATACGTTGAATTTGTACAGGCCGCGGACCCTAGGCCAGAAACGGCGGATATGGAAACTCAAGACTGATACTAGACTAAAAAGGCGGATGGAAGACGTAGCGAAACCGAGAACTTTAGCTGAAAAAAGGAGGATGTTAGATAGTGATATGGATGCTAAGAATAAGTTGAAAGGCGAGGAAAATGAAGATAACGGAATGAAATATTCGTATGTTTTGCATAGAGGTAAGAAGTTGAAGATCCCTACCAGATCTGAAAATGGGATCATCGCTTACATTAAATCGCACTATGGGAAGAAAGATTATATTTATATTCCTAGGAAGGTGAGGCAGAATAAAATGAAACCATCTATATTTGCCACGACTCCAGTTACACCACCACAGGTAAGAAATTAAGTCGATTACATCAGCTTTTAGTACAATATCATTTCTTATTATTGATTATAATCTAGAAAAGTTGTAAAACATAATGCAAGATACAATAACTTAACAACATAATTAATTCGTTCCAAAAAGCATTCCGCAAATGGAGTCAAATTTTTTTATAAGAAGTAGGGAAAATAGGCATAATCTGTTCCGATAACCAAGAATATAATTACAAATTCATTTTATGCATACAGGGTGCTTAACTAGGAACTGATCGATCCATACAGGAAAGAGAAAATATAAGAAACTTTGGCAGTACACCGACATGTACTATTGAACTAAAATATTTGTTATTTGCGCTGCTATTAAATTACCATCTATATAACATTGCTTATGGAAACTTTTTTTTGATTTTCACAGATAATGAAATACCGTCCAGGACCCTTAAGTAAAAAGATCGCCCTGCAAGAATTTAACAATGAATGGAAAACAGAAATCAAACAACTACCAAAAATATACTTAGAAGTAACCCCTCAACCATACAAACCAATCGCACCCGACATAACCCACTTACTACCTGAGTACGACTTTCAATTAACCGAGGAGAGAACATCATTTGCTTTAACAGCCTTTCATCGCAATGCCACACCTAAGTCGTTTACATTTCCTGTACCATACGCTAATAAACAAGAATATTTAATGTTGCGAAGAAAAATTAATCACCGCGCAGAAGTCGTTCCCGAACTCGCAAAAACCGAGGATAATAAGACTGTCGAAGAAACAGTACAGAATATTATTGATAAAATGATTGACTACGTTGAAATCAAAAACATATCCGAAGAGGTACTCCATGATGATGTTACGGAGATGATTATGAAAGAAGAGAAGGCAAATGTTAACGAGCAACAGAATAACATCTCCAAAAAGAGGAAAGTTAAACAATCGAAAACTAATTATGAACTGAAACGATTGAATGTTAAAGTTATCGAGGTAAATCTCGAAGATAAAGGTGAAAATGTTAATTGCGAAAAGGAGTTCTGTCGGCTTGGATGTGTCTGTAAAAGTTTAAGCACAACCTCCTCACTAGTCTCGAATCATTGCGGTGTACCAGATTGTATGTTCGAATGTAAATGTAATTACGAAAAGAAGAGTAAAGGTAACTTAAAAGTAACACTTCCAATAGGAACGGATTTGTTATCAGAGGGAGCTGTGAATCGATTAGAAGTCGAAGCCAAAAAGAATTTGGCTAGGGTCGAAAAGGAATTCACACAAACCGTTATACAAGCTAATAATCAGACAATCGTTGTTGGAGGACGTACAAATCGACAGAGAAGGGTCACTAAGCTTCCTAAGAAATACAACGATTACATAGACGATACAGATGAAGGAACTGATACTCCACAAGGTACCTTAGAGGAGTCAGATGAAGCTAGTAAGGTCGAGAAGAAACTAAGGCAATGGAAACCGGTACCTTGCACAATATACATGTCCAAACTTCATTTGGAACAAGTTATTCCCTATTGCATGGTACACCATTTATACGATTGCCACTGTGAGTTTAAAGCATTATACGAAATTAAACCACCAGAAATCAAGGATCAAGTACCAGAACCTAATTTCAATTTTGATAATTCCTACGATGAAATATTCAAAGATGGAAGTTTCAATTATGACATCCTAGAGTGGGATTCGTGTGCAAGAACAAAAGGATTACCAACCGATTACTACCATGTACGGAATAAATCTCAAAAATTCATATTGATTAGAAGACGAAGGATTAATAAGCTATATAAAGATCAATCTGATGTCCATCAATTTGTTAATTGCGAGAAAATTAGCGAATCTGAAGATATTATGGTTAATGTGATGACTGATTCTTACGATTATCAGGATAAAACCGCTAGTACTGTCAATTCTTTAGATAAAAATCTTCAAAGCAACGAGAAGCGTGCTCGTAGGAAGCAGAGTTTGTTGATTCGAAAGGATACCTTACAGATTCAGCAACCGAAAGCTGGAGAATCCGAAGAAAATGCTATGCAAAGGCGGAAGAGACCTAAGAAACACTTTAATCATTCAGTAGAAACGCCACCTGCACCTGCGCAACAGAATAACGACGAGTTAGAGAAACAGAATAGCAAGTACAGCGATTACTTGAAGAAGATTGATTTGACTGAACGTATAGCCAAATTCGAGCAGATATTCCAAACTATGAGTACTCCTTCAACTGCAAATCTATTCACGCCATCTTCTTTAATTCAAGAAAAACTAAGCGAAATCTTAGGAAAGAACGTAGGAGCTGATGTACAATTTCGACTTATACCTTGGGATATTCTCGTTACCAAATATGAGAATCGCAGCATACAACTATGGCATTCGACCTACTTCAAAAAGCCTAGGATAATTGCCACAGATAATAGAACTATCCCGAAACATTTTCTCAACGTCCGCAATTACGAGAGTATCACGAATAAGGAGAAGATCAAAGCTGACGTGATTCGCTGGCTTGTCTCCAAGAAAATCCCCGGGAATAATAAGGAAAACATCTTCGTAATCGTCCAATTAACGAAAACCCATTGCGAATTGTGCGGGTTATGGGAAAAGAAACAGAATATTCAGACGGATAAGATGGTTTTAATATCGCAACCTTACGTTGACAATCGAATGTACTCGATCGTTAAGAAGATCATGTTCAGCAAATGTAAATTCACTAAACAAATGCTTTTCGATCCTCACGTTTCAGAAAATGCGCAGAAAATACCCGCAGTAGCTGCTTACCTTCCTCAAATTTCTTCAAATTCAAAATGGAGAATGATCAAGTTAAATTCGGATTTTTCAGTATTATCGTTGCAAAGGAATAAATACGCTATAAAATATTCCGATCTGATGAAAGTGATGAAGATGGCGAAAGAAACGGTCTGTACCATCGTATTGAAAACACCTGAGGTCGAAACGAATTATCCCCACCCCGATTTCGGCATGTACGCGTCACCAGACTGCGAAGATATAATTTTTATCGGTCCTTATTATAATAACGAACACCATGATATAGTCACGTTAAGATACGCCAATCGCGAGCTCATCAGAACGGAAGTATTCTGCAAGATGAGAGGTCTGAAACAGGCGTGTTCTGGTATATGGCTTTATCAGCTAAATTTTACGCTAGCTAACGTTAGTAGTTCACAAACGATAGATCTGACTGAGTGTGAGAGCGATTCAGAGTCTAAGAAAACGAAGAAAGCTTCGGAATCTAGTACAAGCCAAACAGAATCGCTTTTAAAACCTTCTACGGATACACCGAAACCCGTTAAGAAGAAGCGGAAATCCAAAGACAACCCAATTTTCACATCCGCCGATCTTCTTAATTACGAATCATGCGCGGAAGATTACAATGTACCGCCGAATTTTTATAATTTCATGCCCGAAGAGGTGGGGCCGAATAATTTTGCGACGGATTCCAGGGTATATTTTGTCCCTGACGTTCCGCAGATGGGATTCATCGTCGGATACGTCAAACCCAATCGCGTTATAGTGCAATGGCCATCGTTGAAATACATTGTTAAGTTTGGAGACGTTTCCGAAGCGAAGATGTATATACAGAGGTAAGTAGACGGCGTGTTCAAATTGTTTGGAAGCTTCTACATTCGACATAATAGTATGTTATATGAAAAAATATTTTATACAAAAAAAAATTCCGAAAGTACGTTGAAGTGCTACGTTTGAGCATGAGTCTAGCCACTATGAAACATACACTACAAACATACATATTATGACGACATGTCGGCGTGACGCTAGCTTACGACTGAAGTTATTCAAATAATTGATTTTTCATATAACTTACTATATTGGCTGCAAAAGCATTATTATACGCGGTGTATTTCGTGGCGATGAATTTCTTATTGCTCTTCAATTTTTAGGGAATTGAACGCGTGTTTCATCAAGTCTCCCACGTTTCAAATTTTTATCAAAGTAGAATACAATGTGGATAATATCAAGATGGACGTATTTAACTGGGAGTTGTTAAACGGTTATTATGTAAGTATATGTTGTTAAATCAAAAAAAAATCTGTTATCTTGGGAAGTATAATGCGAATTGAGAAACGCTTAAATTCATTAATTTGTCGTTTTTCGCATTTATCGTGTTTTTATTTTTTTTTTTTTGCAGTGTTCGTTTGTTCATATTACATTACACACATTTACATAATTCACGAGACCAACCAATGTAGAAATGCGCATTTGTTGGGCTTGCGTACAGCATTTTTAAAATTCTATTAACAACAAACTTGAAAGCTTTGCAAAATTCTTAAAAGAAAGTTGTTAAACTAGTTCTTCATATATCACAGGCTATCAGATTTTTAATGCGTGAGGAAGGGTTACTTAAGCCTAAGCCTTCAGCGATGAACTATAGAAATAAAATTTGGTTCCGTATAAATAACATTATTAGAGTCCACATCTCCTCATATTTCAGATTGCCTGCAGTGTAGGAGTCTTACCATTACTAGAACTCAGCAAAGATAGTGTGGAAATCCTCGGTCTAAGTATCAACGAAATCGAAGCGCTCGCAATGGAAACAGCACAAAGGAAGATTTTCGATAAATGCTATGAACTGGCGCGCAAGCTTTTTGTGCCCTCAAAAATAGGGCACCCAAAGAATACAACCGAGATTATAAATTTGGTAAGTCGATTTACTAATCTCCTGAGTTAGTACAATCGATAAACCGTACTCAACCGTAGGGTACTCAATGGTTTTTTTAATGGATCTAGCGTATTACTTTAGATGTCTCCTTGAGACGCTAAAACTGATTTTTTTTACAAAAAACGACTTTTTAATATTATGTAACTGCTTTTACGTATATATTTGTTCCATTAAGATATCTTGTCATTGCAGATAATTAACGAAATCCGACATCAGGAGGTAGTGGAACGCAAACTCCTAACGTATCAAGCAAGGCTGACTCAAAAAAGACATGGATTACGAATTAAATGTAATTCCGTTATAAAGGAATTACAACCGTTCGTGAATACGAAAATGAAGGACGCGATGCAGAAAATCTTAACCTTCAATAAGGTGCTGCTCAATGAGAAATCGTCGGATCCTGGCAGGACCGACGTCATATGCTTGGATGGAGACTCAGAGGAAGATACATCGAAGGAGATTCCTAAGAGCACAAACGAAGAAAAGCCTCCGCGTACGCCAGTTAATAATCACCCTCCTATCCCGAAGATAACCGTGAAGAAAATACAAGATTTAAAGGAGCCTAGCGGGAGCACGTTTACAGCAATGCAATCGGCCTCAAAAGTGGTCGGCGTGAAGAGTTTCTCGATTCTGAAGAATAAATCTCCGGGTAATGATAGTAGCGCAAGTAATACGAGCAGTCATAGCAGTACAGGCGGAAGTAACGATCTTCAGTTAACTTCACCTGAAGCTCACTCCTCGACTAATACGCTTATGCGACCTCCCAGTTCAAGTTCCAGCCCCGCAAACTGCAAGACGTTCACGATAAAACGTTCAGTTCTGAATAAGAAATGTTCGAAATTCGTGATAAAGACTTCTAACGGCAAATATATGACGATTCGCGCGGAAGATCTTAAAGAACTACCAGTGAAAAAGCTACAACCGATTGCACCAAACGATCCAATGATATCGAAACTAAACATGAGCACGAAAAGAATACTAATGCCCGCGAAAGGGAACGGTTTTCTCAAAGTGAACTTTAATGATACGTCCATGTTTACAGACGTGACTAAAGTGGTCTGTGGTGGCACGATTGAAAACGGACAACCCGGAATGCTACAAGCGCGTACGCCGACAACGTCGTCGCCGTCTTTATCGACCGCAACTTCATCTACAGTCTCGTTATCCTTACTATCCAGTAAGCAGCAGCAAATCTGATAATTAATTCTCTTTTATTTCTTTATTTTGATGTATTTATATTAACGGAAGTTGCGCTTTAATTTTATATTTTATTCGAAAAAGATGTGATAATTTGTTAAATATATGTATATACTTACTAGCAGTGCTGTCTTTGATTTTTTGATCTGTTTTTGATTCAATTTAACTATTTAGAGCAGTGTAAGGAATGACGCAGACACCTGTACAATATCGATCAATTAGTTAGCGTAAGGGAAAATTAATTTGTTTTCTTTTTGCATTTTTTTTGTTTAAAAATTGAAAAAAAATGTATTTAAGTAGGTAAGGCGAGTTCTTCTCTGCGGAATTAATATTAATTAATAAATTAATCACATCAAAAAGTTTTCTTAAAAGCGCCTACAAAAGTTGCCTTATATAAAGACAAATGGTCAGCACTTCTCTAACCTCCGTCTCCAGGTACTAACAAGACGGGGGGCGTGATTAGGAGCCTCTTCATTTTACGCAGACAATTTGAAGAAAGTTGCCGATGTAATAAACAATTCTAAATGAGGATAAAACTCTGTTACATCTTTACAAACTAATTTGCCTTTTATTAGCGAGCATTTTCGTGATAGACCTCAAAAAATTAAATACTTTAAATCGGAAACAATACAACTGAAAGATGGAATTGAAACATTAGATGTTGTAATAAACAAATTAAGGAATAATTTTGTGATTTGTCAATATTAAAACTATTGTGCAACGAAAGTAACGAAACTGTTAGTAAACACAACGCTTAGAAGCCCCATTTTCTCTACGTTCTTCTCACAAGTTGTGATGTGGATAAAAGCTTTTCTGCATTTAAAGATGTTCTAAGAAGTAAGCGAACACATTGAACAGGAGAAAATTTAGGGCATGTTTTAGTAATTAATGTTAAGAAATCACTTCTAACAAGCTGCTAACTGAAAATTTTTAACGAATGGGTTGCGGGGAAAACCCTACATAGTATAATTGATTAAATTTTTTTATTGTTTTCAGTCATTATTCGTACGGAAAAGAATTTTGTGGGTACCTAAAATGTATTGCTTAGAAAAGAAAATTGTACCAGTTTCTAGTTCATTCGGTTTACTTATCTCATATTTGCGAAAAGGCTGCCTTATTTACATATTATCCTTGGAAGTAGGTAAGTAAAAGTATAAATATTTATGCAAACAAACTATTGATTATTACTCCCGAGTTGCCTCTAATTGCACCTTATTCAACAATGTTTACCTAGACAGATACGATCCGAGTAATATCTATTTTGCACCATATAATTATCTCTGTTTTACAACAGGTATACTCATAATCCCTTTTTGTTACCGCCTGCAATATACAAAATCCACAAATTCCCAAACACAATTAGCATGCAAGGAAAATTTGTTTTGTTAACCAGCTATCGGGAACATCTCCGCACCAGATAATTATTGGTTTGGTTTTCGAACCTATGATTTGAAGCAATTAAAAATAGATTATTCGAAGATAAAAACCACATGCGACAAATTTAAGCCGTGTGAATAATTTACACAGAGGAGGGTAAGGGTAAGGGTTTTTTGTTTCGTGTGACATACCGATGCTGCCCTATCGATAATTTGCTGGTAATTTTATTTATTTGTTTGTTTAGTTTCCTCTGTGGATTCTTTTATTTTACTGTATTTATTTTTTGAACTATTATGGTTACATTTTTTTTGAGATAGCTTATTTATGGATTGTTCTTTTTCAATTTATGACGAGGTATGGTGCGTGTGAGATGGCCGAATTAATTTTTTGAAAACATTATACAGTATGTCCGAGAATTACGCTTAAACTTTCAAATGGAAAAAGTGACCAAACCACATTTTTTTTTAATACAACTACCTATTTTTATCTTTTTTTATCAAATTGCTCTTATAAAAATACAAAAAAAGAAAATAAAGAAGTACTCACCAATGTACACCGCCGTTCAGTGAAGTTCGGTCATACAATAAAAATCTATTATATCACACTGTATACAATTATTAATACATAAAATTAGAAAAATATTAAGCGTACACTCTTTTCTAAGGGATTAAAGCCATAAATTATTATGTAAAGTAGAAATATTGCGACAACCACAATAAAGTCCCTTTTATTATCATTCCAAGAATGTCTCGGAAGTACCGATCTTTTGAAACGGGTCGTTTGGGGATTATTAACGAACAATACATTTTGGAAATATACCGCAGTATCATTCTTGTTTATTTATCGCAGACGTAAAGATATAAATTTGCTTCATTTTACTGTTAAACGTGTGTTGGTGTGCATCTGTCGTTTTTGCGCGAAAGTTTTAAGAAAATTTACTTCAAAATGGCACGTGGCAAGCCTACCAGTGTAGAAAAACGTTCACGCATTATTACGCTGTTTGAAGAAGGATATTCAGGGTGACAAATTGCTGAAAAAATAAATATGAGAAGTTCAACAGTAAATGACATCATAAAGCGATATCGGACAACTGGAACTATAGAAAATCGTGTTCGTCCTGGAGCATCTAGGAAAACAACAAAAGCTGAAGATTTGAGAATTGTATTATTAAGCAAACGCAATAGAAAATTAACAGCGCCACAAATTGCAGCCGAAGTCAATCGCGGCCGTGAAGAACAAGTTTCTGCGAGTACAACCGACCGAACTTCTTTGATCGGCAGTGTATGTACGGTGTAAGAATTTAGCTCAGGTTGTTTCTTAAAATTTGGTATATCTATGTATATGAGTCATGACCATTAGGAAGCTATGAAATGCCACTTAGTCTTCAATTATAAATAATGCCGGCACGTTTAAATTATACGAACAAAGGATTATTGAAATTCATTTACCATTTATGGAGAATGTAAGGAAGCCTTATCAAATGCATGCGATTACCTTTGCTGCTTGATATCCGTAAAGATAAAAATCGTCACCAAACACAATTGAACCAATAATGCAGAATTTGATAAACTTCCACTGGTCAAAGCAAAAATTGAAAAACAGTTCTTTAATATGGTTTCAAGAATCATTTTTGGGCGATGTTATCTGAACGAATGAAGCCAGATTTACAAGAAATGACCTGCCAAACAAGCACAATTCTCATTACTGGAGCAATTCAAATCTCAAGTTTTCAGCAGGACCATGACTAATTTGGATATTTCCGAAGATTGCTAATTTTTTTTAAGAAACTTGTACTACGATACAACTAAATATCTCGGCACACCACATCGGCTTTAGTGTACTGTCAAGTTTCCAATGTATACTTTCTCATACATCGATAGATGTATGTAGTTCCTAGCGAGACATTCTGTATAATGTCTATGTTTGAATATGTGCAGTATTTACAAACAAAATATAAATAGAAATGTAATAAATACATAATAAAGTATGAATGAAGCTGAAGCCGATAGGCAAACACCTACTAAATTCAATAACATCAATTTAAATTACATTAAATTACATGGCAACAACATTAAATCTTCCATATCGACCCATTAACAACGACTTTAACAATAAACAATACCGAGAAATCGAATCCGTGCATCAGCGTCTGCATGTGAGAACGTAATCCGCTTCCCGTAAACTTGTTCGAGCTAGTCGAAAATCTCAAGTTAACGAGACGCGTCAAATGAAATGCAACAAGGTCAGCAACGGCTCGCATATTAATCTTTTACAAATAAATCGACCGCCAACAATATAATATTCGAATTAAAATTATTCCGAGAAGGAATGTTGAATCTAATGACTTGACGATGGTACCGGGAATTTGCCCGAAGACAGGAAAATGTACGGAAATTTTTATAACCTGCGCGCGTATGGAATGTCTATTTTAAGATGCTATAAACATATAACTTTCAAGTTTCTTGCTATAAAGCTGTTCAAACGGTTAGCGGTTATCAATACATTGTTCCGGTAGAACGGTTACATGGTTGCGATGCAAATTATATCTATTTATGCCTTATCTATGACAACGCGAAACTGCAAAAAACGGAACCCTTTGTAGTACAGGAAGATCCGTATCTGTACCAAGAAGGACGATTGTGCACTAAAAAGATTGTGCTATCAAAGTTGCAGCGAATAGATTGTGGTGATGCAAGCACTATTTGGTACTTGTGATAGATTTTATATATATTTGTATTACATAAGTTTAATTCCTTCAAAAAACCAAAAAAACATTCTGCATGTGTTAAATGAGTTGAAAACAAATGAAAACTCATAAATAGTTATCGTTTTGGCGAATTATCAGGTAGTAGATGTACTCCATAATCCTTGCTATCATTATTATTCTTATTCTTATCACTATTATTCTTATTATTATTCTACATTAAAATATATCATTCATTCTTTTATAGTACGCAATAATGTGATATATAAGCTAGCATTGTTTCAAACGGCTACTTGTAAAACTACTGAAGATGATCTTGAGATTAGTGTTGCCAGACGAAATTTTTAAAATCCAGGAGATAAAGAAGAAAAAAATCAGTAGAAATAAGATAAAAAAAAATAGGAGATATAGTTCTTTTTTTTAATTATTTAAGTTGGTAAGTTTTTAAAAATGAAAGGGAACGTACACACAGACAAATAGAATTTCAATTAATAGCATTAATGCAATAAAAGGTAAGCAGTAAATTTTAGGGGAATTTGTTTCGCCAATACGCCAATATTAAGTTAAATTAAATAATGATGCCATTATTAGAAAATTAATTTTATTTCTTTGTTTATTTAAATGTTTCAGGCGTAAGCTATACTTAAATATAAACTTTCTGCAGATGGTTAGAGAAAAACAACTGATTTTAACCTTTAAAGTTAAGTTTTAATTTAACAAATACGAAAATACATTTAACATATCAGGTGTACTTTTCGATTTGGTTCACCAATCACAGATAGCTTGCTATTGTCCCACTAATCACAAATTTAACATCCCCAAGAATATGAAATAATGAGAATTTTTTTCATAGAAAGTGCAGATAAATTAAAGAACATATACTTTGTAGTTATTACATTTTAACAACATAATTTTTTTAACAATAAACAAGACACTTTGGTAAAAATCAGGAGCTTATGTTGGTAAATTTAAGGAAATCAGGAGATCTGGCAATACTGCTTGAGATATTGATTTCTAAAACTTTTGAACAACAGTGTAGCCAAATCGAACTCAACCGTTTTCCCTGCCATTTCAATGAATTAGTTACACAATTCTTTTTCGTGGGAATTTTAAATATTCACATTTTGTGAGTGATTTTTTACTTTATTGAATTTATGAACGACCTGTATTCACACTTTTTACTTAACGCGGAAGCGTGAGGCGTTATTCAATTGTTTCACACCTTGCAAATGTTTTTTTTTTCTTAATAGACAGAAACGAGTCAAAACATAAATTTTATGTGGGCGAGATGAACTTCGTGAGGCTCATCTTAAAGCCTATGTTTGTTTGATTGATCAGTCACCGCATCGCCAGCAAAATATTGCGAAAGTACTTTTTTCGAAGCCAATGTGGCATTCCTAGATGCCCGTTGTAAGTTTTATGGTTTTCCTGAGTTGTAAGTGTAAACATCTTTATTGGCGGCCTCCGATTTTATTGGTCTTTTCATGAATCAAAGTAAAACAAACATAAACCTTCGATAGAGGTGCGGGGCCCCTCGGACCGCGTCGCCCACGCTTTACGCCTTCCTTTACCCTTTATTACCGGAACTATCACCGCGAAATTAAGAAAAAAATCACATCTACGTGTACGTCAGCGTTCGGGAATAAAATCTTGCATGCCATTGTATATTTAACGATTTCATGATTAGAATTTAAAGTAAGTATTAGTAATATCTTCGGTATGCAGTCTGTAAGTATCTAATAAAATTCGTTGGCTTATATGAAGATATATTCGGTTTAATTTAATTTCTTCTTGTTTTATTAAAAATAAAATAAACTAAAAGAATTGTGATTAAAATTAAAATATATCTTATTTATTACTGCAAGTCCGTGAGTCACTTCGTGCAATATTGCATTACTTCTTTCATTATTATTATTATAATCAAAGGAACAGATGCGTTTAGGACAGGTATTAAAAGGAAAATAGGGATGTTTCTTGAACCTCCAGGTGTATTACATACCTCGCACGTTTCCGTAGTGCGCCTGCGTGTAAATTTCAGGTTTTTAATCGTATGGTGTGGAGCTCCCCGAATGATATGCCGTCTACAGTCGACTTTCGACGTTGGTTGGCGATCCTTCAGAGCTTTTGGTTTGAACTCGAAGGTGGTCGGGTGTTGACGTGCGTGTTTTTGATTTCATTTTGTCGGCGTTATTTTCCGAGTTCGTGATTGCGGTAAGGATGGAAATCACATGTATCGAAAACGCAGCGATCTTACACGCCGAGAAGGACATGAATATATTCCGCGATAACCGTGTCATACCGAGTTTGAAGGAAAGGGAGTTATCCTACCTACCGCATAGCAATTATTTCGAAATGCAAGACGATATTCAACCCTACATGCGGAAGGTGGTGACGATGTGGATGTTAGAGGTACGTATGTATTAGCAAAGCGAGAGTTCAATCGAACGAGTATTTAATTTACGGCCGGTAGCGGCATCTAAGGAATGTCAGACCGTTTATATTTCTTTATTTTCCCGAAGGTATGCGAAGAGCAAAAGTGCGAAGACGCGGTCCTCCCATTGGCCGTCAACTTCATGGATAGATTTCTCAGTGTTTGTGTCATCAAACGTCAACAGTTACAGCTTCTCGGAGCTACCTGCCTGTTGATTGCCTCGAAGCTTCGCGGTGCCAATCGGTTGGGAATCGAGTTGCTCTGCACATACACCGACAACAGTGTGTCTTACGAACATATCTTTGTAAGTAGTATTTTTACGTTATTCCTTTCTTGAATGGTAACCGTTATGTTTCGAACAAGAGTGAAAAAATTTACGTACATTTAAAAGTCCGCTTTTTTTTTTTTTACAAATATACTGGTTTAAAAGTCACGTTGATACCCTGTTATCACATAAATAAATAACAATGCGGGTGTAAGGTTGATACCAAAATCTGGTAAATGTGGTGGGTGCGAAAGCAATTCATATCCTATCACAAGTGTGAACGTGTGAATTGTTTGCTTCTTTTCTTCGCCAAATCCGGACGTTTTTCTTTCACGGCATTGTTGAGCGATCCATAATAATTATTTTGCCCTTTTCAAGCATAATCAGCGGGATTATGCTGCATACAAGCCAAAACGTTGTGGCCATTATATTGTTGGCCAATAAAGTAGTTTTGGCCTTACTTGGCGCTATAGTCTAGTTCACTTTTTAAAGGGAGCATTAGCTCTTATGGACTGTATGCATCCTTTTCTATTTTCTACCTGTTTGCATGTGTCCAGCCTTTTTTATGATGGGCACTGTTGTCAGATTTTGGTGAACCTTGGTAATGGTAATATCGATATCATCAGTATCATTCACTATCCTATCATTTGTCAATTTCGATTACCTTTACTTGAGTTTTCCCAGTTTTTTTTTCTGGTCTTATATTACGTGCTGACTTAAATAGATCTTCTTTCTAAAAGCTGTTGTTCTATCAACTTTCACCCATAAAAAATATAAACAAATTCAGAGGATTGACATTATGAAATCAATATAAAATTTATCGCTGCTCAGAGCGATAATATACGAAAAATTAAGTACCTAAATAGATTTGGCAACGTGGGGTACGATGCCCATAAGACCAATTCTTCCTTTAAAAGGTGAACTGGACTATAGTTGGCCACAAAAAAACCTACTGTTTGGAATGTTTTTTGGTCTTTAGTGTGCTTCTATCAACGAATCCATGTTTCGCTAACAGTTACGAATTGACGCAAACAATCATTCGGATTGCGCTTTAACATCGCCAGGCGTTCTTTTGTTGACACACGTACGTGCGTTTATGGTAAATTGCGAGCAATCGCGGCACCCATCTTGTGGAAGGCTTTCTTACATTCAAATGGTACTTGCATGAAAAATAGAGTTGTTTTAATAATAGCGCCATCTCTTCCCGAAGCTAGGTAGTTATCGAATTCCCCTCGTATCTAAAGTAAGAAACTAAGTATTTTAAACAAAAGCGAGCTTTTCTTTTGTAGATTGTCTTTTTCCCCTTCTCTACAGTTTCCATACCGTTTATTAATGATCAACCAGTGAGTATTTTTGAGTTGAGTTGAGTATTTTCGCGGACAGACCCAAATTCTATCTGAAGAAAAAAGGATCTACACGACTGACGAAAGTTTTCACTATATTACCCAACCCTTAAAACACGTTAAAAGAGTATCAACATATGTCAGATCTTCTTATTGTTTTTAATAACCACCCACATCACTTAGTTCGATGGCAAGTAGCTAATTTCTCCGATCGTAGGGTTGAAGCACGACCCCAATAATCATATTTGACGGTTTGACTTTGCTCGGCCTCCATTAGGAGGGGTTGAAGAAGACATTCCGTGAAAGAAGTTAACCAAGCATGCATATTGGCCCTCATATTTCAAGTATCATATTTATTGTTACAAGGATAAGGGTCGTTCGTTGTAAGTAATTTAACCGCGAATGGAATCCGTTACTTTCGGGTAAAAAATCGATCATACACATACCTATACGTATCATTATTTCCAGCAAAGTTAAAAAGGAAATGGCGGAATGCGAGAAGTCGGTTGTTCCCACGTTTTTACCTTTTTCTTTGCCGCTCGTGGTTCTTGGAAAATGTACGATATATGAAAGTCGTTTACATATATCTTGGTACTGGTTTATGTTGATGTCGCAAATATTTGTTTATACCATTGGATAATTTTATTTAGGTGCATGTGGGAGAGATGCAAACACGTATGTGTTTACGTCTTGTAGCGATAACTATGGAAATTTAAACTGGACGTTGAAGCTATTTATGCAAAAAAAATCTGATTCGTCAACGGTGTTGGTTTCGTCTCTTTAATTTTTAAATGTTTTCGATGATGATTATATACCTAAATATACATCTGGAACACCCACAATGCAAAAGCATGGAGGTAGCCACATTTTAAATGTTCCGAAACAAAACAATAAAATATGAAGCATAGATATTGACCGTTGAACATTTTATATTTTTAGAGTTAAATCCATAATCGTTGGTATTGTTATCCGCACAATTCCAGTTTCTTCTAAATGTCTCCTTATTTTTTAACATAACTTTAATACCTCAAAATATGGCGAAAATTCAAGAATCGTTTCGTTTTAAAGCTATAAAGACGTTCGAGAAGCATATAATATTGCTACACCGGCTAGAATGCATGAATTCGATCTTCTGCTCAAGTCTGACGAACTCTTTGGAAATCACCATTAAGTCCGTAAACTATCAATAGACTTCAGTCATCGGATTTAAGTCTGGGTATTAGATGAGCTTTGCTTCGGCGATCTTGTTGTGTTGCATTTAGAAATTCACAGCTAGAAACGATCTTCGGGCTTCTCATTATTTGTCCCACAAGCATCTAGAGATCTGCGCATGTTTGCGGAAGTCGTTGACAAAATGGAATTTGTGGAAAAAAATCGGCAGGTAAAAGTCCTTTTTGTCCGATTTGTTTTACTGTAACAACTTAATCCGGACTTCCGGGACAAACCATTGAAAATAGGTTGAATTGATCAGTTTTCGGGTAAGTTGACCAGCCTTTTACTGGAATCAAGTGAAGTTGATTAAAACACTTCAACTTTCCGGGTTCCAAGTTGATGTAATCCCGCAATTTTCTTTTAACCAAGTTCGAAAAGTGGTTTCAAGTTACCGAGGAGGAAGATATATCGCCTACATGAAGGATACGTTAAATCCTTGGCTTTGGCTTAAACTTAAAGCATTTCTGGGATTTTAATATATTGTGACGGGGTTTATGTGTATAACAACCAATTAACTCTTTTAAATTTGCTTATTTTTTTGTTAAGTTAATTATTTTTTTTACATTTTACCTTAATTCTTCCTTATATCTTAGCCATTTTGAAAATATACGTATTTATAAAACTATTGTTGGATTTGGATTTATTTTAAGGATTTAGAAAGTTATTTCTGACAGAATGACCTTCAAGACATTTAAGTCTATTTATAAGTGTACTTTTAACAGTACTTCATTCTGGAAATTCGAACTATAATCCAGTTTTACAAGCCTACAATTACCATACCCACGATGCATTTAAAAATAAACCTTCATAATAGCATACGACCGTAATAAAGGTCTAGCTATTCCTAGAGTAGCAACCTTATTATTAATGTGAAATAGACAGTTTACCTCACAAAAGAATATATTAAATATAAGACCCATTTTACATACAGATAAAACAACATCGCAATGCAATTAACTAGAAAAAGAAGCAAAGCTATATTAAATTCTTTTGTCTGGTTCCAAAATTCACAAAGGTCAGGGGCTCAAGTTTTTACCAGTTACGTCCTATGCGTATGTATGTGTATATAAATATCCTCGACGAGACGTAAAGGATTCCAGCGGATGTATGCAAGTTTTAGACATCTGTGTTCCGGTATTTTGATCTTTCCGTGACCCTCTTCTCTATAGCCGTAGTCCTTCTTGGTAGACGAGGTCCCGTATCGGAATCAGGTCCGATGTCTGCGCACCATCTATCCCAAAATCTTGCCCTTGTTCGACAAACATCTACGCAACACGTACGCACGCACAAAAGATCGAGTTTTCTCACACTGGCCGGGTCTCTCCTGGGTCGGCTGTGCGAAAAAATATAGATATCGTTTCGCTTATCGGCTCTCCGTTCCTTGAAATGTATAAATAGACATACACACCTCGTCACGTCGAAGATAGGGGCTGTTTGATTTTTAGGGTAATTGTGCACCATTGTCGGAGTTAAAGTTATATGTATTGAGTTGCTGTGTGTGGGAATCAGTGATTATCAAGGGTGGCTTTTATATCATTTCTTTTTCCCTTATATTTTCGGTTTATGAACGGCAAATAAGTAAAGTGGTTCTAACATGGAATTTCTGCGGGCTATATCAACGTGTACTTCTCGATTTTTGGCTTTGTTATTATTGTAATATGCCACGATGATATCGGAGTGAAGTCGTGAGAAAATGTTTCTAATTTAAATTTTGTGTTGAATTGAGCATTTAAAAGATAGGTAGTTCCTCTTTACAGATGTTAGTACTGATTCGAGCTTAAGTTATCTCTTTTGGAGATTGCTCAAATCTCAAAAATTATTTATTTATGGTAATTGATAAATTTTCAACTCAAATTCCAAAAAAATGGATAATAAATTTGAGATATTAGACGACGTGTCTATTGGGTACGCAGTTGGAAGATATTCATTTCCTGAGCGATTTAGAGAAGAGGCCTGCAGATAAAAATGATTGAGATATCAATTTTTTGTACTGAAAACTTTTATTTTTGCAGTTCAAGCGTTATTTTAAGGAGGCGTGTACATGTTAGGCATTTGAGATATCATTTCGTAAAAATCTCAAACAATCTCAATTTGAGCCGTGTGTTTGAGCCTTACCAGGACCAGCTGGCAGATTTTTCTGGAAGGTCTCTTAAAGTTTCGATTAATCATTCGTACGCTGGAAAGAAATTAAGCGTGCTTCATCTTTTACTGCGAGAAGGTGCTAATACCAAAACCACGGAACATTTTGCACTCATTTATACAGTAAAGGCTTCTGAGATTATGACAAGTTTTGATGGTCAAGGACCCCATGATGTCGCCACCAAATGTAACGGAAAAAAAAAACAGATAGTTATAGCGAATATCATGTTGCAGCAATATTTTTGCTTTGATTAAAAACAAGAATAACTTTTTAGGCTATCCTCGTAGTTACGAATGACATACTTCGCTCAATAAAATAATTCACGTGATATACTGATATTCTTTATCCGGCGTTGATGATCGAAGTAGGCAATAAAAACAACCCGACCAAGTCGCCGGAAGAACAAATTTATGATATTAAATGATAAACACGAAACCATTGTGCACCTTTAATGCACATATCCTTTCTTTATTACGTCATTTATCATCGCATGAAAGTTATCTTTCGATCATTTACTTACCTGCTCGCCTCGAAGACTCGTGTGCGCTTTTCTTCATTATCTTACCGCCCCCTCTTGGGCGCTTTTGATTGCTCCTTTCCGTCCGATCGGGAATTACGTTGTCGTGACAAGATCTAGCATGCGGTTTTCTTCAACCACCCTGGTTCCGTTTCTTCCTTCAATTCTCGCTTTTAATAGAGCGGCTTATTATCGGGGTATCATCCGTGTCCCGTTCGATGTGGGGAAGAGGTAATTAAGTTGCGGTGTCATTTCAGTATAAAAGCTTCCTTTTTGCGGTTAGGAAATGCGATAATTGAAATCGAATTGGAGTTAGATATGTGTTTGGTAATGGCGAAAGGTTGTCATCTTGAGAGGATGAGGTTGCCCAAACCATCGATTGAAATGGCAAATCTGTCGCTGCTCTATACCCTTGTTAAAGCTTGCTGTATCGGGCCATTCCCTTTGCTTTTCCAAGAACAAGAAATAAGACGCGTAAGGAGCTTGTAGGAGTGTATCGTAAACTCTAGCTGGCTGTCTATGGTTAGTACCATAATCAAGGACAATGCTTACATGTGTTTGGTTTTTCGGTGCCATTGATCTTGAGTACTCTTTTCGTGAACATGTGCTGTTCATCTTTCTAACAAAAACGATCGTTAAAATGCTGTTGACCTTTATTTAACATAGATTTTTTTGGCCCCACCTAACTTGTATAATATACTCTGTATACAGGATGTTTGCTGGAACATTTGCCAAAATGTACATTTTCGTGTGGGCGATCTCCAAAATTTTAATTTTAAAAGGATCTTTTTCAAAAAGATGCAAATCCGATATAGGGATACTGTAAGTTGAGAATATTTTGGCTAAACGATAACTTATGCGTGTAAATTTTACTCGTGTACTTTCAGCTAAAGCTCATTGTGTAGCATATGCTGCGTGTCTATTTTCTCCGCCGTGCAGGTGAAGTTCAATGGCCTATCTGTAGAACGTACCTCGAGCAGATATAGAATCTTTGTTTATCTTATGATTTCATTTAAACTCTTCGTATGATTCCCGCAAAAAGTTTTACTACTTGAACCATTCCAAGGTACAAAGAAATTTTTTCAAACCGTTTCTTAATCCCATACGTTCCACTTGAAATTTCGGACAAAGGAGGCCATGCTATTAATAACTATGACGATATTAAAAGGTTGACGGGACGGGAGTAATTCTTGCTGTTTTTCTTCTCTTTCCAGTCCATTTTTTTTATTGTTAATAATAACGAACTCCAAGCATCGACGCCTATAAAAAGTTGTTTTCTCAAGACCTCCAAGCTTCTATTTTTAGAACCGTCTGTCGTATGTGGTAACATCGGCATCTATACAAGTGTAAGTAGTATCGTAGTAGTAGTAGAGAAGACAATTGTTAAAGTACGGCCTCAAACGTATCATCAAGATACTTATATATACACATATATATATGTAGCATTCTCCTTCTGGTGTTCGGCTTAATGAATGAATTTTTTCTTCCACCACACACCACATTCATATCGTGCTCTCGCGTATCATTAAAAGACACAATTTAACGTCTGGTCGTTCCGACGAAAACAAGTTTAATTGTTCCGAACGGAATGCGTCCCCAACTCTCTCTCGTATTTCTCGCGGTCGGCTTGGTTCGCGAACGTTGCAGTCGTGAAAGAGAGGTTGATGAAGCGAAGCCTTGCACGCAAGCAAACGACGACAGGATATGCGGTAATGCCATTAAGGAAACCGTCCTGATGGCGATGTGCGCTCGTCGCAAATGTGAATCTAATATTATGAGATGCGACTACGAAATTATGCGACCATTAGATGCACGTAACGTCTAGAATGTATCTGAGATAAGTTGAGGAAATGGAATGGCTGGATTTAGCCTTGTAATATATATAGGGAGATTATCAACGCTGTCTGTTGAGGTCAAATAAGTAGTTTTTAATTCATACACTGCCTCCAAAGTTATATGCTGGCGGTTATTCTAATAGAATTTTGGGTAGTTGAATTTGAACGTGGTCGCATCAGTTTGGCTGACAATGAACGTTCGGGTTAGCCATAAAACTACCACCATCGATAACATCAGCAGGCGCTAGATGACCGTCGAATTAAGGTTAGTCAGAGAGCGGTGCTGTGGGCACCTCAAAAGAACGTTGACCCAAGAAGTGGGTATGAAAAACTTAAAGGGTTTGAATCAGGCGATCTTGCAGGTCAGCCCGTCTTTACTCATCTTTGTCCGAAAGTTCTGTGTAAATGTCTTATTAGCATTTGTCGCCTTCGGTTTAAAGGAACGTTGTCCGTTCTGCAAAATGTTTAGATAAGCAGCGCCTCTTAATCCATCTTATAGAATAACCGGACCTAGGAAACCTGTCGCCCAAAATACCCATCCAAATGTTCAGCGAAAAACGTATTTGATCTCTTGCGTCTTGTGAAAATTGAGCATCCCATTTCGTGGGAACTTGGCCTCATCGGTAAAAAAAAATATTGGCACCAAAATTGTAGTCGTCAGGACCATTGCGTGGAAAGCAATGGCCGGAAACTAGACGTGCTTGATGATCAGGTGGATTTAGAACCTACATCGTGGAAATAAACCTGCTGTTCGTGGAGAATTATCCAAATAAGAGGAGCGCTAATTCCTACGTTGACTGATTTTTCTCTTCTACCTCACAGCTGGACAGTAAGCTGGGTCTCTCGGAATCACGGAACTGTTTCCCCAATTACGCGATTTGACGCAATCCTTGGTGAAGTTTTATCAAATCACGAACTGAATGAATCTGGCGATTAGGATGGGTGTCAAGATAAAGAAGTTGCAGGTCAACTACGATAAGAAAATGCGAAGTTTCTGCGAACGAAAAAATACATAAGTGGTTTTGGATATTTTGATGCGCACCGATTCGTCGTGAATCGTATTTCGAATACACCCTGTATATTGCTTTAAAATCGGAAAGGTAAAATCACGAGTCTAGATCATCTGCATACAATTTAACCGTTTCGCTGGCTTAAGTGTACATTCCCGAAATTAGGTAGCGTTTGTTCCACTGACAAAAAAAGAGCGGTCTATCTATTAATAATTCATAGTCGGATGGCGATGCGACAGAGCGGCGAGGCCATCCGCTGCTTTTGTGTCATTCCACCGGGATGACAAAAGGAAACCGCAACGTAATTGTCCAGCGTATATGCGGTTTACCTAATCGGTTGTTCGTGATCTACCGGGCGGGTTCTGGTTAGCGCTAGCAGGTATGTCCTTATACCTTTGGACCTTATGCGACAATTTCGCTGGAAGCGATCTCTTCCCAGTGTGAGAAAAAAAACAAAGACAGCCGTGTGCGTTTATATGATGTAGAAACGTTGACAATTCGACCACGGTTCATTCTAGTCTAGTTCGCTTGCCTCTCGGCAATGTTACGTCAGGCTGTAGACTTTATGGGGAGACATACATATATACGTGCGATATTGTACAATGTGGGTATATGATGAGATATACACTGCTGCCCATGGGAGTTTTTATAAATGGCGAACGTTCAGAACTTAATAATAAATTGAAATATTACTCAATAGCCAGAAAAAGAAATTTTCGAACTCTTCTAAACTAGCTTTTATTTTAAAGCGGTTATATTACAAAATTTACAGATACAGGCTAATTCACATCCCTTGAGTTGGTCTTGCAAAAAAATTTAGTTCTGGCCATTACGTTGCAAACCAGAAGGAATCGCGTTGACGTTTGTTCTTTCCGCATTATTTCTTCGATCTGATGCAGAGTCCCCATTTGGCAGTAGGAAAAGCAACTCCGCATCATAATTCAACCACCCCCGGGATTAAGCATTGGTAGAATTCACCCCAGTTCTTCTAATTCGTCGATCGTCCTTTTTTGACCAAATACCTGAACTATCGATTTGTCTGTCTATATGGAATATTATTTCGGTCTTCCAATTCGTCCGTTTCTTAATTTTGCCGAATAATATATTTTACAGTGGAAGAAGCGATATTTTCCTGTATATAGGCAACGGAATACCTTTGGTAATTAAAAATCTGGACAGGTCTTCAATGAGAGCTTTCGACGAAAGATTATTCTATATTGGCCAAACTTCCGTGACCAACAGTGTACGTAGGGTATAATATGGGGACTGGACACACCAGCACGTTAACTTAAAGAGGAACAATTAGCTGAGCGCGGGCAATGTCTGTGGGAACGCTGTAGAAAGGTCAGTCGTCAGCAAGTGGATCTCGCCGTACCCGGCGAAAGAATCGACGGAGTTTTGTGGTCGATCTCGTTTAATGACGTCGAAGAGATCGTTGTGCGAATTCCTAGCGTGCCGAACGTGAAACACCGAGACGCACTGCCAATTGAACAATGATCTTGCGTATACAGATGCGCGTATAGAAGCGTTCGTTTCATTAAAAAAAAATACTGTATCTACAATTGGACGGTATTAAAAGAAGAAAACTTCACTTCCTACAACAGATGCACACCCAAATAACGAAGAGAATGCTTAAATTAGCATTTAAGAAGTGTTCCGTTGTTACATCTCGTAGAATAAATACAATGGGTTGCATGAATTTAAAGCACTCTGCATTCTTTACTGCTTCTTAATGTTGTTGTAATGTTGGAAGTCAGCTAACAATATTTGGTGAACTTGTGAATTCTTGAGTTGCCGTTACCATTACTATGTAGGACACTTTCTAGCCCGTTTGGCATGAAAGTAACTAGCTTTTGTGACTTCTGGTGAACGAAATAATAAATTATGACTCCAATGTTTAAACAATTTCCGCGACAAAAATTAAGACGCTCTGTTGCAAATGTAAAACAAAAATAAACAAATGAGTGACCAGTAATGCGTAGATCCCCCATTGTTCTTAATCACTTCCAATAGTCTGTTATTAATAAATTTATATAAATTTAACACATAATTTTGAGGGATATTCTGCCATTCAGTTATTATTGAAGTTTTCAGTTCCTGTACCGTGAAATATTGACGGCCTCCGCCATACACGCGACGTGCCAATTCACCCCACATGTTTTCAATAATGTTTAAGTCTGGTGACCGTGCCGGCCACTGTAAAGTTTTAATCTTTTTCTCTTTAAACCATTCAGTAATGGTTTTTGCTTTATGAATTGGCGCGTTATCTCGTTGAAAAACAAAATTGCGCCCGGCCCATTGGTTCCCAAAACGTAGAAGATTGTCACGCAATAAGTCTTTATACGTCACAGATGTCATTTTGTTTGTGCAAAACACTATCCCACTTTTATCGCGAAATCCAATCGCTGCCCATATCATCACAGATCCACCCCCTAATTGTCTGGTCATTTTCACTTTTGGTTCCTTTCTCAGATCATGATAATAATGCGAGTACCCATCCGCTCCGTCCAAATTAAAACGTTTCTCATCGGAAAATATAACTTTTTCCCATTGTTTCTTTCAGGATACGTGTTCTTCAGCAAATCTCAACCTAACTTCTTTGTGTTTCACCGAAAGTGGCGGTTTTCTCAACATTTTCTTCCGTGATATTACCGGTAACGCCTTTAAAATCCTTTGAACATTACGCACGTGTGTTTGTACCCCCGCCTGTTCTGCAATAACTCTCGCCGACGCAGAAGAATTGGATGCACACCGCAATATCATGCGTTTATCCCGCTCACTTACAGCTTTCGGTCGCCCCTGGCCTTTTGATTTGCCGTAATTTTCCGGATCTTTTAGGAAATTTCTAACGCAATGAGTGCTTCTTCGTAACCGACGAGCAATTTCCTTCTTACTACCACCATCCTGGTGCCAGGCTAGAACTTTACCCCTTTCTATCAAGGATAATTGCTTTTTTCTACCCATATTGCACACAAACACTTTATAAAATATAATTTCTCGTGGTGAAACGTGTACACTTTACTAGCACAACCGCTGCATATAAAGAGAAGTGTCAAATTAAAACATTTTTGCTTATATTAATGTAATAAATGCACAGGGTCTAAATTTTTGTCGCATTCAAAATTCCTATTTTGATCTGGGAAAATCTCAACTATCCCTCATAAAGCAATAAATACCCAGAAATATCTACAAATGGACTATTTACATAACAAGTATTAATAACCCTCGTTTACATTTTACATAATGTCTATAAACTTTGTTTCGTAAATAAAAACGATACCGCGTCTATGTTTTTGTCGGGTAGTGTATATTCGATATTCGGTCTGTACCCTCAAAGTAAAGAGCAGATTAAATTTATTCTTCCTAATTACAATATCTGGGGAATCGTTTAGGTTAATTGTAATTAGGTATTAGAATAATCAAATGCTTTATCATCGTATGTATTATATTTGTTTTCATTACCCGTCCGTAATAATTAAGAAGGGTATTATATGGAGCTCCTTTTATGAAACGCATGACTCACAATACCTACACATACAAAGTTTATTTAGCTTCTTACGCTCATTAAAGACGCGTCTATGTAATTTAAGTGCATAACTAATTGCGTTTTCCCTTGTTCCAGAGCTGGGAACTGCTGGTCTTGTCTAAATTGCAGTGGAATTTGTGCGCCATCACCGGCTACGATTACGTCGATCAAATTATCGAACGATGCCCTTGGGGTAACGAAAGTTCCTTATTGAGAAGACATTCCAATACATTAGTGTCCATCTGCTATACAGGTAGGTGATATCGGACGCTTATTAGACCGTTAATTTACAGAATTAAAATTTTTAATGTTGGTTTTTATATTCTCGCAATTAGATCTGAATTTTAGAAATTATTAACTTTGCTTGCCGAAACCAATTCTATCCGTTTAATTCTTATCATCGTCTTCGTTCGGATGTTATCGGCAATTATGTAGATTAGAGTTGGTCAAATAATTACTTACGTAGCGAATTGTATCTCGCCATTTAATTCGGAGTGATTCGTGAGGATTTATCGTAAAGGTTTAAATTTATGGAAAATTTCCAAAATTATTCGATCATTTTCATCCGAAGAGAAGTTAAGCCTATTTTATATTAATAAAATGATTGCTAAAATTGCAACAAAAATATCCCCCTTCTTCATAGTAATAAATTTAAAATTCAAAAACCCCGCCTTATGATGTAATAATTAGACTTTACAGCTGTGAATCGGAATCCCCATTTCTTTCATAGGTGTACAAGCGCGTTTATGACCCCTATATCGTAAGCACACCTATATAAAAGCAGCTGTATAATTCTGCTTCTCCACTTTTCGATATCACCAAACACAAGTAACCACTATATATATGTATGTAGATATACATATACCGTTTGTTCTGCATTATAACATAATAATTGCTTGGGGAACGTGAATATTTTTGCGCAATGTCAACAAGAAAGCAATCGTAAAAAGTAATCGATTTTGGGGTTCGCGGGTCGAGGTATAACTCACGTATATAGATGGTTTTAGAGGCAATTTACTCCCTATCTAGAATGACGAAACCGTTGCCAAGATTAAGAAAATAATTATCGGCCGTATAGATTACCGGATGATTAAGAAATTTGGATATATAGCCGTAATAAAACTCTGATAAAGTTAAAGAGGATAGGCCGGTTTGTTGTGTTGACTAAGAAATTTCATAAAAATTATCTACTTCGATTCCAGTTTAATTAGATATACCAAGGATACGTTTCCAGGTAATTACAGCAACAATGAAAGAAGGAAACATGTTGGTACAAATTCTTTTAATTGTTTTTCGCCTTTACATTTTTATATGCGTTCGAACCAATTGTTCACTTTTTCTACTCTAAAAATGATACAATAATAATGATAATTCATGCCTTTACACCCCCCAAAAGCTGTCGCCAATTACAAGTGGCATCGGCTGACCATAAATTATTATTACACCCGCGCCCGTAGAACGTCTTAAGGTATTCACCCTTAGCATTCGCCAAATTTAGGTTAGGAGTTGCGAGCTCGGTACTCGACCCCGGTACCGCGAGGCTAATAAGCGAGTGCGTTTGGCACTGCGCCGCTAGTCTCGTGATATCTCAAAAACATGCTTTTTCAAGGTTGCCACGCATTTTTCATTTGACATTCGTGAACAAAATGAAGTCGTTAAACGATGAATCAGGTGAATACGGGCGATGAGGCGTTATGCTCCATGTTTCGGGGATTGTTTCGACTCCATTTTCTTGCAACCAATTTCTTGCATACATGGCGACGTGGCATCGAGCGTTATCTTGCTGTAACCTCCAGCCTTCAGGGTAGAAGCTATTGGCTGTTTGAATAAGGCATTCATTTAGAGTGGCACAGTATTATGTGCTGTCTTCTGTTCTGACGAAATGGACTTTTTGAAAATTGTCACAAAATCGAATTCTTTGTTGTAGTATCAGCTCCTCCGTGAGGTCTTGCGAAAACTCGCCCATGTTCCATCCCAGTGCCACTTTTTATCTGCTTTAACCCATTGTATACAGCCGACATGCACAATTCTGTTAACTTAACAAATTCGGATACTTCGCGATCGCTTTTTTCAAATAATTGTTGAAATAGATGTCTTTTTGCTAGTTATCGTATATCTTTTTCCAAAACATTTTGTAGTAAAGCGTACGCCCCGAAATTAAAAAGAGAGGAAAATTTCACATACTTTCTAGACACAATGTAGTTTTACGTCCCAACGTTGCCAACATTTGTTTTTTAAAAACCTTTTTTTTTTTTGATTCATACATGTAATAATTTGTTAATAAACATGTCCTTTAAACAATCATGTGTTAGAGCATTAGTAAAACAATGTACAACTGTGTCGCAACATATACATAGTTGTCGAGGCTCTTATCGCAGAAGGTATTGAAATGCTAAAATAGTAAATTCGTCCTTCCTCCAAACGTCTACGCAATCAACTTATTTACCGAGGTATTCAATATTTTACACCTTTTAAACATTCCAGAGGATTTGTCATAGAATTCATTCCTAACAAGTTACGTGTAAACTAAGAGAGCATATGTAGCGAAACGTTAAGATCAATGAACTTAGTCTGACGAAACAACGAACTTTGCACAACAAAACGCGGAACAACGATCATATGATGCGTCTAAACATTAATGTTAATAAAAAAAATTAAAATCCTCTTCGCCGATGCGGTTGCCTTTTAAATAGCGAAACCTTTTAAATTTTAAACGAAACAAGTAGACCGTAATAAGGTAACAGTGCAAGAGTGTACGCGAGTAGCGTTTCACGCATTGATAATTTTTTTAATTACTATGGATGAGATTCAGGTTTAAATACCCCGCGCACCGTAATAATAATGCTTACATACGTACATAACATAATGCAGGCTCGTAAACAACGTACCGTAACGAGAGGCAACAAAGCGCGCCGTTGGCCATTTAAAAATGGCGATATTTAAATGCCTAGCGCAGAAGAAGCACCTGGAACCTATGTACACCGCTGCAGAATCGTCGCGAAAAAAAATAAATAAATACGCGGGCGAAGCATCTGTTCTTTTCATCCTTCATCAACATGTATGCCGTGCAAAAAAGAGCGAACTAACTGGTTGCTTTGTACGGCGCGATTTAGTCAGGATTCCAATAAGAATATATGAGGGGGCTTGGTTGTCGAAAAACCCTTATTTACGTCTCGTAGTGGTGATTCGACGGAATCGTGCACCTTGTGCCTGGGTGTTGAGTGGAGAGGTGCATACTCAAATAATGCACACTGTCGTTGATGGAAAGTTTAGGTATGAACAAAGTTACGCGTGGTATTTGATGGTATTTTCAAATATTTTCTTCTATTTGTGGTTAAACCGGAAATGGACACAATTTTATATTTTTTTCGGTTCATAATTTTTTTCTTTCTACTCTGATTAGATGTTTATTCGTCCATATTGGCACAAAAATGTATTGGACGTGTCAAACAATACAGCGTCTCTTTAAGGATGGACAGCGGCTCTATCTCAGCAATTATAAATTGCTAAATTAAAGGCTTGAAAAAGATCAGCGGTAAAAGTAACCATATCGATTATGAAAGCTTTTATCACTTGAGAATAAATGACTCTCGAACACGAAAAATAAGCAAAGCATCTACTTGAAATTTTCGGTGGAATCAGCTACTAAAAAAAAATTGAATATGTCCACGTTTCGTGCTGATTTGTGAAGATTTTATTTTGTGCTGATCCCTTTTTCGAAATAACAAAGAAGCGAAATACACAGGACTTAGGACTGGACAAGGATCATTGTATGGATCCCCTCTTTCACTTGAAACTTTTTCATAAAACTAACTGTTTCCAAATTATTCGGGGATCCGAGATAAGTGGACCACCAGGTACATATTCCATCTCGAGAAGCGATTTAGTACAAAATAAAATTCAACAAGTTTTAAAATTTATTTCTCCCCATCTTTATCTTACAACAAAAATAGAATTAATTTTGTCAAGGCTTCGCATTCAGTAACTGCAACATCGTTACTCCTTTTACATACATTCGTTAGGCAGATACAATATCCAAAATATCTTAAATAAACTATCGTAAATATATACGTATGTGTAACAATTTAAACAAGAAATATGACAAAATATTTATAGGAACATTCCGCTTACATAATAGAAAGAATACGTGTATTGATAAAATATTTACTAGCTTATGCAATATCAACTAGCTGGAAAACCACGTTACCGTTAACAAAATTGTTACTACTTGTAGCTGGCAATAAAAGTGCTTTAACTCTCTATGAAACGGGATATTCTTCTATTAAATCCGCACCGTCAAAAAGGTGCCTTTACAATAAAAGGAAGTTGGGAAAAATGACATCTAATCAGCTGATGGCGACAGCGCCAGACTCTCCCCGTCTCAAAGACGTTCTTTCATTCTTACTTTTTTTCCGAGAATCGGCAGTTAGTTCTCAGACCTCTCAGCTGTATATTTTTGATAAACATATGATTTCTCTTAGGAACGAAAATAGATTCATTCATAAGTAATCTTGGGCAAACAAGATTTCTTTTCCTAATGGTGATAGGCATCAAGATTACGCAATGATGTTTCCGTATGTGGAAAAAAGGGATATCTGAAATTCGATAATGTACTAAAAATAGAATAAAGTACTAACTAAACGAAAAGGCTGTGTCATGTCATATCTTAAGAAAATACATTTAAAATTGTAAATAAACCTTATTGGGAGCAAAAAATCTTCATGTTATTTAAAGTAATCCTTCGGGTTTTCCTTAATGAAGGAAATCAAGGATTTTTTGTAACCTTCACGTAATAAATACAATAAATTTCTATTGATCCTGAGGACTTATCGCGAGTTTAATTTTTTGGGGTACATTTGTCCCATCATAATACGGCGACTGTAGCAACAGAATTCCATACAATTCGAACACGTTGTATATGAAAAATCAGGAAATGGTTGGCCAATAAAAATATCCTTACAAGTATCCCCATAATGTGTATTAAATATTGAACGAATAAGGCGTTTCTGTGAAGCGGTACTTGTGTGGATGTAGCTAAGTTTTAATTGTCTCCAAAAATGATGACGAAATCCTACAAAATATAAGTGCGATTACTGCATCGTCTAAATCCTTTTTGTTCGTTCCACTTCTTCATTAGTTGCCACATCGTATTTTTTTCGCTTATTTAGGCCGCAGCATATTTTTGGCTTGAATTAACATTGTAAAATTGATCTCGAAACGACAACGGACGGGGCTCATTACCATTCGAAAGTTGGAAAAGAGCGAAAGGTCATTAAAAAACGGCGAGTTTCGAATCTCATGCAACGTTGATTCTGTAAACATCGCAAACGGACACTCATCCCAAGCGGCCGCAATTCGTATTAACCGAGGATTACGAAATAGCGAACAATAAGAGGCACGCACGTCGCGTACGCTTTGAAATAACAAATGAAGGCGATTTGCATTTCGTCGATTGTCAATTTGATAGGTCAGCGTAGCATCTAGTTAGTCGCCGGTTTTTCTGTGCGCGTGGAACTGAAAACAAAAAAAAATGGAAATCTGATCCGTGTGTCCGAACCGGACCTTCCACCTATGTTGCTTTTTAACGGGAGCGTACGGGGCGGGGTAGGAACCCGTAAAGCACACAGCTGGACGATTATCATTGAAAAGGTGACTGAAAAATTTCCAGACATCTGGATCCGGAATCGCGTCATATTCGTAAAGTATATCGCGGTAAAGTGCGAGGGTTTAAACCCCGTTCGTCCTGGCTGTCGTGCTTGAGTCATGTCACCTGACTTTTAGTGGGTTTTACACCAAATGCGCCAATAAAACACCGTCCATTTCCTCCCAATTTAGTCAGTGATGCGCAACGTTTTACCATATTACACGTAGAATACCTACGTATAGCTTTTTTTTTAACATTAATAGTTCTTGCGTGAAGTATTGGTATTTTATTGCATTGGCGTGTGCCCTGATAGTCGTAAAAATGTTGTATGAACACGCACCATTAGCTGTGAAGGTATCTGTTGGGGGATTGGTATGATTCAGCAGTGTCTAGATATATAAATTAATTAATTTATAAGCTACAATATTATGTAATATGGAAGACAATTTCTGGTTTCAATCCTAGAAACCTTTTCAAAACGTATCAATTGTCCTCTCAATACAGCGTGTAATGGCAGAAGGGTATCCGGGCGATAATTCGACAATAGAGATTGCAGCGTGACATCATTAGCTTGTATAAGGCTACTCGCAATGGTGATCACTTCATTGATTTAGTGGTCACAGAAGCAGTGAACCTGACTTTCAATTGGTTCATACTTGCTAAAACATACCAAGACGAAACCGCGTGAAGGCATTCTTCATCGTCTTCCTAATATTCTAGCGGTATGTTTTCGGTGAAAACTATTTCGTTTGCCGAGGACGTGTTTTGGAATTTCTTACCACGTGTCTGTATTATACATTGACATTGTAACAAATTGCGCAAATCGATGTAATTACGGAACGATGTCATTGTCTAATTTTTCTTGCAATGAAGCTTGAATATTTAAGGCGAATGGTTCTAAAAATAAATCAATGACAACAGCTCGTCATCATTTAGGTATTTTGTACAAATCCAACAAGTATGATAGTAAAAAAAAAAAAAACTTTCCCTTCGATTCAACCATAAGCACATAAATCTAACAGATCTCGATCTTCTTTGCTTTGAATACCGCAAATCTAATCGTAACGGGCAGTCTCGGCGTCTTTCTCTCGCACATGACGGCGGTAAGTGTTTCTAACGGTAGGAGGTAATCAACCCTTGCGCGCCGTCTAGAAAGGGGGTCGCGCAGAAACCAGATTTCGCGTCTGAGAGATGCCTTCTTCCTTCCCCTCGCGCCTGAAAAGGAACGCATCCCTGACCCGAGTCGGCCTACACAATGGCGCAATCACAATGAATTTCGTAAACTTTTCACACAAAGGGACGAAAAGGGAAGCAAGGGATAGCAGAGACCGACCGAAAGTCTAGCCTGAAGGGGTGTGCGTAGCAGGGTGAGTTTCTCTCAACGTTCTCGGTTTTTTCTTTTGGGATCTTGTAATCTTTTACAAGCTGACAATACGAGTAATTTGCGTTGTATTTATCGTAAAATTAAACGTTTTCTGACTTTATGCTTCATATTTCATTCGCTATTTCCAGGAGTGTCGGCAGAGGGAAGCCACATTCTTAATCCTCCTGTACTTTTTTTAACTGTCGTAAAGAATTTGAATTAAGCTTCTTAAACTATTTAATTGCCTTGTACGAGTTAACCAAGTTAACATAAAAAATTCATTGGCAAAAAATAGCTGGATTAAAATAAAAGAATACGTCTTCAGTGAATTGGCATTTGCGAACTCATAGTCCCACAATTCAAAAAGCTTAAGCCCAGATTTGCTTTGGAAGAAAATTATTTTAAAGAGAATTCCTTGATTTTATGATTGTCTGTCATCCTCAACAGTTTCTTTGATTATTTCTAAATGGACCCTGATATATATCATTTCCCAGGGTTGCTTACCAATGTACGTAGATCAGTACTTTATAAATGAAAACGAACCCCACTTAGATCGAGACTTCATCGCCATTGAAACTAGCAAGCTCCAGGTAATCAATTCTTTCGAAAAATCAATCGTAGAATCCTATCTCTAAATTTGCTTTCTGAATCTTTGCTACTACCAACCCCAAATCTTATGCACATCACATGCTCATGCAATACAAGCTCATATAGGACGGTATATTCTTCCATTAGCCACCTTTCTTTCCTCCCTTAATATTTTTCTTTTCATACCTTATATTCCAATCGGTTGGTCACACAGAAGATGAAGAAGAAGAAGAAGAGGGGCTTTCCTCAAGAGAACTTTGCGCCGGCCTGGTCTCGTCGAGGGGTTGCTCTCTTTACACAATAAGGACGATATGCACCCCTCGATTTGGTTACCAACACCTGGCCGGCGGGGACCCGTGCCTCCGTCTCCTTATCGCTATTGCACCACTTACCCGAAGCGGTAAGATGCTGCGTTGCCTTCTGCGGAACAGAACAATACCGTCTGACTTTCCTCGGATAGTTTATCGCCCCCACCGCGGCTCGTTTTCAACGGTGCACGCGTTCGAATCCGATTTTCCTTTCTTTCGGCGTTCCGCTACGCACATCTGTCCATCTTCAAGGAATAATCGGGGCACCCGCCGTCGCAGCTTGTCGCTTGTACAAACACGTCTGCTGTACGCGAGGCGTTCCGTGAATGTGGACAAATCGTTACCTCTATAAAGCCCCTGGTAAATGTACATGCGACGTACATGTGATGTTTGTACAGTAACTAATGTATGATCGAATAACAAACCGTGCGTCATGAATGAGCATCTTGCAGACGTCAAGGTGACAAATTGAGGGAGTTAGTCGGGAATCGATTGAAGGAAGTGTTCTTTTTTTTCGTGGGAAAGATTTAATGTTTGTTCTGTTGGAATTGATTTTATCTTTATCCGGTGATAAAGTACTGTAAAATTTGGTGAATTTTAGAGAATCGGGTTTCATCTTGTAAGTTGGATACCTGTATCAAAAGAGACACCCATTTCTGGTGTTCCGCAAGGGAGTAACATGAGTCCTCCATTTTCCTTAATTTCCATTTCACAACCAAAATAATTTAAATTTTTACGTCTTCCTTCAATCTTGCCTCAAAGATTTCTTTATACTTTGATCAAGTCCCCATTGTAATAGAGAACGTGATGGGAAACACAATAGGTGTCTTCGGTTGTATAAGCATTAGACACGCTTCAGGCGTTTTCCATTGAAGGCACGAAGATTTAAGAAAGAGAATTACGAGCAAAAGGGACCATTTCTTATATTCTGCATGTGTCTAAAATATGTAGTAAGTACGCCAGGCATCAGACAGCTCTGGTTAGATAAAAGCCGATCTACCGGTGTTCGATGGTTAAAGAGACGATTGTTGAAATGGAAGCAGATGTGAAATTATAGAAACGCGTATTTTTGTCGTAATACGCAAATATACGCCGTTCGTAGCATGCACTGTTCGCTTGTTGAAGAAAAATAGGTTTACATACTAGATTCTATGCAGATTAGGTGAAACCTTAAAGTCGACTTATACACAGCTATTATATATAGAGCTTTAATAATTACGCAGATCATGAAAGCTATCGAATTCTATTTGTAGATATACACTGCCGTTCAGAGAAGTTCGGTCGGTTAGTAAAAAACATGAAAAGGTTACAGAAACAAACGAAACTAAAAACAAAATGCAATTTTATTGTATGTACAGGTAAAAAAGACAAAAATAAATAAATAAAAAGTTATTCTGGCCTAATATAACATACTGAACATTATTTTTTTTTTTCATCGAAAAAACCTCCTTTGCTGTTAATCACCGCTCGAGCTATTCTAGGCATTCTTTCGATAAGTTTTGTTAAAGCGGATTGTGGAATATTAATTCATTCTTGTTGCAGAATATTCCGTAAATGTTCTTGTGAAGTTGGGCATATTTTTCGGATCCTCCTGTCCAGTTCATCCCACAACAACTCTATCGGGTTCAAATCTGGGCTTTGTGGGGGCCATGTCATTACTTTCAGGGTGTGCTGTTCTTCTTGCTCCTTTAGATAGTTCTTACACACTAACGCAGTGTGTTTTGGGTCGTTGTCATGCATGAATGTAAAGTTACAGCCTATTATACGCAATCCTGATGGCACTGCATGATTCTGGAGTATTGCAAAATAATTTTCCTTCCTCATTACACCCCGCACTCTGCATAAATCTCCCGTCCCAGCAAAGGAGAAACATCCCCACACTAACACAGAACTACGCCTACTTGCTTCACTGTTGGCACAATGCAGTCCGGGATCACTTTTCGGTTTTAGATCTTCGGACATAAACTTGTCGATTTTGCCCAAAAATCTCAAACTTTGACTCGTCAGTCCAAAGCACGTGTTTCCAATCATCTAACGACCAATCTAGATGAGAACGGGCTTACTGTAGCGGTTTTGGTCTGTTGCCCCGACGTAATAAGGGTTTTCGAATGGCAATGCGTCCGTGAAGGTCCGCTTGTTGAAGTCGACGTTTTACCGTACTCGCCGAAACTTGTTCTTCACGGCCGCGATTGACTTCGGCTGCTATTTGTGGCGCTGTTAATTTTCTATTGAGTTTGCTTAATAATACAATTCTCAAATCTTCAGCTTTTGTTATTTTCCTAGATGCTCCAGGACGAACACGATTTTCTATAGTTCCAGTTGTCCGATATCGCTTTATGATGTCATTTACTGTTGAACTTCTCATATTTATTTTTTCAGCAGTTTCTCGCCACGAATATCCTTCTTCAAACAGCGTAATAATGCGTGAACGTTTTTCTACACTGGTAGGCTTGTCACGTGCCATTTTGAAGTAAATTTTCTTAAAACTTTCGCGCAAAAACGACAGATGCACACCAACACACGTTCAACAGTAAAATGAAGCAAATTTATATCTTTACGACTGTGATAAATAAACAAGAGTGATACTGCGGTATATTTCCTAAATGTATTGTTCGTTAGTAATCCTTAAACGACCCGTTTCAAAAGATCGATGCTTCCGAGAAATTCTTGGAATGGTAATAAAAGGGACTTTATTGTGGTTGTCGCAATATTTGTACTTTACATAATAATTTATGGCTTTAATCCCTTAGAAAAGAGTGTATGCTTAATATTTTTCTAATTTTATGTATTAATAATTGTATACAGTGTGATATAATAGATTTTTATTGTATGACCGAACTTCACTGAACGGCAGTGTACGTCGTTTCGCTGTTTGACATCGTATCTTCATTTGTTTTTTTGTTTGCTGCGTTTAAAGAAATACTAATGTCAAGAAGAACCAGCAGAAAACTTAATTCAGAACAGTCGCTTCTAGTGAAGGTTAATTCAACCCTTCTTTTTATAAATTAAGAATGTCAACATTGTTTTAAGTAGCAGACAACGAGTTTGTTAAGCTGGCGTAGCCATTTCATCAAATTAGTCGCTAATTTGTTAACCAAGAATTGATTTTGTTGCTTCAGCCGTATCCGAGAAAACGTTGGTTACGCTAGCTTAATACTAAGATATCAGCACAAGCTAAGTAGCATAATTTTAATTTTTTTATTTTTTTGAGCCACTTTTGGTGGACCCTTATCTAATACATTGTCTTCTACATTCTTGCAAAAAGACAATGAAGAGTTTCAGTGTCTCATTGTAATCGGAAAGAAACAATGAAAGAAACTATTTCTGAATCCCATTAAGCAGGATAGCTTTTGTCCAGTACCCCCTATGACGTTCGCAGAAAAAAAGATCTTCATTTTACGTATCATCTAACCAGAGTATCATTCCGCGCCACATAAATTTGTCCAGCCCATCTATTAGCACGCGGTGAAGCTCTCACTCGAGATTAAATATTAGACACCGCCGTTCATTTTAAATGGATTATGTTATTAGGAGGGCATCTAAGTTAAATTACAATACCACCGCGTAACGCTTAGCCCCTTTATCCAGGTGTTGTAAGTGCTAGAGTTTTGTTAGTACGCGATGCAAACCCCTTGTTGCGTTCTTTTTCTTTAAGGTACCACGTCCCCTAATGTTATTCTTATTGGAGGTCATTATTCTAGTTTTATTCCTTCCATAATTTTCCCTTTCTCGCGTTCTCCATCAGTCTGTCTCTGTTTATTCATGATAAGGTGAAGAAATTGGAAACATATGTCAAGTAGTAGTGGTGCATCGACGTTCAGGAGCAACAGTCTGCCTGTAGGGCAGGTGGCCAATCGTAATTTTTATGTATGTAGTACCTATATATACATATACACAGTCATGTTGTTGCGTATATAAAGTAACCCCTCTTTTCCATACTAAAGAAACCTGTTGTTCTGTTCCTTCATGGCGTCGACGTAACTTTGTTTTTCCCCCATCTAAGGGTATTTAATAGTTTTCCCCATTATGCTTAATTTGAGGGGCTGTTCTTTTTTTTTGTTAGTTTCTTAAACCCTTTTTTCAAGGGACGATGCTGGGTGTGCTGGGATTGTATTATGAATGTTTTATGTAGAATAAATGCGAATAATAGATGCGATACAAAAGTGATAGAAACGACTGGTTGGTTTCTGTGTCTTAAATCTAATGTTACTGTTAATTAATAAATGGAGCTAAAATTGTAATTTTGATGAAACGAGGACATTTTTTTACAACTTTTCATTAATTACACCAATCTAAGTTGCTTACCCGCTAATTCTTAATGGACTTACGTCATGCACTAATTATCAAATGATTGTTTTGGACGTAAGTCAAGAAGTTTAAAATATATCTACAAAAAAAAATTGAACCATCTGCGCGCTATCAAATTAGGAAATTGCCGGAAGCCATCCTCCAGTAATAACACTCCTTGTAGATCTCTATCATCATTGAACTTCGAAGATAAGAACGAACTATGAACGCACGTCATTCCACCCTCTTTCAAGTTATCCGAGAACAACGTAATTGATCCTTAGATAACCTAGCCTTGTCCTTCTTCGTACCGCCTCGGCGTTGGACACCTTCCGGAAGTCGGTGACGATGTTTTCGTTCCGTCCGGACGGAAACAGAAACAGATCTTCTGGCACGCGACACGACGATGGGGCATGGCACGCGCTTTTCAGTTTCTTCATGCGCCCGTTTTCTCGTTACGCCCGGTTGATTCATACTTGGACGACAGATTGGGTGTTTCTGCCAGGTAAACTAGCTCATTGCGTAAGACGCTATTGTAGACGTGCTGCGTTGGAAAGAACAGTTGGTGTTGACCGGTAAATCGATCGCGGTCGTTAATGTTAATATAAAAGGAACTAGTGCCATCATTATCACCTGCAAGGCCCTAGATAAGATGTGTTAGGGAAGGGTGTAAGGGAGGAGGTGAATAATTTGGTTTTTGTTTGAACATATGTTATCCCCGTTTTCTTTTTTTTTTCGTTACGTGAAATTATCCATTTTCCATCCATATGACGGTGTATTTTGCGTGTTAACGAATATGAACTAGAAAATCCATATTTAATGGAAATACGAACACAGGATAACATGAAGCAAAGTATTCTTTTCCACGGAATCTTCCGATCCTGGCTTACTGTGCAATACAATAACTTTTTGCTCATTTATTATTATTTATCAAAGATTCCTCAACCATTTAAGCTCGTACCATAACCAGTGTGTCTTCATGACAAAAAAGAAATGTTGAAAAGAAATATAGTTTCGTGTATATTTTACGTACGATCAAAACACAAGTGTTTGAAAATCGCATTTGCACCTGGATGCTGTCACAATGCAATATTTAAATAACATTTCATTGCCGGAGCCATTGTGAACACCGGTGTCGGAGATGCCTTCCTGCGTACTCGATTCATTCGCAGAATTCTTTGAAAAGCTCACAGGTAGATGCCAAGAAGGTACAAGTTCACACATACACAATCCCGACCTGATTGTCTCTCATTGTGCGTAGGTATGAAGCGAATTTTTTCTGCGTTGAACGGATACATTGCGATAATAACACGTTGCCGAAATTTTCGATCGAAACTCGTTTATTTAAAAAATTATTTCCACGCCAAGGAAGCATATACCGCTTGCCTGCGGGGTAGCGATGCGTAACGTGTAAAAAGTAATACTTCGGTTAATTTGCGGGTAAGTACAAGGCGGTGCAATTAAACATGCGAATTTGTTGCGGCAATCCTAAAATTGCTTTTAGATAATATTTTCTTGGCACGTGCGCTACAAAACGGAATAACAGACGCAACAATAACATCAAGCAAGTGTGTGCAAGTGAACTAATTTTTAATGGAAACCTCTTGTTAGACGGTAATTTTTAGTTATAAGTCATTACGGATGCGGCAGGTGGCAGGCATGGACAGGTAGCGGTGTTACTCGGATACACCTTGCGCTTATATGTGCGTATATGAGCTTCCAGTAAGAAGGAGATGCATGGATTAAATCGCCATGTGTAGCGACTATTAAGCATCTGTCAGTTTGGTAGTATATCGAAGCCTTGACTGGACCATCTTGCGTGCGATCCAGTGACCTGTTGTTTTTGAAAAACGATAATCACGACTACTTATTTACAAACAAATCTTAAAGAGAAAAAAAAATCAAAAATTATTGTACAACTTCATTTTTTTTGTAAAATATGGTCAAATAATGATTAATTTAATATTTATCGGGTGAAATAAAAAGAAACGTATTATTATTTGCGAAAATATGTCTGCTTATTATTATTTATTATTTCGACGCATTGCTAATAATGTCGCGTTAATAGTAGTAGTAATTCCGATGTAAATTTGTACGTCTATTTTCACCTGCCGGCTTGTGTGTTGTGCTGGGTGGAATGAACTCAACCTTTTAATTTATTACGTACTAGAACGAAAAAAAAAAACAACTAACATTTTATTTGTTTTCTTTGCTAAGGAGACGGATATTCTTTAAAAACACCTGTCAATTAGCCGGTTTAATGTTTAATTTTAATGAGGATAAAAATTAAAGGAGCGAAACATTTGAAAATTTTTGTTGTTTCAATTATTTAGCTTGGCAGGTAACTTGAGTTATTGTTTTTTTTTTTCGTGCGCTATTCGGCAAAAAAAAGGTGTTTTTTAATTGAATTGAAAAATTCAAATAATTTGTTCTTTGTTAAATGGAACATCCTGTATTTTTTTTTTGATATAGGAATTTTTTTTTCATAGAACAATGCTGTTATTTGTTAATTTGTTATTTTTTACGTTTTTTTTGCGTTTTCACCGTTGTATTGCTGATTATTTATTTTTTTCTGTTTTCTTATTTGTAGCTTTTCCTCTGAAATATTGCTCAAATTAATTCATGGCTGTAAAAAAAGATCGACGTTTCGTACCAGATCTCTCGTATTAGCTACCATTATTAACCGACTAAACCACCACCTGCTAATATCAAAAAGATCGCTACACCCATTCCTTTACCGCTCTAGAATTCCGTTACCAACGGCTGCATGTGACATATTCAAAGGCATACCCATATGCATTCCCTTCATTTTCTTACATGTACAACACACAGTATACCGTATTATTACTCGCATAACATGCATACGAGTATTATTAAATACCCCGGCGCGTTATGTACCTACGTTGCATATTGCTTTACGGCGACGAACGTGTACGTACACCTTGAAGGAAACGGATTTGTAAAGATTTCTCTTCTTTCTCGTTGCAGAGCCCACGCTGATCAGGACCGCTCCTTCTCTTATTGCATCCGCCTGCATCTGCTCGGCGGTGAGAGGCTTGAAACTGCCATCGTCGGCGAAAGCTACCAGGGACATTTGCACGATGATGGACGTGGATCCGATTGCTCTCGAATTGTTGGTGCGTTTCATCGACAATACCGTTGAGAAGGTGATGCCTCCCAGTCCCGAGAAGACGCAAGCGTCGCAGGCCAAGTACATTCCCGAACAGTACGAAAACGGGGAATATAATCAACCTGGAACACCTACCGATGTAGATAACGCTTATTTTTGCGATTAGGATGATATTAAAATTTAAGCTTCGTTGTGGAAAATTTAGCTGAAATTTTAGAATCGTTTCATTTCGTAGCACAAACTGCTCAAATTTGATCCACAATTAAGTACACGGTAATAAATTAGATTTTTACATTTGATAATTTTTAACTAGTTAATTGACGTTTGTTAGCATGTGCTTGAGTTTGAGCATATTCTGTTTTAGTAATTTTTTTCCCCTCCATTTAATGCGGATTTAACATGTAATATTGTATAAAGGGTATACTTCAGATACGTTGATTCTAGAACCACGTCAGCTAAAATTTCCAAAAACCACCAAACTCGACATGTTGCGAAATATCTGTGCCTTAAAAAGGACCGTCGTTGGGGGACCAACCGGAAAATTAGTTTAATTTTTTATAAAAATATATGACATATTGCAAACTTTAGGAATTGCGTTACCATTCCTAAATTATCCTTACAAAATTTTGTACATATATACCTGTACATTATTGATATTAGTAGCCTTGTTGTCGTATTTCCTTGACGTAGTTGTATATCGAAAAAATGCAAAAAAAATATTTTGTTTGTGTTATTTATTATTCTATATATTGTATATTTATATATTCAAATTTAATTAGTCGTTATATGTTCATGTAAAAGTGTTTTTTTTTTGTCTCGAAGGAAGATTTTTTTGAAATATGAAATGTCTTAATCCCAAATTTACCGCTTTCCAATAAATTTTATTAATTACTAGAATTGCAACGTTTCATAGGAAGTTTAAGCCAAGATTTGAGTAATTAGACGCCCAGAACATTAACATTAGCTATCGTAATATCTCTTATAACACGGTCAGTTTTGTATATTAGATTATATAAATATAAGAACTAAAGAGCCTAAGTAAGTAGTAATATATTAATTAATATAGCATTATTATAGCATATTTATAAATGATATTGATCTCAACTCACGTAGCCTGTATGTCGTAAAATAGGAATAAAAAAAAATCTGTGATTTTTATACACTCCGTAAAATAGCATGAAAAACAACAAAATCATCAAAATTCTTACATCCAAAATCAAATTGCCGAGACATTTCGATATAGTTGATTTTTCCTTTCAATACATCGATCGTTTGAATGAAAATTTGGCTTCTGAACTTGTAAATTTACGAACATATTTGTTAATTGTTATCTAGTCTCTAGTGTTGTATTATCATTGCATTAGTTATCTATGTCTTTCTTGCATTCTAACGGGAAAAAAAGTATCTCTTTTATTTCGAACTTTGAATTTCCGAAATTTCACATTATAAACGGTTTCTACTTTTAATGTGAAATATTCGTTACAATTTTAAGCTTTATTTCATTCTTATTAATAGAGCGTGTTTCCAATAGGGAGCCATACATGATGTCATTAAAACCTGCTTGTTTTCTTCTCTATTGGGACAATTTCTATGCTATTCTTAGATTTTATTATTTATTTATATACTTATCACCCATTAAACTAGTTTTACTGAACCAAAGGATTAGATAATTAAGTGTAGTAAGTACACACGTATTAGGTTTTTTTTTTTACTTATTTTCATTTTTTTATGTGTAAGAGTATTTATTTAATGGCGTTCTTTTTTATTGTAATCTAGTATTTCTTCTGTGTATTATAAATGCGTTTCTTATTTTAAAATAAGTTTAAAATATACTTTTAACCGATCAATGTTGCCTTATTTAGCGTTTTAGAAATCGAATATTGAAATAACCCTTGTTATTGCTACTATAGCGCCACCTAGTACTCAAATGATCGAATTTGGTACGTTTAGATTTAATTTATTCCGTCTCTTGTTGGCAACACCGCATATGCAGGCTGACGATAAGCAAAAATCAGGTAGGTAAGTCACAATTCGTGATAAATGTTATTTATCCCGGGCATTAATTTAGAAAAATCAAGTAAGTAAATGTCTGCTGCCATCTAGTGATCAATAGCTGTGGCTCTAATATTAAATTGAAATTTAGGGGCGATCTTGGAGCTAAGCAATCACAAATTAGTAGAAAATTCACAACTGACGTAGCACTACTTGATTGGCTTTGACCACTCTGTATAGTTTGAGAACAAAATTATTTTTGGCGTCGATTTAATGATTTTTATTTTTTTGGATCTGGCAACACTGGCGCTATTTATTTATTAGTAAAATATTTACCTTGAAAATACTTTCAAACGTTCATATTTTTTTAAATTTGTTTTCGTTTAGTGAATACTGATATGTAGAAGGACAAACTAAAAATTTCGCAGTTGCTATATTTTTATTATATTTATTATTATTTACATATCTAATAAAATCATTAATGTTCCTACAAAATATGCAATCCCCATTATTTTTTACTCGTATGATCAAATGATCATATGAGTAAATTTTTAAATAAAAAAGAGGAAATGCAGAACTTGGATTCAAGCTTTCCGCCACTAAACTTTGTTACAATCGCTACCTTCTAGATGTCGCCAGTGACTAATCCTTGGTAGGTAATGAATGAGCCCTGCTATTAAAGATATTCTATGATTATAGGTTAGGCCAGTCCAATAATCTTCTATAACATTCAACCTAACCTCACCGCTCTTGTTTTCTATTAAAGAAAAACAGAAAAACCCTTATAATTCATCAAAATGGAGATGAGGGACGTTACATATAACAGAAACGACTATGTTGAAACTGTTCGTTACATCAAGTAAATAAATTCCTTCGTTAACATAATTTCCTCAATTTACAGGCTTCGGGTAATAAGGTTAGCAAGCAAACAGTATTATGCGGTTCCCAGAATATAGTTTTACAAGGCAGAGTAATCGTCCAACCGGAAGCTATTATAAGAGGAGATTTAGCAAACGTAAAGACTGGACGATACTGTATTATTAGCAAGGAGGCGGTTATAAGACCCCCATATAAGAAATTTAGCAAAGGGTATTCTATATTGGAATATGCTCATGTTATAACATTAATAAACCATATAATTTCCTTTAGTGTAGCGTTTTTTCCATTGACGATGGGTGATAATGTATATGTGGGTGAAAAGTCGATTATCAACGCTGCGGTTGTGGGATCATACGTTTATATAGGGAAGAATTGTGTTATCGTATGTTCTATTTGTTTTCCATGCTATTTTATCTAAAAATACGTATTTTAGGGCCGTCGATGTATTTTAAAAGATTGTTGTATTATCGAAGATAATACAATTTTAGCACCGGAAACTGTGGTACCCCCATTTACTAGATACGGTGGTAATCCTGGCGTACAAATTGGTGAAGCTCCCGAATGTCAAATGGATTTTATGGTTGATTTTACCCGAAGCTATTATCAACATTTTTTACCTGCCAGATTGATTTAATACTAAAATATATTGCTTTGTATCTGTATTTATTTTATTTTTTCTATTATTTTGAATACTTTAATCAGTAAGCACTAATACTGTTAATAAATAAATCATTTTTTAAATAAAAATCACGCTTGAAAGGTGTTTATTTAAAATGAAAACGAGATATTAAAAAAAATTATCATTTATTCTTGGCTTGCATCTACATTTTCAGTTTGTAGACCTTTAAAGGTAGCTACAGGTACGTATGTTACCAACGTAAATAATTTATTAGCTGAATCTTCGTCGTCGTTTCTTCTACGTGACAATCTTACTCTTATGCGGAAAGGTACATTTCTAAAAGAAAACAATGAATGACAAAATTCCAATACAGAGAAAGTATACGTACCTAATACCTTTCGACCATAATTGTTTGTTTAAACGGGTATCTATCCTTACATCGCTTGTACCCATCTGTTTGAGTGCAAACTTCCTAACTTCTTTAATAGCGCGAGGCGCCCTTTTCTTGAAACTTATTCCATGTAATCTCTTGTGAAGATTGATCGTGTATTCACGGGTTACCACCTCGTTAATGGCGGATTTACCCTTTTTATCGCCCTTTTGCTTGGCCATTTTTGATTATTGTGCTAGAGAAGTAGAGAGCATACGTGAATAAGTAAATATAACCTATACGAGTAGGAATTTCAAAACTTTGATTTAAAAAGAAAAATATTGAGGATGTATTAATTAGAGTGTAGAGATTCGTAAAAATCGAGGAGGTTTCCTCAATTATAGTAATTGTTGATAAAGATGGTCGGGGATTTTATGAAAGGTAAATAAATACGCATACCTAACCACAATTGTCAAAAATTAAAAGGATCTACCTTCGAGAGGGAATCTACTTTATCGATAGTGAATTGTTGTTTGGTGGTAATTGTGGTATTAATATGTAAAAATTCTTGCAATTCTTGCACATTTTATACAGTTTTACTCAAATTAATTATTTTTTTGTTATTGTCTTTCACGTTTAACACGTAGTTATAAATTTAAATAATGAAATGACTAATCAGTCGGTAAAGAAGTTCTCTTTTTTCCTGAAATGGCACAATATAGACAGGATCTATTTTTGTAAATCATATTCTCATTGAGAGATGGCGCGCCTTTCAAATAAGTATTTAGAATTTAAAAAACTATCAATTTCTAGAACTTTGTGAAAATGTATTTGGAGAGTTAAACACGTCTTATATGTAGCTTTGCACAGAATTATGCAAGTAGAAATTATATATCGTATAAATCGGGAATATTTTTCAAAGTTATTCAAAGAATAAAGAATTCAAAAATGCAAAATGGCTACTTATGTGCCTTATTATGTGTTGTGTAAAATAGCCTTTAAAGGATATACTGAGGAAATACTGGAAGAGTTTTTAAATTAGAGAAGTCCATTTTAAAAATTAAGAATAGTTCGGTAAATAATACGAGGTTGTGCGGAGTGTACCGGTACTTTAGTGTGCTTGCCATACTACGCCACAGTCCTTGCTATAATTTGAATAACTGAAAATGTTTACAAGCAAATTTCTTTTGAATTTACAACAACATAAACCCAAGTAAATATTTCGAAAATTTGCGAACAATTTAAGTTGGCAATTTCCGCAATGGTCAATGTAGAAACCAATTTAAATTCAGGGAAAAATTTGAAATTTTCTACTGGGAAGGTATTTTCTATTAAAACGATTATTCTATTAAAACAATTACTCGCGAAGGGTCAAAATTGATTACATTACGCACTGTTTCTCTCTCCTTCCATTAATACGAAAACGTTACACCAGCGATCTTCACGCTATCTGCGCGTTTCTTGGCGTCTCTCTCCTTCTAGATTCGTCTAGGCGTTACGCGCGTACAGTGTGTCGACGCATTGCGTGTCCTCTAAAGGACCTCTAAAAAGTTAGGTCATTGAATTTGGACCCTTGTCCTTCAACAGTCGCGACCGCGTTGCATACGGCAGAGCAATGGCCTCCTAATCCTACTTTACCGCCATTTTAGACGCTTCACGGCCATGGCAAATGCGCGACATACTGTACCACTATACTCTTCGCTTAATACGTGCCGCTCCTGTAAATTCAGATTTTATTTCGATCTTCCTGTTGGTTCGTTGATAATGATCTAGCTATGAGAAAGAGCGATAATGAAATCGGATGCGTTTTGGCGTACTTTGTTCTTACGCATTGAGTTTCGCACATAAATTTGGAAGAATTATGAAAATAGGTTGAGTTTCTTCACTGCATTATTCGTTATTTTTCTTTATATTTTCTAGATTTTTACAAATATGCTGCTGTTTCTTGCGGACCAGCTCAATATTTGTTTTTTTTTTTTTCATAATTCTCGTTTTAGAAGGATTTAGGGTTAATCAAACAAAAAATTTATATATAGGTGTCCCCGGATCGTGTTGATAAGAAGAAAAACATCTTCATTATTAACTTTACGAGGAAAAGTTATTCTTTATGAAAAATTCTGCTTTTCAAAAGAACTAGCTTGTGAAGAAAACCCAAGATCAAATGTACAGGGTGTACAGTAAATTGAGAAAACGTAGAATTGCCGCAAGAGAGAAGTGCTCTTATTCATTATTTTAGAGAAAATCCTTGTAAATGAGAGTTATTTATAATCCAAAATTAAACTTAAAGACGGAATTTTGAATTTCATGTGCATAAGTTGAACCCAGAAAAATTTATAGTATTGATGGAAATTATTGTTTTTATTACGTAGGCTCCCTCCAACTTCCACACATTTCTCCATCCTATTAATAAATGCAACATAGATTCTACGAATCATTAGTAGAAATGTCTTTCGGGTGATGTCGTGTAGTTAATATTTTACTTGACATTTCGCTGACCATGCTGTCAGCTTCTTCAGAAGATTTCGCTCCTCGTTATATATCCTATTTCTGTTCCGCTTTGCTGATCCTGCGCAGCAGAACGGTTATGGATCAGCAAAGCGGAACAGAAATAGGATATATAACGAGGAGCAAAAGACAACAACAGCAGTCTTTAGAAATCTTCTGAAGAACCTGACAGCATGGTCAGCGAAACGTTAAGTAAAATATTAACTACACGACATCACCCGAAAGACATTTCTACTATGGATTACGGTCGTGAAAGCCTACATTCATCTACGAACCATTGCTGATATATTTTTTTTTTCCCAGTCCCGTATTCGTGCTTTCAATATCTCACGATCATGCGGCGGATCATCTGCATAAACCTTTTGATTTTGAAACACCTCACATGAAAATATCCATCGGTGTAAGATCTTGCAGGAAAATTAATTGGACCAAATCTTTCCATCCGCCTTTCTCAGAAAACAACCACTGCCGTACCTGAAGTATGGAATGAGTAGGGCACTCGCCTGCTGCCAAAAAGAGTAGCGTCGGATTTCTGGTTTAAAAGAATCAAGAAATGGTAACAGAAAATCTTCCAAAAGAGAATCGAAATGAAGTAAGTTACTAAGTATGGTGTCCAATTCACAAAGGCGGGGTTGTACAAGTTCACAGCGATGATTCACTCTGTATAGAAATATTTGTTAAATCACGTGAAAAGAAAGAAACAATGAAGATACGCTGCATGCAACATGCGTCGCATTTTATCTAAATTAAAACAATCTATAAATAAATATCGGAGAGAGAACGCTACATTACGTCCACTAATAACTCATTATTTAAGTCAACGTTCGCCTAATTCAATTCATTATTCACATAAACAGATTCCAGCGTACATATTTTGAGGGTTAGGGTCGTTACGCTGACGCAATATCCGTTTGATTTAAATTTGGCGTCCACTATAAATAGTTTCGACACTTTTTAGAAGCACTTAGCTACGGTCCACGGCAAGGATTTGTCCAAGGAAATATCTAATTAAGTACCTACATACGTACGAAATTCAATAAGAACAATTACGGATTGATATTGTTTGGTGAAAGAGGTGCGCGCAGAAGAAGAATATATGCAAAAATAATTATTAATAGAGAGTGCGAATAAAACAATATGATGATTAAGCTTAATCCGATTTAATAAATAATGTGGAAACAAAGATTAAAATTCAAAAAGATCTTTTATTTCATTGTTTGTTTATAACGAAGTGGTACAAAATAATCGCGTGCCAAAAGGGATTTCTTGTCGTGCAAAATGACAATCTAAACTTACAGTTTAAAATCTTGCGACCCCCAAAATTCACCGAAACCCTGCTTTCTGATTACACATTAACTACTGATTCGCGAAGAGGGTGAAGAAGGCATGGCTTAACTGATTGACTAAACTAGCAGGACTATGTACAGGCCTCCATGCTAAATGATAGAGGGGGTCGTCGATCCGCAGTATGATTATTACATTAGATGGGAGAAACTCATTTCCAAAGAAGGTGGACTAGTGGGAGACCGATTGATAGGTCCACATTTGCTTAACTTCACGTCAACAGGACCGCAATGGCGACGCGTATTTTTAGGTAAATCATTTCCATTCATCGTTGGGATGTTTACACACGAAAGGAACCTATTGTTCAAACTTCATGTTTATGATTTATAATTTCGGCTCTGTCTTGATAAGTCAATCTTCATAAAATTAATAAAGGCGGAGATGGACATTCTATTAGTTCTATAATTTCAGATGTATGAAACAACAGTTGGCGAAGATGAAAGTGAGGAAATGGCGTGCTTTAGAAGTGTTGAATAAACTTTTGGAAACTTTCTTCAAAAATGTTGCAATTCTGGTGATTTTTTCGAACGTATTTTGTGATATTTTGCTTGTCTCAACATATCTCAATACTGTTTTCATTACGCCTCGCGGATTACAACCACATCTTTCGTTTCTTTATGCCTGTTTTCTCAGACGACAACGATGTGAATATTTTGTCTGTTTTGATCGATGTTGATTGGGGGATTTCCTGTCGAAAGTCAATTGTTTTTTTTGGGATCTTCATAGTTTCTTTTTTGTTAATACAATTACGGTATCCTATTAAAATAATGCCGCAAAGTAATTATTTTGTTTCTTTTTGCTTTTTTTGGAAAACCAATGAACCTATACTATTACAACGCAAAGAAAACAGATCTTTTTTTTTCAAGAAATTCTTAATTAGAAAGCTATTTCATTCCCTTCCCCGTCTACATAAAGGCAAACGATGCGTAAAAGCGACATGTGAAAACCTAAGAAGTATAGAAACTGGCTCTCATCTGCATCCTATCCTTATTTCCCTCTATTATACGCCTTTCTCTCTATCAATCCGCTCAGCGTCTTGCTCCTTCCTTCTTCGTCTCGCACGCTGCCTTGCGAGTCTTTCACGTATATGCTGATGGGACTACATATTTCAGTCGAAAAAATCATTTAAGATGCTGTTAATCCAAGGCTAACTCGAGTTCAAGGTTAGCAGTGCGCAGCGCATAGAGAAAAGAGTGTGATGCACATTGAGGGAATGCGTATAAAACCGTGAATTGGTATTTAAACAACCGGTTCCACAACGCCAAGTGACACCGTATTTTTCTCGGTATTCATTACACATGTTATTTGTTTAAGTTTATGTCTTCGATAAATACTTCGTATAGCTGCGCTATAGCGAGAAGGAGAACGAGACGGAGATCGAAGGAATAGGAGGAGAAAACGAGGAAGCAAGAGCGCAATGTACGATGATTGTGCGTGGATCGTGACGGGTCTATGAGGAATTGATAATAAGTTCGTGTGTGATGGAATCGAGGACAACGATTACGTATTTTCTTTTCTTCGGAAGAGAAACTGGGAATTTTTATGAAAATCACTGGGTTACGTCGCGCATCCGATAGGTGTCATTTTATATATATTTATCTTCAATAGAGCCTCTAGGAAAATAGGTTCCTGATTGAAGGCTTAATTCCAAAAACAAATATTCGTATTTTCTATTCCCTCACCTTCATCTTCGCCATCTTTTGTTTCATACATGGCGGATTCTTAATCTCATATTCTAATCACCACTCGCACTAATTCATACAGAGAGAAGCCACTCATCAACGCAGAGCTGGAACTACTGAAATCACAAAGACGAAGCTGGACAATGGATTCCTCTCGGGAGTCTCGTAACTTTTTAATTTAGAAAGATGAAATTTTGTACTTAGGCTTCTGGTTAGAAACAAAGAAATCCTGTTGAATTTCGGAACCTGCTGAAGGATTGGATGATGAAATATGTTTCTCCTAACTGGGAGCTGTTATTCATTTTATTTATTTAAAATTTGCTCAGATCAGATGAAGGTAACAAATTATTTTCAAGTTCACTTCCATTGACTGCTTCTTTTTCATTTCCATCTTGATACATATTATCATTGTTGTTAGGAACTTTGTTTTCTAAATGATCAGCTCCTATGTACTACAGAGAAAGATACCATGCAAAAACATTGTTAATGTTGGTTCTGAAGCACATCGCAAGCATCTAAGGATGTTATGGCGGAGAATAGTTTGAGGCTATGTGTAATTGTAAATCGAACGCACAAATTTGCACTCAAATGTTGCAAGTGCAGAGTTAGCGCAATAACCCTCATTTCCTATAAGTTGTTTCAAAATAGAAAATGAAGGAAGCGAAACGATTTCTATTAGGCGATTTAAAGATATTACTCGCAAGCGTATTTAAAGTAATGTACATCGAAATCGAGTAGCTTTTTTTTTCGTTGCATTCGTTTCACGACGAATTCTAGAGAAATTTCTCCTCGATGGCCTTGCTTCCCAAAATCCATTGGCGAGAAGCCGTGCGTTCCGAACAAGAAAGAGAATGCCATCTTCTTCACGGTTTCCTTCTCCTCGTCTCCACCTCGTAGAATCTTTTGTTGGCCGTACCTCGACCGTCGACTCCGTTGGCCGGCCATCCGTAACTTTTGTTGCTCCTCTTGGTCTAGCCTATACGCGGCTAGGCCAAGTCGCAGTCTCGTACCATGGTCAATCATGTTGTATTGTGCGCGCGTATTTCCATCTTCGTTCCACGCCGAACGGGCGTCCTTTTCGAGACCACGGGCCTGCCGGCCACCTGATCGCCGCATCCTTTTTATTCATAACCCTTCCTAACAATCCGTCTCTTCCGGTAGCGAGCGCATCGCATCGCATCGAACGCCGACGGTTCGCCTCTTTCACAAAGGAGAACGGCCACGTCGGCACGCAAGAATCATAATAATGACGAGGAGACGACCAACGAACCTCTTCTGCGTTTCGATCCTATGTTGCGAGGAAAGGACTTCGTCTTTGAAGCAATAATCGATGTATGGATGAAAGCGTGTACATAAAGTACGTGTAATGGATACTCGTGAATCGATTAGTGAATACTAAAATACCAAGGAACATTGTTATGTAATCGAGTTAGCCGTGAGCAGAAAACAATGGGTTTGGATATTGAATAAATGCTAGTTTGTAACACAGTTATGTGGTATTTTTTGAATATCGTAAGGAAGGTTGTTTTTCAAAACCTGCACTTGTTAAAAAAAAGAAATTTCTAAATATGGCGGAGGAGTGGCTTATAAACGAAAGATTTATGTTGCTTTTATGTTGTTTTTTTTTCATGTTTGTACTTATAAAATTTATGATCTGTATAGTGCCTTTAGTACAACACATCTAAGGCAAACTCGATGATAATTTGCGTTATTTTTTTGCAATTTCAAGGTTTTTTTTTTTAAATCATCTAAAATCTAATCTTCCAGAAACTCGTCAAAATGTGCACTCGTTTCGGCCGTCACCTTATTTGTTCTAATTTTTTTTCCGCGCAGCCATCTTTTCAAGGAAACTGTGGAAGAAATCACACAGAGTCAGATCTGGTCAAAATGGTCGATTGAAAAGCGCTTCGTATCATAACTCGACTAATTTGGCAATTGTAGTAATGGACGAATGAGAAGATGCGTTATCTTGATGTGGCAGTCTTCTCTTTTGTATAAATGCTTTCGTTTTTTCTCTAGTTCGGTATGAAACATGTCAAAATTTAGCCAAAATATTTGCCAGTTTCCTTCTTTAAATAGTTAATAAAGATTACGGCTTTGGAACTCCGAAATTGTGATCATAAGGTTACTGGCTTAAAAGAACCGTTTTTGGCAAAAAAATGTGCACCATGTTTTTTCTTTTTTTTTTAAGAAGAAAGTGAAGAAGAAGAAGGAGAAGGGAAAGCAGAAGAAATAGAAGGAGGAGCAGAAATAATGCCAATAATCTTAATTAGAGGCATTATTTTTTACAGATCTTTTTACAGGATAAAATTCATTTTAATAATGAGCTTGTGTATAAGTTTCCATCCAGTAGAAAAATGCAAATTTAAGAATTTCATACTTCAAAGAAAATCATAAAAAATATTCATCCTCGGTCACCCGATATTAATAATTCATTCGTCATAATTTATTTATCACATTCTCTGGGCTGCTATTATACGCAATTATGTATAATTTACGGATTAGAATATACGTCGGGAATATTCACGCACACGAGACCCGGCGACGTGTGAATGTAGGCTACGAAGATCGGATCCAATTTTTTCCATCCCTCGGGCGATTGAAGCGTCTCTACAGCTCGACGGTCCCCCTTAATATCAATCCCGCATCGCTAAATCCGCGCACAACACGGAACACAAAAGAACGCGACGGTCGAAATTCAACGTTACCACCATCCTCTATTATGATTACGTATTGTGTTATTAGATACACCCGCTGGGTGAAGAGGGGATTGCGTAACAAGTAGCTTATTTTTATGAACCCTAATAATTCATAATTGTGATAGGCTGCGATTAGTATGAAGAGAAGGGGGAATCTTCTTACATATATACATATACAAGATGTTTTTTTTTTCTCCCTTTTTGTTACCGACGCTGCTAGTTTGTTAGGGAATTAAGTTGTCACTTTGACGGTTAAATGACAGAATAATCGTTATTATTAGAGGCGCAGGTAGTAATACCGATATGTTCCTGATGATGTTGTAATTATTTTCCTTAATTTAGGAGCATATTACTTTGTGTGTCTGGATTCCCTACAGGTTTGTTAACAAGGTGTTAGCAACTAACAATCTCGACTGCGTCTAATTATGAACGGTGCATATAAGAACTAATTGAAGAAAAATATTTATTACACGCAAAGCAATATACAGAGTGTTTAACAATCCTTCTAATAGGAACGGGTCAATTATTTAGAAAGTTTAAAGATGTGACAATAATGCTCTTCATAGTCTGGAGCTTTCAGCCAAACAGCCTGGAGATGTTTACGAAATTCTACGAGGCCTTCTTGGATGTCTTCGATATGGTATTGCCTGAAAAAGAAAAGAAATTAAAATTAGATAAGATCGCAACGTATGTACAAAGTATTAAACTTAAGTGGACCGAGAGAAACGAAAACACGTAGCCCAAAGACTAGCAACGTTCGATAATAAGATGCATGACGTATGGAAGGTGATAAACCAAAGAATAAAAATAAGCAAAGAATAAACAGGTTCCATGAACTTAGATCCAAATTATTTTGCTACAATAGGTCAGAAATTAAGGAATATGGTTCCTGGCTCAAATCGAGATGCGTTTAAATTACTGCAAAAACGATGAGTATCACGTTCCATATCCATATTTAGAACCTGCGACATCTGCTGAAATTGCATCGATAACAGCTTACCTTAAGAAGAAAAAGACCTCAGAACGTATACGTATGCTGATGAACAAGTTGCATTTTTACGGGATACACAGATTAATAGAATTTTATTTAACAGGTAGAGAACAAAGAACTCTCTATGAAAACAGTACGAAGAACAAACAAAGGCGTGCCACAAGGATCCGTACTGGGTCCGCTCTTGTTTCTCGTACATATCAACCTGTATAAGTTGCGATAAAATTTGTCTGTTTTCAGACGACACCTCAATTCTGAAGAGATCCAATGCAAGAAACTGCTCTAAATAAAGCAGAGATCGGACTAGCGGAAGCAAACGAATGGTTCGCAAGTAACAAGCTACATTGAAATCAATTAAAAACACAACAATTGATGCTTACAACTAAACATGTTGCTAGAATAAAATTTACGTTGTATTCTTTACAAATATCAACAAAAATCCACAAACCTTATACATTGCGTGATGTATTTTTTTTATATAGATATATACGCCCCCTTTTTCGTCCGCTTGGGGGGTTCCAATATTCATGTATGACTTGCAATAAATCCAACCTTTTCGCCTTCACCTTTCTGCCGGTTAGGCTCCTTTCTCGTCGATCCGCATCCACATCTGATATCCACCGAACGGTCTCGCATATCGAATCCACCATACCTTTATTACCTTCGCAGCCTTAATATATAAGTTGAAGAAGTACAAAAAGAAAGGGTTAGCAGGTTAGGGGTGGATCATGCGACCTTGAATCCGGTCGTTAAATGAGCCTGGGAAAGGGTGCAGCGAATCTCCCGCCGCCCCCTTATGCATCTTCGATGCTCTGCAGCCTTCTTTCTACTCTGCTGCCCTTCGCACCGCCTCGTCTCTGCGCGCCATTTCGTAGATGTGTGCGTGTTTTTTCGGTGCGTAAAAAGACGCCGACACGGATTTTTACCCCTTTCTTGTACGTTTCGAGGCACTTGTCTCGCAGTCAGGGTCAAATCTCCGGGTCTGCCAGACGCGTCCCGTCTTACCCCGTACCTACCCTCTTTTGCATTCCGCATTGTAAACGCGAGATCCGCCGTAACGTAGACGAAATTTTTCAGCTCGCAGTATTACGTCTGGTTGGGTTTATGCATGGTTCTGATGGTGTTGATGGGTTTTAAATGCTTGCTTGTCGATTGGAGCTTTATATATTTGTAATCGAGAGAATCGATAAAAATTTGCGTTTTGTTAAAGCAGCAAAAAAAATTATATTAAGTTACAGTAGTGAATTACGTTTATTAAATTAAAACCTGTTTGTCAATATAATAAATACCCGTTTATTAACTTACTTCATGAGAAGTGAAACAAACTTTAGAGACTTTTCATTATACATTAATGAATTTTTCATAACAACAACTTTCGTTTATTGTATAACCGCGTGTCCTAGATTGAGCGAGATTGCATGGATCTCTGAAGATAGTGATTTGGTTGAACGTGCAATGTTTTGTAATTTAATGTGTTGATTTCAAATTTCAAATTCAAAAGAAATTATTTAAAAAAAATTAAAAACTAATTTTCTTGCGTATCTTTCGTGTGAAGGTTCCCGCACACAATTGCAATTTAATCAAATCTCCAACCATCTTCAATTATAAGACAGCTTGTATAATAAAGAGCCCAACACAGATCCCTGTGGAATACCGAAGTTACCCGTTTCTTACTAAGTTCGTGGTAAAATTTTCAATTTTTGTGTTTTTTTGTGTGCGTATCTATAATCAAAAAGATAAGCAATTGCATCTTCTCGATAGGACAGTCTTCCCTGAGACTTCGTCGCTACAAAATCCTTTACGAAGCCAGCGTTTCAAAATAATTCAAGCTAATGATTTTCTCTTCGCCTACTGTTGGTTATGACCAATTTAATGACGTCAATACCTGTATATTTACTTTATAGTTATCTGATTCGTGTAGATTCGTTAATAATTCAAACGCAGGTAATTATTTATACAAAAAAAAATTATGTATATGTATAGCTTGCGTATCTACCATACACCTAATAATCCTAAGGCGACACCTTATTCCAAGTATCATAAGCTATAATTAGACATATAAAGTGCCATACACGATAGAGAGATTAACACATTACCGCAATATTTGGTGTAATACGACGACATTTTTGACTTATTTACGACCGGTTCGGAAATATTTATATTTGTATTTTAGGGGATAAGATACGCGTTTCTTAAATTCTTGACTTGCTGTACATGGATGAGATATAAAGTAACACTGTTAAATATGTGTAACTATGTGTAATTCGGCCGAATATCTACAATAGACTAATAGATCAAACCCATATGATATAATATAGGCGAAAATTACACCAAAAATAGAATACGAATGTACACTGCCGTTCAGAGAAGTTCGGTCGGTTGGTAAAAAACATGAAAAGGTTACAGAAACAAACGAAACTAAAAACAAAATGCAATTTTATTGTATGTACAGGTAAAAAAGACAAAAATAAATAAATAAAAAGTTATTCTGGCCTAATATAACATACTGAACATTCTATTTTTTTTCATCGAAAAAACCTCCTTTGCTGTTAATCACCGCTCGAACTATTCTAGGGATTCTTTCGATAAATTTTGTTAAAACGGATTGTGGAATATTAATCCATTCATGTTGCAGAATATTCCGTAAATGTTCTTGTGAAGTTGGGCATATTTTTCGGATCCTCCTGTCCAGTTCATCCCACAACAACTCTATAGGGTCCAAATCTGGGCTTTGTGGGGGCCATGTCGTTACTTTCAGGGTGTGCTGATCTTCTTGCTCCTTTAGATAGTTCTTACACACTAACGCAGTGTGTTTTGGGTCGTTGTCATGCATGAATGTAAAGTTACGGCCTATTATACGCAATCCTGATGGCACTGCACGATTCTGGAGTATTGCAAAATAATTTTCCTTCCTCATTACACCTTGCACTCTGCATAAATCTCCCGTCCCAGCAAAGGAGAAACATCCCCTCATTAACACAGAACTACGCCCTCGCTTCACTGTTGGCACAATGTAGTTCGGGATCACTTTTCGGTTTTAGATCTTCGGACATAAACTCGTCGATTTTCCCCAAAAACCTCAAACTTTGATTCGTCACTCCAAAGCACGTGTTTTCAAGCACCTAACGACCAATCTGGATGAGAACGGGCTACTGTAGCCGTTTTGCTCTGTTGCCCCGACGTAATAAGGGTTTTCGAATGGCAATGCGTCCATGAAGGTCCGCTTGTTGAAGTCGACGTTTTCCCGTACTCGCCGAAACTTGTTCTTCACGGCCGCGATTGACTTCGGCTGCTATTTGTGGCGCTGTTAATTTTCTATTGCGTTTGCTTAATAATACAATTCTCAAATCTTCAGCTTTCGTTGTTTTCCTAGATGCTCCGGGGCGAACACGATTTTCTATAGTTTCAGTTGTCCGATATCGCTTTATGATGTCATTTACTGTTGAACTTCTCATATTTATTTTTTCAGCAATTTGTCGCCCCGAATATCTTTCTTCAAACAGCGTAAAATTGCGTGAACGTTTTTCTATACTGGTAGGCTTGCCACGTGCCATTTTGAAGTAAATTTTCTTAAAACTTTCGCGCAAAAACGACAGATGCACACCAACACACGTTCAACAGGAAAATGAAGCAAATTTATATCTTTACGCCTGTGATAAATAAACAAGACTGATACTGCGGTATATTTCCTAAATGTATTGTTCGTTAATAATCCCCAAACGACCCGTTTCAAAAGATCGGCACTTCCGAGAAATTCTTGGAATGATAATAAAAGGGACTTTATTGTGGTTGTCGCAATATTTCTACTTTACATAATAATTTACGGCTTTAATCCCTTAGAAAAGAGTGTATGCTTAATATTTTTCTAATTTTATGTATTAATAATTGTATACAGTGTGATATAATAGATTTTTATTGTATGACCGAACTTCACTGAACGGCAGTGTATGTGTTTATCAACATAATAAACAGCCATTTATTAAAATGAGAGAATCGTTCGTTGGACCAATTTTGATTAAAAAATAGTCACATTAACGTATTCTTTTATTAAATTTACGTACTGTTTCATTCAGTGTAGGTCCCAAATAAAACAAAGGATATGCGAAGAAAAGAATGCGACATCGTTGACTGTAAATTAGGACTTACCGGATACTACCTATTCCCGTAAAATCATAAACATTGAAAAAGAAACTATTAAGGTGTACCTATAGACTTCTACCACAAAGGACGTTGTTTATTTACTCCCGATTTCACAAAAGCTGTGCGGAAGTTTTGACGGAAAAGATCCGGATACTGTCTGCAGTGCAACAGGTGCCTCACAATACCCACCCCTCCTGTCTCACTGACACACTTTGGGGTTGATTCTGAGAATAATGACAGCGTACAGCCGCCACAGGTACGCAGCCATCAGGTTCCTTTTGTGTTTAGGATTACACGGTAATTATGCTTTACGTAAAGATCCTACGTTAGTTCTGAGGTCTTTCTTTAAAAGGAGAATTTCTTGATTTGATTAATTTTATTTAAAATATGTTAAATGCTCGAAATTTGTAAGTAGTGTGTCGCTTTTGGCGTAATTGTCTATGTCTTCTCTCCTTCTTTCTCGAGACCCCGGTACCCTGAGGGTGTCGGGCTTAATTGTTTATATAAAATATAAAATAAAAAATAAATTATTTTTCTCTGCAAATAAATGAAATTGTGCACGGTTGATTGAGATCTCGCGTCGATGTCAATTAAGCAGTTACGTTACGTTAGTTCATAAAATATGATTCCTATTAAATTTATTATTATAATAGTTTAAAAAAATCGTAGAAAACTGTTACTATCGAATAATCTCGCATATCAAGTCGGAAACACGTCCTTCAATTTAATACGAAGAATCTACGCACACGCATACGAAGAAGCTAAAAAATCTCGCAACATCACGCTCGTGTTTTTATAGTCCAGGTCACAATCGTTCGCGCCCCCGACCGTCTCCGACCCCTCGCCCGTCTGCCCTGCGACGACGGCCAACTGCAACCAGGAATGGGGTAAATCTGAAAAGCGCCGAATTCCGAACGTTACGCACACACGCACAAAAAACTGCCAGACGAATTCTCTCTCGACCCCTCGCGGACCGTTCGCCCCTTGCCATCGAACGTAGGTCTCTCGAACTACCCCCTTTTGTCGTTGAATAACCTCTCTCCGTCTTCTACTTCCCTAATTTGTGTTCTTCTGACAGGTACTTCTTTTTTCCCCCTGCTCTTCTAGCTTTGTCCTGGTGTATAAGGTTGCATTTATCGTCGCATATACACCTGACACTTTTACTTTTATTTGCTTCGGCGATTCTATGATACTTTTTTTTTTATTTTAATGCTTTGGTTCGTTTTTGGTCGCCTGATGGTTTTAATGGTTATAAAAAAGAAGAAGAACAAGAAAGTTATTGTAATGCCCATCTATAAATTTAATATGGATTCATTTCTAGCTCGTATCCTATTGTCACGTTTCTTAAAAATTCACGAAAAGATAATTGGAACACTGGATAGAGAAAGAAGGCCTACTTCCTTCATCTCAATATATGGGAACAATACTTTTGGACATCTCGATTGCGTTCAACGCGGTTGATTTAGATATTTTGCAAATAAGGTTAATCCAATTTGGCATGCTTTGGAGAATGGCGGACAATATTTATATCATTTTTGGAAAACCAATCCTTGAGAGGGTAAATGGGGGTGGACAATTTTGCACGAGCAAGATCCGAAATTCGTTTTCTTTTTTTAACTTTTAACCAGAAGCCTACGTAACATATTTGTAAATTTAAAAAAAAAAACAGCCAGATTCTCAATTCTCCTACTTTACATCTTCAAGATTTAAATTTCCAAAAATTATTCCGCGACTCAGTCAATCGGGGCTTTTCTCGAACATATGAGTGTTTTTATAACTTCAAATGAAGAATCTACCACAGCACATAGTGAAGTTGAAAGTCCTTTTAAGGACGCTACTGAAAATAGAAATTTCTAGAAAAAAGACGATGAAATGATTTAATATTTGTCCTTATTATTAAAAAAAAAACAGTATTCTAGACTTCCGCCTTTCATACATTTTTGATCTGGACAGAGCTTTTAATACAACACATCAAAGGCAGATATGATATAATTTTAAAATTCTTTTAGCTGCAACCCAAACCGTTTCATCCAAGCTTCACCAGGTTTGATATAATCCTATCTTAATATCTCGATCTTCTCTCTACCAACAAATACACACTTGCATTATATCTACCTGACGGCAACATTCGCAGGTGTTCGGCTATTCCGAAATAAAAATTATACGCACACAAAAAACTTTATATAAAAGCCGCGAATAAAAGATTTTTTTCCATCCCCGATATACGTCATGATACAATACCGCTTCAATACACGGCCGATGCGTGCGTGTGAATCGCCCTTTTTCCATACTTGCCGTTGAAGGTTGCGACTCGCAACCAGACGCAAACGCCCCGGCGAGAGGGAGGTTGGACGGTCACGGCCAACTTTAAGCTTCGTCGTGCAAAAGTCAATCGTATCAATCTAACGGTACATTTTCGGCCTATGGGTGGTGCTGTTGATGGCGGTCCGCATAATTATTCTTTTGTCAGACAGGTTGACTAGATTCGACTGCGGATTCGAGAAAGGATGAAAAAGCCTGCGGATTTCGTCGGACCCCTGCGTGGGAAACGTGGATTGCGTCGAATTTGTTTTTTTTCTTTTTAGTTTAGGAGCATTAATCATCGTTCACAACGAGATATTTAAGATGACAGCGACTTATATTTATGGTAGGACCGTATTTTTTGCTTGCCATGCTGGCTTCCATGCTGTAAGTATCGAGAAAATAAGCTTTTGGAAGCTAATAAACGAAACGGAATTCCTTTCTTTTGTTTCCGCGTTTGAATTTGTTATTCAGTGAAAACAAATTATACATTTTGGGAAACTCTGGTAAAGGGATCGCATTTGAGACGTATATAAAGTGTTCTAATTCAATTTGGATCCTGTCGTATTAATTACGTATTATACTTATAGTGTTGCGCTAACCTTCGAATTTGGGACATTTTCATGTTGTAGCAATTTCTCTACTTTGTAAAGGTAATATTGAAATTATAAGAAATCAATTTGAATACGTCCCACACCCAAAGATCGTCTCCTTGAGGGCAAATCAAAATTTTTCAAAAAAGACGGAAATCTTGGACACCTTCCAATATGATTAGCTGAATAGGAGAGGTACCATTAGGTGGTAGAAACATTGCTCCAATGCTTTTTTTTTCACTGTACAGTTCTTCTACATTGAGATGTCCAGACCGAATTATCCAGAATAAGCATTGCTTTTCGAGGCATTATATCATATACCATAATTCTCAATTCATAAAATTCATACATCTCTACAGTGTAAAAGAGAGCGAGAAAAGCAGAAAACGATCGAAAAAAAAAAGAGGGCGACGTTCTAAATTACACAGAACCCGTTTGTTTATGAAGACGTCAGAATCCGGGACGCAGACGATACGCAACCCTTTGAGAACGAGAATCCGTCTCTCGAAAAGCAAACACGTACAGCCGTCCCGGCAGCTTCCCTCTTGCGATCTCCGATCGAGAGAGATAGGGCGAGTATTTAGTCTGTGCGTCGAGACCCTCGAACAGTTATCGGTTATTGGCCCCGTCGGTGTATAATCGCAACAGTATATGATGCGAGTGCGTATGGATATACCGCACATTGACGAACTTAAGCAATAGCTTAAGTACGTCGAAAACAAACTGCGTATGCACGCAGAAAGAAAAAAAAGTCGATTAGACAGAGAGATCGCTTGTTTTTCGATAGTCGGGTATAGTAGTAGTGGTGGCATTGGCCAATCCACGTGTGTATCATAGATTATATGCATATTCTGAAGAGAGGACAGGATCGGGCTTCGATTTTGGTCAATTTGTAATCTTGGTAACTTGCTCCGAATATCAAATTTAGAATCGGATGAAGCTTGGCAGGGATGTAGAGTATATTCGGATAAGCTTGTTCTTTCATAACACAGTACTACGGAATATACAGAGCGTTGCATTTAGAAACAATCTGATAATAAGGAAAAAAGTTTTAAATAAATAAGAAAAAATTGAAGGGAGCAGATAGATTTAATTCCACTCAGTAAACAATGATAGTCAGTCCTTCATAAGCAGTACATTTTTATTTATTGCTAATATTTCGCTATAATTTGGTAGCATTATCGGAGCTGAAAGGTTACAATTCAAAAAATTATATTTTTTCTTTGAATAAACTGATTCACGTTTAAGAATAACAAAGATTGTGCCCGTAACAAAAACTCTAGGAATAAAAGTAAAAAATTAACAAAACAACTAAAAGATGTATCTAAATACGGTCCTGTCCGCAAACTCGGCACACGCACATTTACAATTTACTCCTATACGCTGACCTAAAACTGCTACTCGCAAATAATAATAATGCGTTTCGCAACATGGAATAGGTCATACACGTGGCGTACACGTCGACGTTGTCGTTTTATTCGCTTCGGTCGTCCGTGTACGTATCCAATACGTGTACGAACGGATTTACCACGCCACGCCACCGACCGGTCGGCCGTTTATACAATAACACCCCCGCAAATTCACGAATAACACGCGGTCGTAAAATAGCCGTCCGGGTTAGTCGCGCGGCCTACCCGAAGAATATCGAATTTTCTCCTCGGAGGTTCGTGTGTACGTGGAGCAAAAGGAAGTTCAGGTCGTAGGTCCGCCTAGATGCGGTATGGGCAATCTATTAGGCGAAACCTACACGCAAATCGGACGATTGTAATTGGGGGAATCGTAATGGCTAATTGATGTTCTTTGAGTAACGAGTAACGTTAAATATGTATGTCTGCTGATGCGAAAAGGTGTATATTTTGAGATTTGAGGCTTGCAATAAAAGGAATAAAATATATTTTTATTTATTACCCATAAACATGGATGTTCTTGGCTATGATCGTCTTTTGGCAAATGCAAATATCATTCTTCTTCTTCATCTTCTTTTTTAACATGTTTCATGAGTTTTTGTGCGTTAAATTCCCCTTACTTAATCTTCATTATATTTTAGCCTACACCATATTAATTTCGTTTAACTATTCTTTTTTTTACTTTATTTTGAACATCTAGAAAACTCAACATCGATCTCCTACTTTCTTCGCGATCAAATTCTTAGGAATTATCGCGTCATTGGCGAAAATGAAATATGTGCCGTGATTGTAGATCAGCGGCGCTAGAAACTGCAGACGTGTGACGACGCACCTTAGTGAAAGTAGCAGAGAATTGTAAACAGTTTGGCAAGTGGTCCCATAAAAAAATTTCTCATTCGCATATATAGCTTGTTTGTTAGAGAGCATACGTTAAATTATATAACGATTCTTGAATCTTTTTCTTTTGTCGAGTGCGTGTTAATTCCTTTTGCTAAAATTATAGCGTACAGTTTGGGTTGAAAGATTATTTTTTGTGAATTGAAAAATGTTCGGAAGCTTTCCGCAAATAAAGGAATTCACATGTTTTTGTTTGTGAGTTTAGCGGATTGTTCTCTTTTTGACAATATTCTTGGGAGCGGATGCAGAGGGTTTATTTTGGTAGATAGGTTAAGTTCTAAAGGTCCCAGAACTGATACTTCCGCCTTTTCGGTTTTGCTTCTATCTTCCCCGTTCGTCTATGGTCCTGCAAAAACTCTCTCAAGCTAACATCGGTATTTCTTCCAACTTTTTCGCCGTTATCTTTCACCCGATCAGGAATCTTCTTCAACACCCCTGTAGGATTAGAAGGATGCAACCTAAAGCCTGGCGCCAGATTTTGACGGAATTAATAGAACCAATTCCATACAACAATCTGTCTAGTAGTGAAGGAAAGAATTCCTTGGAGATGCCTTCTTTGCCTTTGCTACTTGCCTAAAGTTTATCTCCACTTCTTTTCCAAGGGGGAAATACCCCAATATCTAGCAGTTGCTTCAAGCGTCCAGCATTCGCTTTGTCATGTGGTAATAAAATATTAAAAGACCATGTTTCGAATAGGATCAGGACGAATCACCACTGGCAAGATATTTTTTCACCAGGTCCTATATATCTGCATGTGCCAGAAGGAATCCCCATTTCGCTTCCACAATTGTGATCTCTTTAGCTTTACTGAGGATGGTCGGAGGTTTAACAGGTTTGGTGTGCTTCCCACGGGGCACTTTCAACCTAATACCGACCGCCCTTTGAAACAGCTCACCCCTAACTGCGTCTATGGCCGTATCGTTGGGGTACATGGCAAGATGCACCTTTGGGACAGGTGGAATGCCACTTAGGTACAGAATGAACCCTTTAAGCAACAACGACGATCCCGTTGGTACCCATCTTCACTTGGTCTTCTGAATAACAAGGCCTGTGCATTCCGGACAGAAACAGTTAATTCTGGTTAGATAAGTAACGCCAACTTTTCACCGATAGCAAACTTTCTCTGTTTCTGAAGCAGATGGCAGCACCAAACCCTATCAGAGGCCCTCGAGATATCAAGGAATCAACCACGAACACCGTATCGCACTTTTTTTCCCCATCCCCAACTGAGAGCGTAATTGTCACGTTGCTTAGAAAGAACTTAGTAAGGAACCCATGTTTCTTGATTTACCCGAAAGCGAGAATGAAATTGTTTATTGGAACGTTAATAAAAATAAAGAAAGAAAAAAAAAAGAATAAACTGATATTCAATGTTAATTGATATAAAAAAATAAAACAATCAAAGTACATTCTAGGATGTCTCTGATAAACAGCAAAAACACAGCTGACATTGCACGGACAATTCTCAACACTCTTTCTTCGTCACTCCTATGTTTCGTCTCGTCTGGTATGATCCTAATCTGAATTACGCCTAGGTAGCAATAAAGTTATTCCGGAGCTTCGTTCTACCAGGCCGCATAACCTTAAAGATTTCATGCACAACGTATACGCAGAATTTTTATCGTGGTAGCGAGAGCTTGAAAATAGAACTGTTTATTTTCAGAATCGTACTTACACATGCTTTGCTTTAAAAACTACGGTTTATTTTAAAATACAGTATTTAAAGTTTGTTTGAAATTCGGCGTACGTCCTGCGTTGCTGCAAGCTCTCTCTACGTGAGTTCAAGTTTAATATTATTGCACGACCGACGCCGACTTCTCTCAAAAATTTAACGTAAAAATCGTACACGCACATCAGATAGTCTTGAGAATAAACTTTATCCTACAGCGATTAATAAGTAGAGGAAAACGTGCTGTATGTTCAGGTTTTAATTTGGTCGTGTTGTTTTGTGGCTTTCGGAAAGAAGAAACGAAGTTCTTCTTTTCGCTACTGTAATTGGTTGATTGGAACAAGTCATCTCTTAAAAATTGAGTAATATTTCAAGTGATATGTTTACAACAACATCAAACCTTATTGACAATTTCCCAATTAACGCACCGTTATAGGCACCTTTCTTACGTATTCTTAAAATCCCCATAAACAAGTTCTTAATCTATAGGACACGTTGTATATCAGTTACTAAAACGTTTTGCGGGTTAAAAACAACCTCGAAAAAAAAAGAAAAAATTTAGATTGATGCGACCCTTTCGATATCGACAAATTCCAGAGATTACGAACAACTGCGACCGCGACGAAGCGGTGGGAGTTGAGAAGACGCGAACCCCTTTCTCACAGCCATCCCCCGAATACCACGTCATCCATCTTGGAGTAAAAAAAAAATTACCGCAATTCATTAGACGAGAGGGGTCCGAATACCGTTATGCGGTTTATAGGTTGACGTGCAATTTTCTCAAAATTGGTTGAGATCTCAGCCCTTTATTTGACCGCAAAGGCACCGTAACATCGTGTCATATTGTGGCGGTATGGAGTGAGGTTAGAAGGACCGAAAATTGACGCATAATAGTATAATCTACTTTATCTAATTGGTGGTCCGGAATGTATGTTTTCTTATTGTTTAATGTAAGATTTTTCTTGTTGTTAGTCTAAAGTTGAAAACAAAAGTATTTAAAATTAAATAACCTTGGAAACCTGGCAACCTTTAAAGCTATCTCCATAAGAACAATACTTCGTTCTTGACGTGAAAGTTGCTATTTTTTTTTTAATTATTTAAAGAATTTAAACTTTTTCTCAACGAGGTCTTTACACTCAAGACTCCATAAGGAATCTCTGTTTTTAATAATCCTGCTCAATTTAGGACATGCTGTATATCACTCATAAAAATTACCTTTATAGATCAAATTCAAAAGATCCAAACTTAAGAAACAAAAGCAGAGTGCTATCCTAATAGTCTTTTCTATTCCATTTAATTAGCGCGCTCAAAAGAGGCACTTTCGTTGACTACTTTACTGGCAGCGCACGAATCGAATAAAGAAACATTTGTCTTCGGAGCGATAAAACATATCCAAATAGGATGTTGTTACGATTTTAAGTTGAGAGTCCACAAACAACAAAAGGCGAATTGATCCCATCATCCTAACGATCTGGAGCTTTTACAAAATCGAAGAGGGACCGCGATAGCGATAGAGATGGAGATTCTGCATAATAGGAGATGAATTATGAAACCTACGGATCCTATCATAGATACGTTCGAAAATTGGAACGTACACATGTCACATCGCGCTATCAACCTTTTTTTAATTACTATCTAAAGCATACTCTAGCGTGGCGTTCGTAAATATATAGAAATATTATTTTATTAAAGTACAAGCGTTATATAAACACCGATCCGGATAACGTTTGACCTAATTTTTTGCAATGTTTTTCACAAGATAACGAGACATTCAAGCGGCATTACTCACGTACGCAGAACGAACGATAACATTTAATATACCCATCAAATTATATTTATTGATCTTATTAGGTCGTAAAAGACCAGGTGTAATGAGTGAAAGAATGGAACAACTGGAGTTGCAGTATTTTTTGAGGAACTCCACTTAAAAGAATCACTGCTGCTTGGGATGCTTTCCAGGCGGAAATCTCAGCGTTGACCCCAGCAGCGTACTGCTGAACTGACTTTGAGATCGTAGGTGGAGACGTCAACCTGTTTACCGACAAGCAAGCAGTATCAGCTGTGAACCGACCAATAATGTCGAATCTGCTGTTAGAGATCTATATTTAGTTTCTGAAACGAACAATCTCAACGTAACATGGCTGAAGGACCACAACGGAAACCTTGGAAGGATTTGAGCCCAGAATCGTGAATTCCACCGCCTGTGTATCGCCTATGAAAAATTCTTGAAAAGATGGGAAGAAATTAATTCCTGCTAGTCACTTTGACGTATCCTAACAAAGCGGAACAAATTTCCTCTGCAAGTGCCGAGCGCTGATACCAATTAGAATAATTACGCTGGCTGATAAGCTGCTGCGTCATGCCTCCAACGCAAAATTTCAAATTATTTTTTCTCGTAGATGGCAAATTTTGCGCTCTCCCATTAGGCTTTCGCGACCGATAAATATATCTTTCATCAGCTCCACTAACTCCTGAATAAATCAACTCTGTGGAGTTATTATAACTTAAGAAGATAACAATAGAAGTTATCATTCTCCTGTTTAGAATTGTTTGCAACTCATTTAATGTGAAAAAATACGCATTTTGAGCTTGACGGTTTTGCAAAGTAGGATATGATGTTAGGCGTAGGCCACACCCCGATAAATTTTAAAAATAGAAATGTGCGTCGGGTACGTTGAACTTCGCAAAGTTATTCGGCTCGTAACCGGAATTAGAAGCTTGCGCGTAACCGAAATCGTGCAATGCTAATATTGGGCTGCCGATGTTATTGCCAACTTTCTACATTTGTAATTACGCAGGAGCTGGATGTTTAATTAACTGGGTTTTCGATTTTGTATGTATTTTGCACTGCCAAAATAGCTCAATTGTATATATTTAAATAAATAATAAATAGAAACGAGGTTACGATAAAAAACGATACTTCGAGAAGTGTAGTTGCGAGAGAATTAACAACAAATCAAGTTCGCGTATGGCATGCTCTGGTACACAACCAGTAGCATCCGCATCATTTCACAAGAGTCCGGCATTTTGGAAAATAATGACGGTCCCCTTTGGCAAGCGTTCTGTGAATGGTTGAAGGTGACCCAAGCTGATACAACAACAAATTCCATCATTTTTCAATTTTTCAAATTTCTGAAAAAAATATGGTTCTTATGCACAGCGAGGCAGGTCCCTTCTTCGCGGGATTACCTGGACAATACTTTCCCTAACCGCTGGATTGGCTGGAGCGGTCCAGCACCTTGGCCACCTCGATCGCTAGATCTGACGCCTTGCGATTTCGTCGTATGGAGCGATTACAAAGCGTTAGTTTATCAAATACCCGTGGCCGATGATAATGACAACCTGCCCTTGTGCGGTCTATTGAATCATTGGTGTCGTGTGCGACCGGTGGCATAAAACGTGTTCTGCCGTCTCCAGATCTTCTTGACATAAACGGCAGATTTGATCTTCAGCTTTTTCTAGTTTTAATAAATGCTATTTTAAAGCTACATAATCCTCGCAGTAGTCTCAGGTCACCTTTCCTGAACAATAGCGTTATTTTTGCCGTCTTTAGCGAGCCTGATGTAAGTGCTTTCGCCTTGGAACACTTTCGCAGTACGAGGCCCTTTGATTGTTTTTCCCACGTCTTCCTATTAATATTCCTGCCCTTTTTACGCTTACGGTACATCTTGCTATTAAAATGAAGGCGGTAAAATCGTGTTAAAGTCATATGTCGGAGTCACAGTTCTTTTTTCTTATTTTTCCGTCCGGTATTGGAAATGTCATTACCGATCAATACTCAACCCATACATGTTCATACGTACCTACGAACCTATAACATTTACACACGTTTACACACGCACATCGTCCTAAATGACCATAGCAATGCCGATAAACCGGCGGACATTAAATATGTAAGGGTTTTATACAATTGTCGCGTAATGTTCACCGCGGCGGACCGTTTTGGGTGGGCCGTAATGGCTTTTAGACGATGCTTTACGGAAATAATTCATCATCCGGAGGTAAATTAAATTGCAAACGATATATACACGTAATATTACGGTTGGTTGTTTCTTTTGGCGTAGTTAATTTAATGAAGCAATATCATGGTATATATTTAGGGAAAAATAGTATTTCCGAGTTATATTATCGGATTAATTTCTCAAAGAAAAAAGGATAGGAATAAGGACAAAAACATCACGCAACGTTCAAAATTAAGTACTTTATCGTATTAAACTTTCAAAACGCGTGTTATTCAGTGGGCCAAACAAGAACCTAAAGTAATGCGACGGCATTTACATTGCCCAGTAGAGACAAAGCCAAAAAGCTTATAGAGCTTGACCAATGCTCTAATTGCATTCTTTACCTGCTCATGCCCATGCTCCAATAGTAAAGTAAAGCTACATACAATTGGGCTTGCTCAAAGGGAAGAGCGCCGTCTGTGTTTGGAAGAGCAGAAAACAGCCGAACATATTTTCTGCCGTTGTCCTGCTGCCTGCAGAACTACGTCTTCTCTGTTTGGTGGGATTTTTGTAAGGTCTGGGAGTTTGAAAAAAACTCTAAATTATATTGGCAGTCTACCACGGACCGTGCTGGTAGATGTAGGTGGATGGACAAGTCCACGCACTCGTATTCAAAGAAGTCTGGACAAATTTCAATAACATATTGTACAAAGTATCTTACACATAAAAAGGGGGAAAAGTTGTTAATTTTAAATTATTTTTATCATTCTAATACTGGTTCATCTTATTTCTGGAACCAACGCTGTATAGTTTGCGCTGCAGCAATTCTAACAGTTACTAATCTGTCAATATTCCAAAACCGAAAATACCCCAGAAAATGCAAACATGTGTGCCGCGCGGATATATAAAAATTTCGACAATCATTGCGTGGGTCGAGGCGGGTTAAATAAGGGGCGCGTTCGGAAACAACATCGCAAGTCGGACGACACTCTTCCTTTTCTCCCTCCTATATTTTCGCCCGCTCTTTCTAACCCACGCACTCGTATTATGCACACTATCCACACACGCACACCCGATCTGATGCATCGGCGAACCACGCAAGTAGAAATCCCGGAAAAAAAGGCAAAACCGACGTCGCGTAAACACGTGAATGCGACGGGAAAGAAACGCAGGAGGAGAAGCAGAGAAAAAGGAGTGGACGGCCTTTTTTTCTTGACGGTGGGATCGTTCTTTGTCACAAAGTGTTTAAGAGATTAATCCGATTGTCTATGTAGACGCCGGTTTTTCGGCATTTTTTATTTCTCGATTTGGGTTGCTTTTTTTCTTTTTACCTTTGTCGAAATTGGGGACTATGAGTGTAGGATTAATACGAGAAGAATGCAGCATTTTTTGTTTAATTTAATGAGTTAATAAAAGAATGAGGCCAAAGAAATTTTGTTTTTTTTCTAGGGATGTCTATTTTCTTTTTTTTTTTAATTCACAAATAAGACACGCCAGTTTCGCAAATCTTTGGGAGTTTCCAAAATTAACTTGTACGTTTATTTTTTTACCAACAAATTAAAAGTAATATTTTTCCTTCAAATTAACTTGAATATTGTCACATTCGTCAATAAAACCCGAATTTACTTACAAATTAAATATGTACAATCAGAAAAAGATGTGTACGTATGTAAATGTTGACGCTTGAAAACAAAAGTCTTTTCGTAGAAAACGTACTAAATGCAATCTATGCATTCTTAACCTCAATAACACTCGAAACTTATCGACAGTTGTAAAAATCTCGAATGGAGAGTAATCAACAGCTTGTGATAAGCACCTAGGGGTCAACGGAGGTCGTTATTTCGGGCTAATTTTGAAAGCGAACTTTGTCAATAATTCGTGGCAATTGTAAGATAATATAATAGTCACTGGACTTGAAGTACGAAAGATTTATAAATAGGGAATCTTGTATTTTTCTATTTACCAAATGATCTAGATTAGGAGCTCTTCATTATTTTTGGTCACAGAATATTTTCGAACATTCTTGTTTTCGCAGGAACAAACATGATCAAAAATAATTTTGAATCGCTAATATCATCAAGCAGGTAACCTAGTTCTTTTGCATTTGGGCTTAACTCTTTGTTTTCAGGCTCTTTTTAATAGAGAACTTCAGCATGTTGTAAGGAGAAGATTAGCATCATCAATATTAGAAAACTTCAATAAATTTCTAAATTTGCTATGATAAACAATCGCTGTCGCGAATGAAAAATTAAGCTAACCCATAGAAAAGTACTGATTCTGAGAAATCTAGGATTGAAAATCAAAATAACAACTAAGTACTCTGAAAAATCAGTTTCGTTGTTGTTCTATTTTGATACAGGTCTGCGCTTTAGTAGATAAAATCATCAGCCCAAAGCTTATTTCACTTTTTTGGACTTACGACACTGTTCCAGCCCCCGTGTGCGATATTTGGCTGCGTTCTTAATTTAAAAGTGTTCAGCGATTAAGTATTATAATTAATACGAAGTAGAAGACGTGTTTGGCGGTCTACATAGAGAAGAGTTTATGTCGGACTAACTGTTTTCTGACTGATTTCATAGTACATGATTACCTCTGACTAATTTGTGATTTCTGTTGGAACAAAGCTGTAGAAAAGGTGTTGGTGACATGTCTAAACTTGATAGGACCTAGATTCTATTCGAGTAAGGAAGTTAGGCACACGCTCAACCACCTTTAATTAAATTATTTTCAGGTTATTACTAAAGCAGGTAAGTGCATTCTAGCATGCATGTTAGGCAAGCAGATGTTTAGCAAAAATCCATGTTTTTCCGTTTTGAAGGGAACCTCTGCTATAAATGATACCGTATTCTGTTGAAACCTTTCTTTGCAAATAATAATTTTTCCATGTACTGTAACTTTAGCTATTTCAAAATCTTAATTCTTTGGGTTATGCCGGATGTGTTGTTTGAGCGTTTCATTACGTTTCGATGTTTGTTCAATGCCTTTTCAAAAATATTTCATTTTCCAATTTACATCGCAGATCGTCTTTTCATAAAAAAGAAAAAAGAAAATACTTAACACAAACATTAAAATTGCCTATTTGTTTTTACAGTGTAATCGGTTTTTCCTGCATCAAGTTCTACTTAATATTTACGAGCATATCTACTTATAAATAAAAGATCTTTGCACCACTAAGACATTAATTTCTGTCTTTCTATTCTACTTATCTTATCATTTGATGTAGGTACCGCCTCTCGTGCAAACTATATCATTCGTTACCAATTCATAAATTCACAGATTATCTTTCCTACCAATGATGCGCTACTATTAAACTTCGCTAAATCGTTTCCAGGAATCCCAGCATGTCAATTGTATGGCTGCCCAATAATGATTGACATCGAATCGCCCGCAAACTTATGATTTTCTCATTAAAAATTGAGGAAATTCGCAACGAAGAAAGCACTGCCCTCGCGTTCCCCTTTTCCAAGAAACGATAATACGATACATCCGTCGAATTCGCCGATCCTTATTGCCAACCTTAACGGTAACGTGTTTAAAATTGCAATTGGCCATTATCAACCACGACACCGTGGAAATTAAAGAAAAACCGCAGGAGTAAATCGAATGATAAATCAACCTATTATCGGCCCAGGAAAATTGAGTAAATTGATACCGTGCATGGACTATGCGGTTGGCAATTCCTACATGCAACATGGATGTATATGTAAGTGCCGCAGTATTACATGTTTTATGAAAGTCGATTAATATACAGTGTTGCTCAAGATAATTGAAGCACAAATGATTATTAGTACAATGCAGCTGATATCTTCGAGTTAATTTGTTTATATTTGTCGTCGAAGTAGTAAAGTGGTACATCGCCGTTTCTTAGGTGCCCTTAAGTATGGATAATCACCCTCGTGTATAATTTGGAAATCGGTCAAATATTTTTCGAGGGCTTGGGCAAAGTGAATGTTCGTTCACGCTGGACTTACATACATAGGGAGAGAATGGTGTTAAACATTTTCACGTTTTTTCTAATGGGTGCTGGGGGCAAAACAAAAATCGTTGTGTTAAGAGAATGCGCAAAGCCCTTGCAGATCTTCAGGGTTACAAAAATTGCAAACCAGCACTTCCTTATAAAGAGACACTTGTTTATGCCATGTGATAAGTAAAAAGAGAAATGTAAAAAAACGAACGATTTTTTTTAATGAAAAGGTGTACCTAATAGACGAAAACAGTGGCATAATAAATGCTTGTCTACAGATTCTTACGGCAGAGACGAATCTAAAGATGACAAGGTGAGTTTCATCATCTTCACTTTTATGCCATTTGCCATGTATAAGTTTACAAAAATTCGATCGATTTTTTGTAAATTGCAAAAAATTTTAAAATGATTTTTCACATTTTTGTGAACCCCATTGTACAATACCGCATATATGTATGAGGCGGTGGCTACTGGATACTGACCGCCCCCTTCCTGGAAATTGTACAGTTTAGGCTTGCATAATGCATTAGCGCGTACCGCCGAAAATTGTAACATCGATTTGCTTCGCGGAATGCCGTTTGAATTATTGAGGGAAAGCGCACGTAATTGCCTTCAATTATTTCCGCGCTTTTCCGACGTGTACGACTATGACGTCGTGCGCTAATTGCGTTTTACGAATTTAAACATTCGTAGACATGTCGGGTTTTCGACGGCGGAACACTAAATAGACGCCTGTCTAACTTACAATTAGCGCTTTTCCCGAGCTTAGAATTTTATTTAATTTAGACGGAGTATTAACCTTCGAATGTCTTCAATTCTGATTTTGTTGAATTCAAGAAGAATATTTTTGTAATGTTATGGTGGTATAATGAATGTAGGAAAAACAACTTTCAACTTAACAAAATTGGAGAAATCTCCAAAAATTATTAGTGAAGGAATATCGGCTGTATTCGGGGATGATTGTCCTTCAAAGTCGCCTATTTGCGAATGGTCAAAATTTGCAGTAATATCTAGTAAGCTCTGTATAAATTCTGGCTGATTCGTTCCCTTCCATCATCGACTAATCAAACCGCTGTAAGATCTTCGATGTTGTTGCCATCACATCACGTCCAAAAGCACACACTTTAAGCTCGCCATATATTCCGCTTCTTCTCCTCCGTCTATTCGTCCAAGCATCCAACAGCACACCATCCACATCCAGACCGTTCCTCGGCCTCCGCGGACCGGTTCCCCTGTCTACCCCGCGTCGCGTCGTTCTTCTGGGCGACCTCCCTCCCCACCCAACCGTTCGCTCGCCGTTCGTCCGACCGAAATTCGAATCTCGCTAAGCCGGCTCAGATCGCGGAGACGCAAAGCGGCACAATGTGTTCCTACTTGCGCCGAAAGGTCACTGCACTTTCGGGGCCACCGAAATTCAAATCGCTACTAATCTTCTAGAAAACATTCGCCGGATCGGGACCGCGACGATCCGTCCGGAACGCGGTTCCGACTTTTGTCGCCAGGTCATGATGGTGACGTCTACGTTGGCGATGGAAGGATAGAGCGAATCAGGCAGGGTGATTACGCGTGTAAGCGTAATGAATCGGCTATTGCCGAGCGTTATCGTTAAGTATGGTAAAAACAAGGCCGCCATTAACAGGAAGCTATGAAACTGAATACTGCTCGCCTTTGACTTACTTAAGTATTAAGTATCCGAATACTAGAACTAACGCCGATATTTTACGTATCTCTAAGGTTACTCCAGGAAATAATTAAGGAAATTTTGTAATTTCCGAAGAAGCTGTTAAATTACGTTTACAATTAGGGAACACCGCCAACCTGAAAGTTTAGATTTCGATGGAGCTTTAGAGACTGAAAGAGTGTGAGCTAACAAACCTTTAGAGAGAATTTAGAGAATTGTATCCAGTGGCCATCCAGTTCCATCCAGTGAATGATTAAAGCTTAATTAATCTACTATTACTGAAAGCATTCATGACAAATTCGACGTGGTTCGGCACTTGGTTAAGCTTGGTTAAAAGGTCACAACATTTTTGGATATTTGTATTAATTTTATTGTAACCTTTATTTGTAAGGAAACTTTATCGCAGACACCCGTATCTACCTCCGTCCTTTTCTACGCAGACTGCTTTTGTGTATCGGAGAATGCGGATTTATTTTATTGTCGAATTCGTCGTCTGCCGCGCGTCCGTCCAAACACAGCGAGGCTGTTGAAGCGATGAGGCGAAAGAATACAGAGGATCCAGTGTGCGTACGGCTCCGTATATGCGCGTAAGAGGGTCCTTAATCTTTTCGGCCTCTCTCCTTTGCTAAGGAATTATGTAGATAACAGGGACCGCTCGTTTTTATACTTACGTATTTACATCGGATGACTGTACGTTGGAGAATCTTCGTCAAAGTTATTGTATCCTTGTATATTTAAAAAAAAAAACACTAAAATTCAGGACGTAATTCGTTTATTTTCGGTTTAAAGCGATTTATTTGACTTGGCAATAAGATTTAAGGCCATGAAATGTAAATATCATCAATGACAGGAGGACGGGTTGATAGTTGATGAAAGTTTGTCGATTTGCATTAGTTTTCTCAAAAAATCCTTTTTGTAAAATGCCTTATTTTGATCCTTAAGAAAACCTCGAAGGAAAAAGCTTAGTGGTGTTAAATCTCACGATCTTGTCTTACAGGTTTTAATAAAGCTGGTCCCATTAAGCAGCTGCCGCTTAAATTTGTAAACATGCATTGTTAAATAATACTTAGTACTCCATATAGGCCTTATAAGCTTTCTCTCTCCTTTAACTTAATTTACAAATCGATAAAGGCGACCTAGCGAGGTAACGTTTGTTTGTTTTGCTTATTTGTATTGCAAACAAATCAAACGCGGTTTTTTTCGGCCAACAAATAATACGGAGGAATACAGAGAATTAGATAAACCCGCCAAAGTGTTACACGGCTGAACCTTGGTCGCTAAACGCCGCACACTATGATTCAATTGAAACACTAAATATGTACAATGTTTACATTTCGCTTAGAGGCGAATTACATTTTTATTATATTAATGCCATGTACCGGGTGTAAATTGGCCTTAGAGTTGGTTAGAGTCGCAGGCCGGGCGAGAAAGAGAGACGAGGAGAAAGAAATTGACATAATTTTGCCATAGAGATTGTGTAAAAACCAAGGTGAGAGAACTTTACACAGTCGAATGTGCCAACGATCCGGCGCTACGTGTTTTGAACCTTGGGCGATTCGTACATACATAACATGTTTGTTTTACGAACTGCTACGTAAATATTTTTTACCGGATTCGAGATTAAAGACATACGTATCTTTTTTGGTAAATTTTGAAGTAAATTTATTTTAACTAAAATTGAAAACTTCAGCGTCTAAAGTAGTAATAAGGTACAAATATTTTCCGCGAATACTTGGTGCATATCTAATAAGCACGGCTGAACATGATGTTCTCATTTTCTGTTCTTCTAGATATGTTAAAGTTGTTCCAAAAAAGTTCAAAAAACATCGAAAATCAAGTAACCGAATCTTTGAAGCATGTTGTTCAAAGGTTGAGAATGGTGTAGATCAACGATTTCCAGCCGATACACTATGATACAGCCATATTTTTTTTTGCCAAATTTCAAAAATAGACTTAGTTGAAAAATAAGTAAAGGTCACCCTTGTAAATAGTTACCGAAGTGAAGGAAGAAGATCCAAATTTAACACTATGAGGGTCAGCAATCTATTTACTATCCTTAACATTCAGCCTACTTCGTATCTAACAACCAAAAATAGTATCATTGTTATGGTAACGAACATAATTTCAATGTGTCTGAAAAAGAGCGTAATCAGGACATATGCACTCCGTCCCACCTACTTATACAAAATCACTTCGACCCGGTGTTTAGGAAGGATTTCTGGATTTGGATTTGGAGACTAGGACTAGGACAGAGAAAACTAAATAAATTGACTCCAAATAAGACATCTTCATTTAAAATAAAGCAGCATCTAGTACACACATAATTTGTTTAATTTTAAAATATTCAAACACGCAGGCACCATGAGTATTTAATTTTATTCATTTTTTTTTTTAATTGTCTCATTACAATGTGCTGCAATATTTTACAGCACAATAGTTTAACTTCTTGGGAAAATCTGTATATCTCTTTTAATTAATTTATCACTTCCTTCCTATAATAATAACGATAATAATGATATGCAGAAGCAATTTCGAAGAGAATTCAAAGTATGAAAAATTGCGGAAGATTGTTTTGGTAAATAGTCAAAAAAGTATTTTAGAAAAATATGTTTCATGTTTTTTTTTTTTTTTTTTTACCACAAGGAATGCTCTAGTAACACCAAAAACATGTGAATAAATGCAAAAAAAAATCTATTAATTAAAAGAACGTTTCGATTGATTAGCTTATTCGTGTAGGTTAGAAGTAACAGTACTCCAATCCTCTTTTAAATAATCCCACATCCACTTATTCAACAACTCACTTGGTTGTAAAGAGTCAATCAATCCAAGACATGAAGTGGAACATTCTCTATATCTAGTTCTACCTTATTTATATTCATGGCTGTTTAATATTCCATTATCTATTGCAAAATAAATTTGCTAGGGCCTAAGACGCTATGAAGCAAGCTTAATCGTTACATAACATCAATAGTCGTGAGCTTGTGAAATATAAATGTCGTACATGGCACCTTTTAGCATATTCAAATTGCAACATCGATTTCCATTGTAGATTCTAACGACCTAATAAACTTGATCGCTACAAAAAGTAACTATTGAAAATCTTATGTAAAAGATAAATTTGGAAGATAAGCATACGTTTTTTTTGGTGCTTTGAAATTATTTTGGGATAGATCCAATTGCATTTCATTATATTTCAAATTAGCAATATTTGCTGTTATTTCATTTAACAATTTAGGTGTGCTACCGTACATCTTTTCTATAGACAAACATCATCCCAAAGAAATTTCAGCATTCGAAACCCGCAGTTAGAGGACAGGTAGACAAAACTACAAATTGCATGCGTATCTGGCGATCTAGATTCTCCTTTTTTTTTCCTTTCCTTCCTTTCTTTCTTTCCACTGGCGTTTCGTTAACCCATTTCACAAATGATTCCCACAATCATTAATGGATTTTTAACCCTTACCACACGCTCGCGTACATCTGTTGATGCTGTCGGGACTGGCTGTTGTCGTCCTCGTCTATTCCTTCTTCTAATGCGCGCAGCACTACTTCCGGACGCCTGTGAAACAATACATCCTCCAGAGATTTATTTACCGTTGGTAATTTAAACTGTGACGGCAGTCATTCAATACGATCTGAGCCGGTATAGCTAACAACGCTTTTTATGCGTATGTGTACTGAAGGATATGAATGGCAAGCTGGACATAAGGATGTATGAACTTGTTCTTCTTCGACAGTTTCCTAAAAAATTTTGATAGACGTCGACGAGTCCATTTATGCAAAAAAAAATTTTTTACCCATTGCAGTAACTAAGAACTGGTCTTTGAATTGACCTCCTAATTGGCTAAAGATTACCTTTTACTGGTTCCGTTTCGATGAAATTTAAAAGTTTAGCCAATCCTACTTTGCACTTTCTACGACATGAATTATAACAAAATTCCTTTCTTTACATTCTCCTGATACTGCCAGTAGCCGCTTACATTACTTAAAATTGGCAAAAAAAGCAACAATAAACACCTTAAAGAAAACGCCAAATTTCAACCAAGAAGATGTAATTAACAACAACGAACAAAACTGGAATGTCGCCCCCCGTCAGATAGTTACTCGACCGTCGCCAAATTCTCAATATATATGCCATCGTAATCGCACATTGTAACAGCGAAATGAACGGAAGTAGAAACTATAAAAGCGGCTGCACTTCCTACCTTTACGTAGGTATGTTATATACGTTACGGAATTAATTTCGTTATGTGGGATGGTGACTATTGCTTTCTTTTTTTAATTATCATTTTGTGGATTATACGGTAGCGTAAGTTCTGCTACATACGTAGGTCTAGGCGTTGTCCCACGTTATTTTCTGGTGAGTGATTTTCGGAAGGGTACAGCGTGAAATAGACAAAATAGCGTTTGGGATGTACGAATAACGTATGTTGTAGATTAATTAGGAAAAAGAATTGTTAAAATAGCAGATTGGTGAACATTCATTAATATTATACTTAAACACAAATAAGTTTGTAAATATAAGTAAGATTTAGCTTGGCACCAAATTGAAAGTTTGTGGCTGTCATTTGGGTAAGCGTTACCCATAAAGCTCTGCTGCGCTACCCAATCTCTGGTCTCAGAGGCGTGACAGGGGCAGGGACATAGAGGATGAGGTAGCTTGCTAAGCCGACTGTATCCCGGCTGGTTGGGGAATCGTTTGGATTCATCCTAATGCCAGGAGCTACTTACCTGACTCCTAAGGCCTGAAGCCAATCGTCTTGGTTTGACTCAATCCCAGATTTCTGGGTAACGAACATTCCGCCGGAGCGATTTGGGTAGGGTTTCGGCCCGGCTATCCTCGTTGTTTAGGCTTATGCCGATTGTACCTCACGGTCGATTTCGTTTCCGTCGCTGGATCTAGGCTGCGACAGGCTGACAATTGCCGCCATGCGCGGCAAGATGTGAGGTAAGCTCCGAAAGATGGGTACCGGCCGTTACCCATCAAAGGCTGGGAAGGGAACTTCTTTAACATGGATAGCATGGGGGAAGCAACCGATTTCATTGTGCAATTCCTTTCTAGTGGTCTGTGGGAACCTGCTGCATGCGGAAACGTGGGTCAGCAGCCTTCCTTTAGGGCAGTTGGCATCGTGTAAAATATTTGGAAAGAAAACTTTCGCTTTTTTATTTTCATGGGTTTCTTTTTTTAAGTTCCAATATTTGTGTCTCTTCCATTAACTCGCGAAATTAAAACAAAGTACCAGGGCTCAAATGTATATTGATTTTAATGCCACGTTTATATAACATCATATCAGATATACGTTCGTGTTAAATTTTCTCCAACCGTATTGAGTATTAAACACATATATACGTACACACATCCGTACATAACTTACATACGGTACGTATGTAAGGGATGGGAATGTCTGCGTCTAAAATCTCGTGTAAATACACGTTAAAAATTTATTGTTTGCTTTATGATTAAGAATCTCGTTGTTGAAGCTCCAACGACGCCCAGCTCGCAACAACAACACAAGACGAAGAAACGGCCAATGTAAAACACACACGTTAGTACGTACATAGCATACGTACGATTTCATACACGTATACCTCAGCCACCTTAGCCACACGGCGTACATGGCGGAGGTAAATACGGACATGTGTGTAGCAGCGTGGAATGTGTGTTTTCTTATGTCAGAGATAATTTCATAAAATTAGTAGTTCCGTTATGTCAGCCGGAGAGAATCACCTTATGATTTACATATTCGAGAAACGAATGCATATGCGGGTAATCATGAAATCAATGAAATACTTCGAGAACTATCTCTTTTTTTTTAACTAATTAAATTTGAGTATTAATAATTGCTGACAGATAACAAAGCACAATCAATAAAAACTTGAATTTTTTCTTGCGACTGCATATCACTGATCATTTTTCTTCTTTCTTGGACGTACCTCTTCCAAATTACAAGGGAACACCAGCAGCCCTAAAATTAATGTTTCGATGAAACTCTAGAGCCTGAATCGACCCCCTCCAAAGAATTACACGAAATATTTTAAAATCATTTTTTTTTATAAATTGAATTTGTCCAAATATTTGAATTTTGAGTATATGAAGACGCCGAAAATGTCGGTGAAGAAAGCTGATTGTAATTTTTGGATGGGGATGTGCCCCGAAATCAGGCTCTTCAGACGCTAAAAAAATTCCTTACGCCAAGATACTCTTCCAGTTTCTAGAGTTTCATCGAGATCTGAAATTTTTGGTTCCCGATGTTCCTTGGTCAGTGGTTTAACAGCAAGACATAATACTAAGAATTTGGTTAAAAATGTTTGAAATAATGTTCTCACTTTTAGGTTATATTTACATTACTGGAGATCAACTTTGGAGGTACAGTTACACCAACTTAACTGTTTAATGTTGTACAAAAACAAATCCTGAACATTTTAACACTTCTTAAGAAAAGAGTTTTAAATGATTGCGGTTATATAACAGAGAGATCGAAGTATCTTCCATAATAAGCATACTTCTCTTAAATCCAACATTTTTTATACTAAAAATTATGCTTTTCGCTATATTGTTTGGCTTTCATTATGTTTGTTTTAACACAAAATTTAAATAACTTTTTTCAAATTTCTTTTCCTTTCCGTTCGCGATTAATCGCATTGTAACCACTTCTCGACAACGAAATGCTTATTTTATGAATTTTTTTTCATCCACCTGTAGATGTCGTCATCGAATATGTATGTTTCGAACGAACGAAATAGCGCAGGCAAATAGTATAAAATTTGCAAAATCGACGCTTATATATACTTATACATCTAAGTATCGTATAGTTTGACGAGTTACGTGCTGCACGATACAGATTTGTGATTTGTCGCAATGACTCGGAGACGACTGCATGAAAAATCAGCGATTGAAATATTCATCGGTCGTTAAATCGTCGGTTTATTGATAATAGGCCACGTATCGTACACGTACGTCCTCTCCTGCTGTAAATACACTCCGGCCTATTGCGGACGATTTAGGTAATGCGGATATATTCACAGTACACATGCTACATATTCCTGTATGATTTATTAAATTCGCTAAATAAAAGATGTAAAGACTGTATCCTTAGTAAACCGCAGCGGTTGCTATCTCGTTTCATCGCAAGATACGGAAGTATTTAGTTCTATGATAAATTAAAGAATTTATCTTTTAAATTTTTTGTCTTGCTTGTTTATTTTTTAATTCGGGGTTGGATCACGAAATCAAACAACAACAAAATCCAATCCCCCCTTCATAAAGACATTTTAAACTGTGGTATTCAGCAAGGTTTATAAGTTAATCTCTTCGCAAAATTAATTCAGCTGTGTGTAATTCGGGAAGATCCGGATGCTTATTTCCCTTAAACTACGTCAACAGGGCGTTGGAAATATTCAGTGGAGCGCGTTTTTTTGATCCTTAATTTAACGTTCAACGCCAATCAAGTTGGTACGATCGCGTTTACCTAAAGTGCCAGCGTGGCAAGCGATGGTGCAGAGTCTTCATAAGCTGGGACCATTTCCGCTTTAATTTATGTAATCGTATTGCAATTTTTTCCATATTTACATAAATATTAACATAGTTTGGCTCAAACAACTGTTAAGCGGCAGTGATAATTGAGCGTCCAACATGGCTGAAATTTTTAAAAGTACTTTTCTACGCATTGGCCTTTTTGCATCTTCACGTTGAGGTTTGATACTTTTCAGACCACCCACGTATTTATATTCAACAACAATGCACCAAAAATCAATTTTGTAGCAAATCTATTTGAATAAATAATTAATTTTCAAAAATAATTTGGGAACATCCAATGGTCAACAATACAAATTAATATAGTCGTTGTTATTGTATACAAGGGTACCAATATGCAATTAAATACAAAACAACTTCCTTTTCGATCCTATAACCTTAATTACACCATTTACAATAAAAATTATTAAATCAATTAAAAATTAAAATTAACTTAACGACCATTCGAAATAATTAATGAGATATTTGTTATTCTTAGACACGTAACGCATCAGATATACCGCGTACTTACATATATTACACCGTGGTACTAATAAACAAAGCACCAGCGAGAAAAACAATCACCGTCTCGAAAAATAATTGATATTCGATAAACGGCGGTTGCATAACGAAATATATTTGGGTACGTTATTGCGTTCCACTTCTTGCTTGAGATATGTTCTACAATGCTTTAGATGTCGGCGGAGCACCGACTTAATTCATTTAAATCTTTACCGATGTCGACCGCTTTGTTCTTAATTCTGTTAAATCGGAATTTATTACGGCCTAAGCAATATTTATCGGCTACTTAGGAGGATCCATTCGGGACGGAGGGAACGAGATAGAAGACGGCGATCGAGGAGACAAACAGGAGAGATAACGACCGAGGACGACTGGATGTGTACCGTTATGGGATGATACGAAAAATTTGTGCAGAGTGGTTAATTTATTTTCTCAATCTCGGCTGATATCTAATAATGGGCGATTGAAGGTTTAGAGCTGGGTCCTCACATGGAGGATTGCGTTTTAAGATTTTGATGATATTTTTGCGATAGGAAAGGGTAAAATTTCTTTAAATGAAGTTATTACATAAACGATCATTCAATTATTGAATGTTCTATTATATACAGGGTATCTCACGAAGAACTGCATCGATCGATATAGGATATGTTGACCGCATAGGGTAGGATTGCATTATACAGAGTATTCGATAATTACGATTAAACTTTCAAATGGAAAAGATGTCAAAACTTTTTTTAATGCAACTATTTACTCTCATCTTGCTTATGAAATACAAAAAAGATTAAAAAAAAATCATATTTATTACAAAGATTTGAACGTTCCTGGGATTTGCGTATTGATCAGCGTTTGCCTTGGTTGTCTTATAAGTACCTACTTCCAATGTTACATCCACCTATTAAGATAAACTGTTCAACTTTTGAACTGTAGTTCGATGGTATTACGATAACCTAGCAGCAGGTGGACTGCCCCCAGTCAACACCGATAATTGTTTCATATTAAAAATAAAACATTATGTGGTTTCTTATTTCCTCCATATTGATTCAGTTTCTACTTATGTGAATCAGCCTTAATATAATCGAGGAGCCAAATGAAGAAAACATATGGTGGATTTCAGTTCAACAAAAACAACAACAGCAGAAGCGGATAAAAAAAATGTAGGGCGGTTTGCAGGTGCTTTGTTTTCCCATAACCCTTTTTTCGGATGTCCCATTTTTTTTTTTCGTCCTTTTTGTGTGCGTCTGTGTATTTAATGACTATCGTGAATCGTTTGGAAGGGTTTGCAGAGATTGTTCGATCCGTCGAGGGCCATTATCGACCCTTTTAAATGTATAATTCAGGTAAATTCGGCAACGGGAACTTCTTAATTGGCCACCTTTGGCGAAGAAGATGCGGTCGATGTCAGTTTTTCTCCCCGACGAGCATCAGGAGATCGGCCGAACATTAACCTAACTGTTTCTGCGATCTTCTCTTGTTGTACCTTTTGTTTTTATTTGCTTTCGTATTGATTAAGTTCGCCTCTCCCTCGTTTTTTGCCGGTTTGCTAGATCGCCGATCGCCTTGGGTGTGTGTTTTACGGCAAACGTTCATGGAATGTGTGTCAAGAGTTTAATCGGTGAGATTTCGTATTTGTGCATGTTGTGAGATTCGATTTTTTTTCGCGTTTTGCAATTATGGGCTTGTCTTCGATTCTAGGTCAATTTTAAACATGTCGAATCGTACATTTTGTGCAGAATAGAGATTTGTGTTTATGAAAATTAACGTTACGCGTTTGCCTTTCGGCAAGCATTAAACCCCTATTGGTTTTCACACTGGATAATAAAGAAACTGTTACAGTTTCGTACATGTTTGTTTCGCAATATCGGTTGAGCTAAATACTACGTTTATCTGGCATTCCTAGTTTAAATCCTGAAGATTAACTAGTTCTCCAGAGAATAAATTGGGACACGATAATAATCCGCGATGTTAAACTGCCTTTACTGGTTTGATCGATCAGTTTCTTTACTATTTCCTCCTACATTGTCCGGTAATAAGTGGAGTGGCGACGTTGCGTGCAGTTTGTCATTGGCGTTACGTTCGGCGGCAGGCTAAGTCTCGCATGTGTGTAACTCGCCACGTAGGAGATAAGCAGAAAGCGACGGCAATGCTGGCGTCAACGAACAATTTAGAAAAATATACCATAGTTAATTCCTTTACAATCGTATCAAAAACGTACTTGACGATTAACACTGCTGCATATACCCGATCGACGGTTGGCTAACTAACACTCGCTAACAAACTGCACCGAACGTCCTCACTCTAGTAATAACCCTAATTGTAAAACAATTCCACGCGTGGTTAGTTAACTGGTGAAGTAAGGAATAATGCACCAGGCTAAAAAAGAACAATTATTTGAGGCTTCAAATACTTTACGATGAATACTTTGTATTTGATAATTTTATATAGTCTTGTTGGTGCTTGATGCTTGACTATTTTAAATACTGTATATGGTAATTTAAGCACTTTTGTAAATGGGAATATTTACAGACGAGGCAAAGGTCTGATGAGTGTAAATTTTCCCTTGACAGTCCATTTAAAATGCACAACGTAAATACCATTTCTATTCCCATGTTACTATTCCAAATAATACCGTCTCGCTTATGGTTTCCCTTTCCTCGCCAAGGTTTATGCATTATCTACGTTTTACCTAGGTGGTCAGCCGTATATCCCGATAACGTTTTACCGCTTTTGGTGAAAAATAATGTAAAAATATGTGCTGTAATGTGTGTGTTCTTACCTGCACACAACATACATTTCGCTCTTTATCGATCCCGCGGTTTAGGCACGCCAGCTTACACTTGACAAGCGCGTTGCCGATAAAATATTCATGCATCAGAGTATACATACCAATATTCGATATTTACACACCTATAACATGTATGTGTGCGGTTTTGCTATGTGTGTATACGTCTTATGATTCAGCCCGTATACCGGGTGATTTTTTTTAATAACGTGAAACTTTCAAATATCTCGAAAAATAAGCACTTCGCGAAATTAAAATTTAATGATTCTGAGAAGGAAATACGTTCGTGTTAAAATTAGCACCCCTCTCTCCCTCCTTGTAGGTGGCGTAAGCGGTAACTTTGAAATCTTAAATAGGAATTCCTATATTTTATTGCAGATTCCGATTCTGCTGTTGGCAAAATTAAATAAACGTTGGAGATATTTGTAAGTAAAGTAAGTAAAAAAAATCACCCGGTATATTTGACCTAAAAAACAGCACGATACGAAAATATCCCTTTACAATAGGAGAGGGGAAGTGCGGAACGGGATTATTGAACGCCCACATATCGGCATTGACTTGTTCACTAATTAGAAACCAATTACCGATATCGTTAGGTGCATCACTTGTCGTGCTACTTTTTTTCTTTTTTGGTTCGTATAACAGCCACGCTATTGCTCTGGTGCTTCTCCGTGTTCGGAACCCATTTTTCAAACCCTCTAATTTTCCGTCACACGTTTTCAGATTATTACCGTTTTCACTTAATCAAAGTAATTTTTAGGTTATAAAGGTGTTTTTTTTGTCGAAAGTAATTAGCTTTATATTAGAAGCGGTATTCTCTACATAGATCCAATCCGATCGCGAGATTAGATCTAACTATATCTAAAAATATGAAGTAAATTGCTTCTATAATTGAAACAACATTCCCAAATTTAAAGGTGACCTTCCTATTGGATGTCACATTAATAACACAGCCTACAGACACATTATTGGAAAAATTAAAAATATACGAAAACAAGTTAAGGTACTTTCATTAGCAGGAATGAAGAATCTGGTCCTTTCACAATAAATTTAGCAATTTGCTCGTCACTTAAAACTGTTGATTTTTTTGGGGCGAAAGTACATTTCACGCTGCTCCTACTAAGTATAGCGTATTTCGACATCCATTTAGAAATGCTAAAGGTCTATATGTATCGATAATTTTTATGAAGATCAACTTCCAAAATCTTTTCTCGGCCGAAACGGAAACGCTCCTTTACATGATCAAATCCCTCAGGTTTCATTAAATTTCAGAGGTGCGAGTTGGGTATCCTTCTTTGTTAGCAAAATTTTGGACGTTCGATAGATAGGATAGACCAACAGGTAGATCCAACGAATAATCGCAGCAGTTAACAAAAATGAATGTTAAATACGTAGAAGTACGTTTAAATTAAACAAGTTAAAGCCATAGAAACCATATGCTTAGTTTTACGACACGTAATCGAAAATTTATTGAAGTCGAAAGCGAACAACGACGATTTTCCGTCTAGATAAGAGGCGTACCGTCGAAATTCTCCCAGCCTTAGGATCGTAGTACCTCGAAAATACCATTCCTCGCACCACGTACAGAACCAGGATTCGAAGTTTACGATCGTGTCGTCCACATACGCTTCTATATATGGCCTCTAAAGATACGCTCATTTTTTTCTGCTTCTTTTTCACAGCATTGTCCTCTCTCCGAAAAACCGGTGGCGATCCGGCGAGTCGCATTTTATTCGTTTTTTACACACAGGTGAGAGAGGATCAGGCTCTGGGGCAGGTTTTGGATGCGCGCGTTTCAGCTTTGAGCTAGAAAAAGAAGAAGGAGAAGCGAAGGAGAATAAGGCGAAGCATAAGAAGGGTGCAAAGCGCTAAAGCGCGCGATCGTGCACCTGCAAGAAATAATTACATTTTCTGTGGCCATTCAACCACCTTTAAATGTTCTCCTATATGCAGAGGCGAACTCTGTTCGTCTTGCCTTCAACAGTTTATAACCGAAAGTCGAAGGAGGAGGGAGTTAGGAGATGCGAGAGAAGGAAAGAGAAGGGGCTTTATACGACGATCCCGACCATGAAATGAAACTTCGTTTCCCGCTGTTTCGCGGCCGGGACATAAATTACGAATTTATTTATGTAAGGAGGAGACGAAGGGAGTTGCGCAGGCTTCCTAGGAATTTTATTCTCTACCGCTAGCCGCTAATTAAGAGCGTATTGGATGTTAAAAATGTTGGTTTTATATTATGTTAATCGTGGTTGTTGGGCTGATATGGAAGTCCGTAACCAAGATATACAGATATCCAGCCAATAGAATAAATGCTTTGCCAATGCTCTGGTTAGCCTTAGTGCCCTTACTTTAGCTGGCATATTTCTTATTATTATAATTATGGATATGCGGCCGTAGGGATGTTAATAAGCGAGGCTAGATTTTTCTTAGACATTTAATATACTTAATTTCTATTCTCCAATTAATAAAAGTAAATAAAAACTTTTGTTTCGATTACGTAAATCAACCAGTAAAACACAATGTAAGTCCATACAGCATCAATAGATGCCAAAAGTCCGACTTATTTCCTTAAACCAAATGGTGCTAGATAATCGTCGAGTTAAGGTTAGAGAGATAGCAGAGGCTGTGGGCATTTCAAAAGAATATTTTTATCAAGATTTGGCCACGAAAAAGCTAGCCGGGCGTTAGATGACGTGATTGCTCACTCAAGACCAAAAACTCATTCAAATGAACATTTCCAAAGCCCTCTTAAAGTTAATTTTTTCGATGTTAGTAGTTGCAATTTTTGGTTATCCGGAACGTTCACTTTTACAGAAAGGATATCCTTGGATGAATAAGGCTATCTTCATGTTGAGACTTGAAACTTTTCACATTACCCTTGTATATAGACTTTTGGTGCTGCCTACAAATTTGTTACATCAAAATCTAAAGATTTCTCTAATTTGCTTGTAACTCCATCCTAACAGCTGCCTGAACCATAAAATGGCGAGCAATCGTTTTCTTTTCTGTAGCCATCATAAATTTTGTCGGACATCTAGAACGTCTCGCTAATTTCTAATTAAATTCGAACGTTTTTTTCTCATTTACGTATTCCTTTTTCTTCTTGTTAACCTTTACATTCTAAAACGATTGCTTAAACTGTAAAATTAGCACGGTATTTGCAGTGCCTATAGAGAAAGTCTACGTAGTAGATAAATCCTTGCCCGTAACCGCTTGCCCAATCTCCAAGTCCCCCGCCTGCGATCCAAAGACACCAGAAAGAAAAATTCCGCTTAATGTAGGCGAAAATTATCGTTAACTAGGTGTGACAGGTCGACTTAAGCCAGAATTATATATGACCAAAGCGAAAAGAACGATAAAAAAATATGGATAAAGATTTTTTTATATATAACAAGAAAATATCAAGCGTTTCAATTGGCCAATAGCTTTTAAAATCGCTCAAGGTTAAACGAATTAAATGCGAATTTAATGGGATTTCACGTAAATTTTAAATTGTTCGTTCGTAATTAAGAATCCCAAAGAAAAATTATGACAATATGTAGATGAGCCTAAAACAAGCGCGTTAGATTCCATGTAACATGCGGCGATCTAACAGTTCTACGTCGTTTAAAATTTTTGCATAATGTAAAATCTATTTCGTGGGTTCGAAATGTTGACGTGTGACTTCTAATGAGCGGTACAGTTAGGTTGGCATCTGTTTTACGGTGTTGATCGCTTTGGCGTTTAATTCCGTTAGTTAACAAAAAAAATGTGAATATGGTCGCTATTCGATACTTACAAAGGAGATGAAGACAATGAAAGGTTTGCAGGAAATTTTTTTAATTTAAAATAAAAGCAAAACCAGTGAACTTTTGTTAACTTAATACTAATTTGCAAAATTTATTTCAAAAGCAACATCATCTCATAGCACTGTGAAGATATTAAGCGAAAAGTTATCAGAAACAATCAACAACCCTAATAAAAAAGACGTACCAGCTGACCAACTCGAAAGCAGTTTCGCTACATAATTGTTAGGATTATTAGGTGAGGGGAACTGCTGTAGAGAAGGGGTGATGGTCTTTCCTAGAGTAATTATTGCGGATCAGACTTTCGGTGATGCGGTTCAGTTCATGAGGAAGCGAATTATGGAAATGATCCTTCGGCTAAGAGAATTGGTAACACCGCGTTTTTGGGCTAGATGATGGTGTTAGAGGGCGTTGAGATATCTATCTGTGCGCGTGGGTTTTCGCCAAACGGAATGTCTCAGCGCACCGTCTGGATGCCGATGTACGAGAACATCTAGGAAAGGAAGGAAGGCAACCATCTGATTCAGAAACGATAGGAAATTGTTTAAAGATTCATTTAGGCTTAAGGTAGTAAGATGATAGGGCTTGTTCGCTTCCATAAAGATATTGGCGACGACAGGAGACAAAAGAGACCCAATAGCCGTGCCTGAGACTTGCTCCTAGCATTTGCCACGAGAGCGTGGACGAAACGTCGGTAGAAGCTACGATAACAACGGAAACCAAGAGTAAAGCTCTATTGATATGTAAGTCCACGCAAAGTACGAAGATTTAGTCGATGCTGTACAGTGGTCTTGATAACAGGAATTGTTTTGTTTTTGTGTTAAATAATTCTTTTGAAATCAATTATTGAGTCTGAAAATAAGTAAGAGATGAACATATTGTTATTGTATTTTGCATGACCATATTATGATAAATTAACAAGAATTAAGTAGGTCAGTTCGCATATCCAAATATTATTTTCAAATTATACAATTTGGTAGGCGAATTGCATCATTTTATTTTGTTTTGAAAACGTCGAACGATACAATTATCGATACGGAATTTGTGAAAATAAACAACAAACACATTTTGCCGTTTATTGGATGTCCAAGTCCGAAAGCGTAACAATATTTACATTTATATAGTCGACGAATGGTCCCCGAGAAAGAAGGCAAAGTACGACGATGATTCAACTCACATAGAATGATGCAAAACGTATTAATTACTATCTCGAACTCGGACAGAAACGGAATAAATAAATAAATTCTCGATGTATATATAGCGAGTCTACGTGATCGACCGGGAGGGCCTAGATACAATAACCTCGCCGCGGCGTCAGGAACGTTCTCGGCCCGCGATATTTGCCACTGGCGATTATCATATGTTCAGGATCGTATGGTAATGGCCGAATGCCATATTCGACCTGTACTACCTGTCATTGAGCTGTAGCTACGTATATGTTTATGTTAGTTGCTATGGAGAGGAGAAAAAAAAATATCGGACAGTGACCTCCTCCGATGATTAACATAAAATTTGTCAACTATAAGTGGCGAAGGTGTTTAGTATTCTATGTTTATTCATGGCAAATTGAAAGTAACCTCGTGCGTGCATATCTGTTTGTAAATAGGATAATGTTTAATTTTTCAAGTATAGACGCTAAGATTGGAATCAAGAACGCGTTTTTTTTTTGTTATATTCAATCTTAGGCTTAATCGTTGTTAATCCTTTAAACCTTGTTTTCCTTTCGGCAAACCTAATTTGCAGTTCGTAAATTATAACTAAAGTAGAACGGGAGATGTAAAACTAAGTTTAAGAGTTAGAAATAACAAGCTCTTAAAGAATTTAACAACTCTTTGAAGACCTTGATTTGGTTTTATCCATCTTATTCCATGAGTTAATTCCTGCGTGCCTTTAGAATTGCATTTGTGTTCCTTCTTGGCACTATACTTTTGGCTTTCGAGTTAGAATCCCATTGTTGTTGTAGCTTCTACCGGGATTCTTATGGGACATCATCAGGGCTGTTACTGCACACTGACTGGGTTTATGTAAGGCTTGTTAGAGATCAGCGGAGCAGAAAAGTTGGGGATCAATGAATCACGGCGATTGCTAGGAGGTTGGGATTTTCAGTTATAAGCCAGTGCAGAACGAATAATCCCCAGTCAGAATGTAGAAATAGCCCTGAAGATGTCCTATAAGAGTGTGGACGAAACGTCGGCGGAAACTACGTAGTTCCAACCCGGAAACCAACGACCACGGAAGCCTACGTAACAGATTACTAAAATGATTTTCACTAAAGTTCTTATACCGGATGCAGTATCCATTATTAGAGAGTTCCTCATCTCCAATGGCCAACCAGATGATCTGGTTGATTTGGTTGAAGCTTGTCTTCCTTCTACATATTTCCAGTCTTATGAAAAATTCTACGAGCAGGTCTTAGGCGCAGCTATTGGATCGACCGTTTGAAAAACAAGTCTCATTATCTCGCTGAATAAAGAATAACTTTTCTAAATTCAATTTAAACACCGGATCGAAGTTTTTTTTTCTAATGATTACGTTTAGACATGTATATTTTAAATATTTTTTTGCTTTAAAAGTAGAAATTATCAAAGAAAAAGTAACGATGCCATCATCATCAGCATTTTTATAAACATGAAGAGCCATCGCGGATGAATTCGTAGCAGTTCAACTTGTTTCGCATACAAAACATGCTAACTCTTTGTACATTTTACAACTCCGTAATATCTTTATATTCTCTATCAGACACGACTATCAAACAACAAATGTAAAGAAACAAGGTCCATGGATAGGATTAAGTTTGAACAGCGTTATTGCATACTTAGTGCGCGTTCATAAATATGTATTCGGTGCGCCAATTTAACGCGGTCCAAAGCCAAGCGTCGATGACGCAATGTCGAAAAAAAGACCTCAATTGAAGGCAAGTCAAGTGTGAGGCATTGCCCTCGAAGTATTATCGCCACCGTTCATATTTCTGCTGTTCGGGATAATTAGGCGAAAAAGAGATGCGAACATCTTGCCGGAGCAGTACTGCACGTCTGCTTATCGGTCGTTCTGTTGTCGCCGCTAAAATATGCCGAATATTAGCGTCTAAATTTCGAACGCGAGAAGCCTTAACCCACATACGGAGTACAAACTCTCGGGTTTCGCTATACACGTAGGCATATATACGCTGTCGGTCAAAACTAAAAAATCATCTGCGAATCCCAGTCTAGTCATGAAAGCTAGATCTGGACTGTAGGGTCAATTTCTATGAAGCCGCACGCAACGGCAGCTTTTGAAAGTCCATTTTTATAAAAGCACTGAAGACTGAAACATTGCCATAAAAATGATTTAAATTTTCAGGGATAACTTTTCAAATTTTCCACACGTTGAACGTTGTTCAAAACATGTCACTCTTAAATTCTTTGACCGAAAAAGTTCTTGTTTAATGTTTTTGAAGGTCGGCAGTGCTTTCCAAATGAATTTCTTGATTTTTGACGAGACATAAATACGTGACATTCTGCTATTAATCAATTAATTAACATTCCGAAAGAAATATTATTTTTCTGCATAAAACGCACAAAATTACCATACAATGCCGACAGGATGCGCTTCACCTCCTTTAAATACAATATGAGATGTTTCACCACTGCATTTATGCAAAGAATAAATGCAAAACAACGCATTGATATTTGCCTTTTTATGCTACTAGGATAATTATATGGCGTTACATCGAATATTATAAAATGGGTAACATGTTAGAGGAAGGGTCTCGGGGGGTTTCGAAATGAAAATTTCGCATTGTATTTAAAATACGTTACGCAAAGGAACTGGTACTAAACGTGAAATGTAAATAGCATGCGAATAGCGCATATTCTCGTACGGGACGTCGAGACGACGCATATTTCCAAAGGGGAACGGACAAGATTGTGCAATTGTTTTGTCTGGGAAGGAACCCGTCTTACCGGTACCGGGTATGTTGCTTCTTTTTTATTTTTCTTCTTGTGCTTCGTTTTTTTTTCACGAATTTGTTTTCCGAAGGTTCGTTTCGAGATCTTTCGGTATCATTAGATTCGTTAACATCGGTCCAAAGCTAGATATGGTAATATGAAGTCGATTTAAATATAAACTGTACTTATACATACGTGCATTGGGTGAATTTATTATGATTTTGTGGCTGTTTTTTGGGAGATTGAGTATGTATTAAATTAAGGGGTGAGCTTATGTTATTTGTCGTTTCTTTACTTTGAAAACGCGTGTAAGTTAGTTCAATTCGTTAAAAATATGTAAGGAGGTCTGTCAAAGGTATTTACGTTATACATATATATAGATTATTTATATCGTAAAGAAAAAAAAAAGAACTTTTGCTTCAAACTAGGGAAGTCCAATAAATAGTAAATTGTTTCAGCAATTCTTAAAGCGCTTTACAAAATATCTGAAGAAAGTTGAAATTAACATAGTTTAGTATTTATTTTCAAATAATCTATTTTTTTAAATGAGGTATGCAAAAATGATGAAATGATGAAAATAAATCCAATGGCGTGCGTACGTCACGCGATACAAATTTTTATTAATTTCTCTAATGTTGTATGTGGCTAGTTTTTTTAAATTTATTGAAAAAAGCTCATTTCAAAAGCTAAATTAAAGAAACTGATTTCGTTTGTCCAATATGGGCCTTATCGTAGTCACCGCAGACGATTTTATAAATTCTCGATTTTTCCTTCGTATCCACACCAGATTCAAGGAGCATATAGCCCGTTACTACTACGAAAGGATCGAATCGACAAGTGTAGCGCAACACATAAACTAAACCGGGCAAAGTCGCCTTACGTTGATTAATAGGAAAATAATTTATGAACATATTATATGAGAAACCTTGTATATACATAGAGTTGTTTGTCGAAAATGTTCACAATAGAAAACATTCTTGACAAATTTCGTCCAATTACCATGCAAGACTCGCGCGCGCCGAAACAAACGAGCCACACAAAGCATTTGGCAACAACGTTTCGTGCAATTTGTGCGTCCCGAATTTTAAAACGACGACGATACCTCGGGCTATTGACCAACCGATCGGCAGTAGCGGCAATGAACAGAGAGAATAACTACCTCTACGCAAACATTCATATACAATACGCATACATATGCGTCCAAGTCATCCACATAACACATATGAACGTATCTATTGCAGCATCTAACCAAGCACATAGGCTTGCTCGGTGCGGCCGTTGCCTCTTGCTATATACATATACATATATATATATTCCCTCCTGTCTTTCTCTTTTTATCTTACGAGACCTCGCGTATCTGTCCGCTTCACGTAATAATTAAACGATTGTTATTTATGCCACCTGCGTTCCCGTGGCAAACGCTATCATTAGAGACTTTGAATTCTGATTCGGATGGATTTGAATTTCGTTTTGTACCGATGGCAAGGCTATGGGACGCCATGGTCGAACAGACCACGGGACGGCAGCTGCCCCATTACACGTTTCATACGAAATGGACGCCCAGTTACATTGAATATTCCGTATTCTGCGTTTTTTTGTTTCACGGGAAAGAATACCTGGAACCTTCTGCGTAATGGATGTCGCTTCCGTTCCTCTTTTAGGTTGACAATTCGTGGACATTTTCGAGTTGGTGCCAAATTGTCACTATTGATGACATATGAGGGAAAAATTAATACGAATACTCGTAATAATAAGTGTGTAGAGAGCGATTTTTAGATTGTTACTGAAACTCCAATTAATGTCAGCTTCCTGAACACTCTGTATAGTAGAATAAACATGTTTGGTATTGATTAGTTGTTAATTAGGAGATTCTTATTTGTTATCCAGTTATCGACAGCATTAAATGCAAAACATGACTTAATGACAGGATCACTTAAAACATTCGGAAGATGGTTTATCTAAATTAAGAATAGAGCCCCAAAGCCGACTCTTGAGGTACTCCGATGTTGGAAATTTTGAGACTTGACTTCTTTCCAAAGCATAGAACCTTGTTAGTACGATGACAGAGATATGATCAAAACCAGTCGTAGACAAAACTTTCCACTCCGTAATGTAGTAAAGTCGATACAGAGGCATAGATATGGCACTTGGTATATTTTCCAGCAGAAGCCACATGAAATACATGAATTTCTTTTGTGAATGATTTTCAAAATAAATTAATCAGGACCTGGATGAAAATTGTATCAAGTTTGTATCAATATTTAAACAAAATGCTTCGTCCATACATATTTATCTTCTCTATTACAAAGATAAAATAAATTATTCAATATTAGTTATCGATATGGCGTTGTTCTGCATTGCATCGATATCTTCGCTTGTATACCATTGTAATGCCAAAAAATCTATTTCCGAATGCCGGATAATTAGATCGTACGAAGCGATCTACCCTATACTTTTCAAGTAGGTATCGTGCGTATTTACTTATTCATCGTCAATCCTTCAAAAGGGAAAATGTTAAGGGGTAGGTGTATAGAAAACACCGATGGTACTAGTATTGACTAACGCAGATACGGTTCCTGGCAACCTTGCTATTATTTAAGTAAGTACGGCCTATCCGTCAGGTATGTACCTACATATTTTAGCCCGGCGCTTCTACATAAAATATTGATGCGATATCGCGAGTTGTATGTATTCACTCCGTAAGGTTGGCAGCGCGTGGATGCGATAGACGCGGACCCGGGAGGGACGAATGTGGGTCACAATCATAATAAATGATAAACGGCGAAATTGACACGTGTTGTGTGTGCGAGTTTTGAAATCGCCAAAGGACGAGTTGCACGACGTTGGACGTTGCAAACATTCAGTATTCGTTACGTGATATGTTGTTATGTACAGGAGTTCGGTTGATTGGCTGACGTTGTCGTTCCATCTCGCTTTGTTTTATATCCCTCTTTGAGTACACAGCGCTCCAAAATCAAATTAAACTTCAAAATCCAGTGTTCGTATCAAACGGAACAAACGCGAATATGTAAACAAAAGCAAGGAGCTTATTATTAAAAAATTAAAATTTATTGTTGTTTCTTCTTTTTCATGCCTACTCCGGAAATATAAAAACGACCCCGCGTATATTCTTTTTATAGTGCTTTAGGGAAAAAATATTTTTGATCCGCACCGTAGCTACATAATCGCCAAATTTATATACGCATTATTCCTATTTAGCATAACTCTAATAGCACTATGCACGCTGCTTAGCAAAGTAACGGGGTCAACTCTCGTTTAATTTCCATATTCCGTAGACGTATATCAAAAATACGTCTCCTCCTCTGCTGCTTGTTTGCAAGTTCGCCGCTGCGTGGACCGCATTACTTCACTTACGCGGTCCTTTTTTTTTTGAATAAAAATGCCATAAAACGCGTTCGCAGATGTTATCAATACGCACGCAGTCTTAATTTAGGATTATTTTTCTCGACGTTGCATAATCGCACCGTAGTGGAAAAATTTCTATTTTATTACTGTCGAAATTGTTGTAATTACGCTCAGATTACGAATTTAAACAATTTATGTCTGGTACGATTTTCATCTCGAGCATAGGCGATTGGGATGATGTCAATGACCGATTTGGTGGAATTGTGGTTTGTTTATTAGTAGCGAACGAGATTGTGAAATCGAGAAATTCCTAATAACCATTTGGGAGTATGACGTCTGTTCGGGCTGTACATGCGTAATCTTTTATGATTTAATTTGGGGGCATATTGAACGCAAGGTATTTTTTTTAAATAGTGTCTTTGACTCACGTTGATTCAAGACATGTTGTGGTAAATAATAAGGTATTAGCTATAATCGATACGATTAGAATTTATTTTTACACGGAAAGCTGGTTGGAATTTTCGTTTTTCTTCGGATATATTGACTAGGAGCATTACTATAAGCTGGGATTTTTCTTGATGAGTCAATCTCGGATGCTCGCATCATCCTAAAACTCCAAGGAAATTCCCTTTAGCCGTTTAACACACCTGTGACGTTAAAATATTTTGAAATTTGTGCAAAGACGTTCAATAGAACGCCACAGCCAGCTAAAAAATTGGCGTAAAGTGACTATACTTTTCCTTCATTACGAAAGCATAAGAAAAATTTCGTAAATCAACGAATTAATTCCTAACCATACCGAAAGTTACCAAAAACGTTACGTGTCCAGCATCTTTAACTAACCAAAACACATGCATCCATTACACAGTCTACGAAAATCCGTATGCAAATTAGGACGAAACATTCGTTTCATGCGTGCTAAGATAGAGCCGATACCCGAAAGGAAGCGGTGCGCGCTTCACAACCTCAGAACTTCGCTTAATGTTATTCCACCGCTTGCTCATGCGAGCGCGCTTGCCAGACCTGTTCGGCTAGTCGTCGTCGTGGACTTCTTTCTTTTCTGGCCCGAAAAAAGAGGAAGGAAAAAAGAAACGAAAAAGCGCGCAGCCAGAATGTCGAAGAGGAGAAAGAGACTTCGGCAGAGCTTGGGATTGGCCCGTTGGGCGTTATTTAGGCATCCGAATGCGACTCCGCGATGCGATGGCCTTCGTTCTTCTGCTTTTTTTTGCTTCGTTCTGGATCTTATATCATTCTTCCCGAGTGCGTTTGGTGTCTCTTCTTACCTCGGCGATTTTAGCGTCTTTCTCTGTTGGCAACAGACCAACAGTAATTACAGTGTGCGTTATACCAGCACATCTATTACGATGCAAGTGATTCTGAATATTCATATTGAAGCTAATTAATGTAACACAGAGTGCCTTTTTTTGCATTCGAGGCAATAATCTTATTAATTTTTTCCTAAAAAAATCGAGTAAGCTTTAGAACATTGCTGTACTATGTTGAATTTTCACTAATATTAAGTGTGATGGTTGTTCGTTATTTGTCATTTGTTTAACTTTTCCAAAATTTCGTGACATGCCAAAACAAGTTTATTGTTTCTGCGAAAAAAATGGTTTCGAATTTAATTTCAGGTTCAAGGTTGCAACTAACCCTGTATATTACCACTTTGAACGCTATTAAAGAAAAATAAATGGGACTCCAAGGTGTTAAGTTAAGATAGCTTTTGTTTGGTAGATTACTAAAGGAAGCCTTCTTTATTCAGCTAATATTTATGGTTTTTTGATTATTTTATTGCTTTCGTAAATAAAAATTAAACATTTACTAAATATATGCAACCCATTAATAGCTTCTTTATCTCGCAGATGTTTCTTGTATTTCGAGACAAGATAAATGTATATGTGCGCGTGTGTATTGCCGGCGACGGACAGGTTGTTTCTGTAGGAACGAAAAAAAAAAAAAAACTACAGACCATCGATTCTTCCGCTTGACGAAAGGTGAAGGCCCCCTAAACCAGTCGATTCCCTTATAATACCCCTTTTTTTCTCTACGAACAATCTAAAACATCTTCACGCACATGCTTTCGTTTCACCGGAGGACGCGAATTCTTTATTAATCAGCGTTGACCCAATTCCTCACCCCTTTTCTTATTCCCAAATCTTATTCCTCATCGCTACCCGTTAATAAGCGTTTCTTTTTAAGAGCGAATACCACGAAAGGGGCGCATAATCTCAGAGGGTGCGTAGAGGAGAAGAAAGAAATTCACCCACGATCCTCGATTGACCTGCGCAACGTCGAGGGATGGTTCGCATCGTCGCAGCATCCCCTATTACTGCTGAGTTGGTCGTGTGAAAGGAAACGAGAAAGGGTTGCTAATGTACCTTGACACCAGATTAGGCATTAACCCTTTCTCTGCTACACTTATAGGAGGGAGAGATCTTTTCGGTCGGTTAGTTGTGTCTGGTTGCTGATATATATTTATATATTACTAGTATTGCAAACAATACAAAAGTATAGGCAACCTCAGCACCGCACAAGTTTAATTAATTAATTCGGGACGGCCGTTTCGAGGATGCGAATGATCCACATTCTCAAGCGACATTAGCTTAAGAATTTCTCTCCGATTACAACGAATATATTTTGTCATTTAATTTACACGCATTTTCGTCATTCCGTAAGCCTGCAAACGCCCAAAACAGCACGCATGCATCGAATTTCGAAACCAACATATGATGCTAAATATCATATTACGTCTGCCGATGTAATTTCGTGGTTATCTAAACGTTGCCAACGTAAAAAAAGGAAAAAGATATGCACCGAAGAAAACAAGAGAAAAAATTCACAGGGATCCATAAAGAACGATCTGCTGACACTAGCTAGCCCGAATTTCGAACTTCGCATGGGGTCGCACAAAAATATACGCGCGCTAAAGTGGTATGCCGTTAGACTAAGTTAGACGTTGTTTGGCATGATATGCGGCTGTGCGGCTTGTAACGGCTAGTTTCTACCCAATTTAATTTCAAACATCTGTGTGTTTTGACGGCGTTTATACGAAGATTAATGGTTGCGACGAAATTCGCTAGGCGGGAGTTAGAATTTCATTTTCGAAGTATGATACGGTTGTTAAAGTTTTGCGAAATCGTTTAAGGTATTTCAGGAAAAAATTGTTTGAAAGGGAGGGGTTACATTACAACGTTATAGCTAAGTAAAGCGTGTTGAAGTAAAAAATTATGAAATAATTGCTGCGACTATAATTCCGCAGGTGTGTATTTTGGGTCCTTTGCTATTTTTACTCTATACAGGGTACGGCGTTTTGGGCGTAGAGCGAAAATATTTCAAGAAGTAGATTAAAAAATCAACATTTTGCGATATATTTTTGAAGACATTTGCATTATTAACTTTAATTCCTTGTTTATTATAAACTATGCTGGTTATGGAGAAATTGTTTCGTTAAACTAATGTAGAAGATCCGTATGGTTAATGCATGTGTCAAGAGATTGGAAATACTATACAAGGTGTTGAAATCTTCGAAACAAATTAGCAAAAATCATTTGTTTTTCAAGTAGCATCCTCCACAACGACAGAATAAATTAACTTCTAACAGCGGCTACCTCCGAAGCTAAGGCATCCGAGATCGCAAAGACCGGCTCAAAATTTAGAAAAGCTTAACATATTTGCGGACATATTTGATATTTGTATTTGAGGTAAATAACCTTTAAATCACACTTACGTTCTTCCAATCAGGACTTACGTAACCCGATATGAAATGTTAAAATATAGAGAAACGTGATTCTCCTTAATATAGTTCTAATGATGATAATGGATTGTTGAAGTTGTAAATTAATGCAAAAAATATGTTGAGTCTACACTATCCTCTTTCTTCCTATTAAATTGTAACGCTATGATGAATTTTTATAATCTACGTAGATTTTTAGACGTGCGTTGTTGACCTCATTTCCTCCATACCACCTTCTTCTCTCACGTCATAATGCGTCAGACAAAGGGTTTTCATCGAAAACCTACGTTCAACACCTGTGCTGCAGTTTACTGATTTGTGCAACCCTTTTTTATCGCGACGGGTGGTACGGGAGCTCATTTTTCGTAAAAATCACCGTATGTAGTCCGAAAGGGTGCCGAAAATCTAGGTCAGATCACACGGACCCGATGGCCCTTGAGGTCGCGTTCGCAGGAAATAAATTATTATTCGATTGTTTATTCTAACCGTTCCTCGCCGATTGCGGTCTCATATCGAAGGTATCGGCACGCCATCTGCATGACACCCAACACATGACTTATCATCATTTTTGTTTTTTTTTTTTTGTTTCGAAGAGCGTCATCTCGAAAACCGCGCCATCAAGAAATTATTAATGGTGATTTGATATCAAACAAAAGAAAGACGCGGTAAGTGGCCAATTTACTGTAATTGGATCGAATCTGGTGTCGAGGTAAAGCAATAACTATGCGAGTTAAACCAATTAAGGGGGGATATCTTATGAGGTTTCTGTGTTATGCTGTAATATCGGTAATCGCAGATGTTTATGAAATACGCCGGCTATTATTAAACAGCGTTACGGTTTGCTCGGATACGTAGAAGGAAATTGCTTCGGATTATTGATAAAATTATGCATGTTCGCGCACGTGTTTATCCCTTGAACATTTTCAAAACTACCGAAGTAAAAAAAAAATTTATAATGATAAATAACTCAACTAACGACTTACCATCTTTACGTACATAATTATTTCAAGAATGAAGAGGAATGAAAAATTAGCTGCATTGTAGCTTGAAAACCAAATTCTAAACAGAGAATGTTATTGATAACGTTGGGAAAATTTGTGACTTTTACCACATCTTTGTCCAAGAACTAGAGTAACCTGATCAATACAAATTTCTTCAATGAAAAATTATTGAAGGAGAAAAATTTAGATTCGTGAGAAGTAGAATATCTTCCATTAACTAAAATAATTATGTAATTTGTACCTTTTTCTAGTCTAGTCAGTTGATGCTGAGTGTATAAAGTGAACGAAACCAAGTGAGCCCAGAGCTTAAGATGGATTGGACACATAATGGAAGAAAATAGAGTGTCAAGAAGAATATTTGAGAGCAAAATAGGGGATAGAAAAAGACTAGGAAGGAGGAAACTGCAAAACACGTGAGGTAGCTAAACATCGCCCAATTGGAAGAAAAAAGCTAGGAAAAGCAGGGTTGAAGAACATTAGTTACCCAAGCCATGGGCCTACTAGGCTCGCAGTGCTAATATATTATTATCATAAGTTTCTATAAAATTTATTTATAGATGACTTGACAAAAGCTGAAAAAGAACGAATTATTTTCAATATTTATTGTTAATTAAGTGGAAGCCACGTGAATTTTAACCTGAACTGTACGTAATAGCATAAACGTGTATAATAATATCACTACTGTATCTTCCTCGCAATGTACAGTGACATTTTTATATTTTGTCTTCGCCTAAGATACGTTGGAAGGGGGAGACAAAACATAAACCGGCCACTGTACATATGCATGCGTTAGGATGGAAAAAACACACCCAGAATTTTGGCCGCATCGGCGGTGGGCGATCATTTGCATACCCGCTGGGACCGAGAGCGACGCCGACGGCCGAACAAACAGCGCGTGAACGAGCGAGACACGTAGTACAATTTGAGATAGCCGCGAGGTTAATGACCCATCCTAATCTTAGAAGTATTGTACCATTACTCCACGCTGCACGCCGCTCTCTGTCTAAACTAATTCTCGCAGTGCAACACTGTACCTAACGTTTCGAGGTTGGGTAAAGGCTTTTCGAATTGAAGAATTTCACTTTGAAAGGTTTTAGAGGTAGCATTGAAATTAAATTTGAAATATTGTTGTTAAAAAGTGGCTTCTTCTTTAAAAAAATTTCTTTGGCTTTATTACTTACCACAACTTTTAAAATTACGGTCCTTTCTGCAATATTGCCCCTTCTCTTTACAAAGTTATTGATGGAGTTTTGTGTTATTGTCCAATGTTAATATAAGTTATGTTTTATAAGAAATATGCCTAGTTTCAGAGGTTTCAAAAGACCCGAAAACAATATCCGAATCCTAAGATCCTACCATCCGGATGGTCTATCTGATTCTTGGATACGGATCCACTCTCCGGTTCTTGGATCCGGATCCGTTATTATTTTACAATGTAGAAGGTGGTTAATAAAGAAAACATCGAATTCATGGTAAATTGAGAGAAAATACAAGACCAATTTGGAGCTTTTGAAATTTGAAGTATTTCATTGAATTTTCTTGTTTATTTGGCCAAATACTAAATTTTGTGCCCGTACATTGTAAGTTTTGACGATAGAATGTCAAAATGAATTTACTTTGTGAAATTTTTAAGTTTTTTGTTGAGTTAGTTTTATGTATGAACTTGAAGCTTTAAAGATTTTATCCAGCAATTTATTTTAACCAACGACATGACACGGTTCAAACTCGGAACACGTTTAGTTTCAACTGACTCTGGCCGTGGAAGCCTACGTTTTTATTTTATTTTAAAGTCCATTGTAAATATCTTTCGCTTCCACGGTGACGATGTCTAAAATATTTTTTTTTTGCAAAAATACTTGCCTACGTGAAAGACAAAGAAGAACTGAGGGAAATTGGAGGGAAGAGATCCATCAACACTGTTTCGCCTTACCTCGCCAGTAAATAAATATCTCTGATTGTTTTTTTATTTTTGTACGTGTTCTTTTGTTTATTTTTTATTTAATTTTGGGGATGAATTATGCTTAGCTCGAAACCGGTAGCTATTTATTAAAGGATTCTGTGAGATTTGGACCATCTTTTCTCCATTTAATTTAAGAGAATGCAAGTTCGTTTTAATAACTTCTGACGGGTTCGATATTTTGAATTTTTTCAAACAGATTTTAAATCACCAGATAAGGCTGCAAAACATTGCTCATTTAACCAAATCTCTATCCTCTTCTTAACGTCTCGTTCTTCTTATTCTAACACTTTTCCCAAGTAGGGAGCAGACGTAGCTCAAATACCAAAATATCAAATTGAAGGACTTAACATAGGAAAGGATAATAAACTAATACATTACTATTCTATTTATTTAATAAATAAAGCACTTACTCCTACATCGAGTTTTGGCGATATTATTTTTTCTTCTAAAAAAAAAAACAAAATTGAACCTGAACCTGAGAATAAGCAAGAATTAAAAACGCGAATCTTTCGTATAACTTTGAAAAACTAAACCGTTAATACGCAAGAGAGACAATGTCAATTTCTCCTCTTCCTCCTACTCTCTCATCCTCCTTGCGTCAGAGTGCATTTTATACATGCATACATGCGGGCCCATCCCTAAAAACTCTGCCCGAAAAACCATATTTAATTACGCTGCGTTACATCCACTCTCGAACGAAAAAAAGGCATGTGTTTATAGGTTTTTATGCGTACGTAGAGCGGCAACGGCGACGATGGCTGAGCGCGTATGCGTGCGCTTGTGCGTGTGTGCGTGAGCGTTCGTGATGTCGTCTTTTAGCGGCGGACTGGGCGGTGGTGCGAGCGGCGCGAGGGGAAGCGTCTGTCGTTCCTCAATTTTCGTTAATTTATCCGTTCATTTTCGTACTGAATTTCCATGAGTCACACGGACGCACACGCACTCGGGTAGGCAGCAGGCAGGCAGCACCACAAAAGCGTCTATGGTGCACCCAGACAGACACTACACACATATATACAACATACGCAAGTTGATGAGGTAATCGTTTGTTCACCATACATGCATGAGTTGGTAGGATGTTGGTGTGAACGCTTATACAAGCCGGTGCCAAATTATGAAGCTGAAGTAATGGTAGGGAATGATGCAAAAAGGATAACGAGGCTTTTTATATGTGTTGCATTGGTGCAGATCTGCGTCAGGAAGAATCATGAAATAATATTCTTATTTATGACATTAACCCTATCGTTAGGCACTAAACTATTTAATGATCTGCTTTAATTTATGGCAATATTTGCCATGTGGCGGTTGGCAATAACCGTTTTACGTGCGTCCTCCTTTTACTAAATTGTGGTTCTTATTCTATAAAAAGAAAACCTGTTGGTTAAGAGTGTAAAGTAGGGTAATTTTTTAATTTAGAAAGATGAAATTTGGTGCTTAGGCTTCTGGTTAGAAACAAAGAAATGTTGTCTATTTTCATGTTTGTTGCTGTAAAACAAGTAATGAAACGAAGAGATTTGCGTCATTTAGTGCCTCTTATAAATTAATAAATAAAATTAACGTAGCGTTTTTCTAGAAATCAGTTAATAACAGAATTATAAATATTATTGAATACCCTGTATACAGAGTGGCATTGAAAAAAATATAATGTATAATGCTACGCAATAGAGAGACATAAAATGATCAAAAAGGTCTACTTTGGGTTCAATTATTCAGAGTCGGCAGAAATTAAAGAAAAAATTAAATTTTCTAAAAGACTTTTGAGATTAGGTATGCTTCTTGAAAACAAAAGATTTATGAACATTAAATGTTTAAGATCTTCTTTTGTTTTTTTTATAGTCCTCTACCGCATGATACTATGCATTATAGATTTTTTTAATGGTCAAACCTGGTCAAGCTAATTTTCGTTAGAAAACATCTATATCGATAGTATTTTTTTTTAATTAATTACATATCCTATATCAATCTAGAAATCTACGGGCGTTCTGTTTATTTGCCGCAATTACTAATTACCAGCGGCGTTGACAATTCGGAAGCGTTAGCTACACTAGCACGGATTGACATCTATACACGTAGAATACACAGGAACATTTACGTATATCTGTAGACAGCTTCTGCGTTGCTTCTCCGTATAATCCAGTCAAACACAAACAACTTAATAAAATGGAATAAATACGCGTGCACTTCGACAAAACAAATAATCAACCTTTCTTCATTGTTTATCCCTCGTGAAATGTAAACAAGGATGCTGCTCTCTCCGGTTCTTCCATGCTCGGCCGTATACCACCGCGTCGAGTGTATGCATTACGGTACACAAATATATCGAGCAAAAATAGCGATGATATACATAACAAAGACGCATAATGTTTATATGATTATTGCGCGAGTTCGTTGACACTTGCACACAAGTGCAACAAGACGGGCCGAGCAACAACATCCTAGAAATGCTGCGAGAAAAAAGAACCACACTAATACACAAGAAGGCCGACGGGGGACGGATGGTGAAATGAAATTCACGTGCGCTTATCATGAACAGAACAATCTTTTGTTCGTCATTATTAGCTATTAGTCATTAAGTTCTGTCGATGGGCTGCGCAATGTTTAAAGTTGATTGCGTGTGGAGTTACGCGTCGCCACAGATGGACTTAATTATTGCGAGTTAATGAGAAGTTTTTCATACGCGTACGTAGATCATAAATGGGACAATTTGTTGACGAAATGGTGCATCTTATCTTGAAGAATATGTTTTTGTTGGTCTTATATGCAGTACGCGTAAAACATAAATAGTGTAAAGGATATAAGCAAACAAGCTATTCTCTTCAGCTTTCGTTTCACACAATTGTACATGATGATCAGTTATAGCAATATTCAAGAAGACTGTTGATATTCAGTATTCATTCCTTCGTCGATTCTAACAATACACTTCTAGACAATTGTTAGCAATTGCCATATTATTTAGTCTCAATTTATATACACTGCCGTTCAGTGAAGTTTGGTCATACAATAAAAATCTATTATATCACACTGTATACAATTATTAATACATAAAATTAGAAAAATATTAAGCATACACTCTTTTCTAAGGGATTAAAGCCATAAATTATTATGTAAAGTAGAAATATTGCGACGACCACAATAAAGTCTCTTTTATTATCATTCCAAGAATTTCTCGGAACTACCGATCTTTTGAAACGGGTCGTTCGGGGATTATTAACGAACAATACATTTAGGAAATATACCGCAGTATCATTCTTGTTTATTTATCACGGGCGTAAAGATATAAATTTGCTTCATTTTACTGTTGAACGTGTGTTGGTGTGCATCTGTCGTTTTTGCGCGAAAGTTTTAAGAAAATTTACTTCAAAATGGCACGTGGCAAGCCTACCAGTGTAGAAAAACGTTCACGCATTATTACGCTGTTCGAAGAAGGATATTCGGGGCGAGAAATTGCTGAAAAAATAAATATGAGAAGTTCAACAGTAAATGACATCATAAAGCGATATCGGACAACTGGAACTATAGAAAATCGTGTTCGCCCCGGAGCATCTAGGAAAACAACGAAAGCTGAAGATTTGAGAATTGTATTATTAAGCAAACGCAATAGAAAATTAACAGCGCCACAAATAGCAGCCGAAGTCGATCGCGGCCGTGAAGAACAAGTTTCGGCGAGTACGGTAAAACGTCGACTTCAACAAGCGGACCTTCATGGACGCATTGCCATTCGAAAACCCTTATTACGTCGGGGCAACAGAGCAAAACGGCTACAGTGACCCCGTTCTCATCTAGATTGGTCGTTAGATGATTGGAAACACGTGCTTTGGAGTGACGAGTCAAAGTTTGAGGTTTTGGGCAAAATCGACGAGTTTCTGTCCGAAGATCTAAAGCCGAAAAGTGATCCCGAACTACATTGTGCCAACAGTGAAGCGAGGGCGTAGTTCTGTGTTAGTGTGGGAATGTTTCTCCTTTGCTGGGACGGGAGATTTATGCAGAGTGCATGGTGTAACGAGGAAGGAAAATTATTTTGCAATACTCCAGAATCATGCGGTGCCATCAGGATTGCGTATAATTGGCCGTAACTTTACATTCATGCATGACAACGATCCAAAACACGCTGCGTTAGTGTGTAAGAACTATCTAAAGGAGCAAGAAGAACAGCACGCCCCGAAAGTAATGACATGGCGCCCACAAAGCCCAGATTTGAACCCCATAGAGTTGTTGTGGGATGAACTGGACAGGAGGATCCGAAAAATATGCCCAACTTCACAAGAACATTTACGGAATATTCTGCAACATGAATGGATTAACATTCCACAATCCGTTTTAACAAAACTTTTCGAAAGAATGCCTAGAATAGTTCGAGCGGTGACTAACAGCAAAGGAGTTTTTTTTCGATGAAAAAAAAAATAATGTTCAGTATGTTATATTAGGCCAGAATAACTTTTTATTTATTTATTTTTGTCTTTTTGACCTATACATACAATAAAATTGCATTTTGTTTTTAGTTTCGTTTATTTCTGTAACCTTTTCATGTTTTTTAATAACCAATCGAACTTCTCTGAACGGCAGTGTACATACGAGACGTTATCAGAAATTAAACATTCAAAACTGCGAAAACTAGCTTCCAATTTGCCTTCGTTAAAGGATGTACACTCCCAGAAGAAGCCGAAACGTCCGGAAATAACCAGACCTCTATCGCAATTCCGTACTTTTCCTCTAATTCAAACCGTAAGCGTAAAATGCATATTCTCTAATTATTTCGCTGACGTTAATCTCCGTTAAGAACGTCAAGGAAAAAAAAATATAATTTGTTTTTGTTAAATGCGGGCGCGTACGTGATATTTGGCATAGGACATTCGACTAAAATTACTTCAAATTGCCTCCGAGCTGCCGAAAAAATTTTTATTTTCCGTGTATATTTACCGGTCGCTAATATAATCATTAGTGGAAGATAATGAAGCGAGCGTTTATGTAAGAGCACCGCAATTAACAAGCCGTTTACGTCCGTAGGTACGCGAACGACCTGTTTATTGTTGTTAAACTGCTTTGTTTTCGATGCTTTTTTAATTACTTTTGTCCGAGATTTCCTTTCTTGTTAAAACGAGCAATAAATACTATCGTCATATTATTAGCACATGACCAAGAAGTCTTTTTTTTTCTTTGAAAATGCTGAGGAAATTAGTCTAAAGATTAGAAATTATCACTTATTGGGGATTTACCTGAATAAATTACATTTAACGAAGTGATGATAATCGCTTTAAAGTCGGCAATACGCAAAATATGATAATCTATTGTTTTAGGCTAGCGTATGTACAGTCTAGAGAAGTATACACAAAATTTATTTTCGTTGTTAAAATATTATTCAACTATTAGCAAAAAAAAAAAACATATTTTGCAGAATAAGTCAGAAGAAGTCACCATAATTTAGACCAAAACTACTATTTTTTTGAAGGACGAGTAAATGATGAACTTTATTTAGATTCTTTAGAAAATTAGTTGCCCATTGTTGTTGGAAGATATTCCTTTAAATATCCTTCAAATAATGTGGTGAAGCTCCAGCACAGGATTCATTCGTAACCATCTTAATACCAACTCTCCTGGTAGATGGATAGGAAGAAGAGGACTATTTGCACGGCCAACTCGGTCACCGGGTTAGACAAAAGTGGAGTTATATAAAAGACTAAGTGTATCAAACACTAGATGAAGAAAGAAACTACACGTGCTGTTCCTTCTGTTCTAGGATTTCAACAGCCCTATACAAGTCAAGATTGATGCCCAAAACACTTGATGTATTGGAGAGGATTGTTCGTAAAGTAATTTATTTTTTTTATACAATTAAATTTCAATTCTAATTTAATACAATTTCATAGAAAAACATGTAATAGCAAAAGCGTTACAAGAAGTGCTTGAACACAGAAATAGAGACATGAAAAAGAGCATGTTTGTGTTATTGAAGAAATTACTTCGAGCACATGGACATGAAGTTACAAGAATTCCTTTGTATCACTGCGATTTCAAAGCTATTAAACTGATATGGGCACATGCGAAAGGGTATCATATTAAACATATTGGTCGAGATGGTTATGGCGATAGACAAGCGTTAGATACGGGGCAAGAAAGTTTGGACAGCTGAACATCAGATATCTGGCAAAATTGTATAAACCATACAACCAGACAAAATAATTAAAAAGTGGTACGTTAATTGTGGATCAGAAGACGAGAGTGGAGACACAGATTAAATATATTTTTAATTGTCGTATCTGATTTTTTCTTTCGATATTGACATATTTTAATTTAATTTACTTCATGTTATCATATTGTAGAGAAATATGTTTGTTACATCAATAAAATAAAGATATATTTCGTTTAATGAATCATTGCTAACGTACATTAAATTTTAAAAGAACATAAGATAGGTTCACCCTAGAATTATGGAACACCTCGTATAAATCTAAATAATTTTAAAGTGCTACGTTTACGAGTGCCTACAATTTTTATTTGAAAGTTTTCTCGATATCTCCCTTAATAGCTTTGCCACTACTAAACGCGCAAAAAGGTACCATAGATCTTAAGTTTTCCACTTAACTTAAAAAATTTGTACTCTATGTACAAAATATTAATTCTCTAATTTTTAAAATGGATTTAGGCAGATTACAAAGCTGCTAACTTCATTATTTTGTAAAATTACGCGGCTATTATAATACCGAACACGTACCGGTCCAATTTAACATTGATATCCGTTATACCCTAGTTGATAATATCTCTAATTTTCCACACACATTCCCTTGAATCTTCTGAATCAACTTTTGTTCACAATCGTAACTTGAGATATTATTATATCTTCACTTAATCGAAATATTCAAGCGGCGACGCTAAATTTAAAATGTTGTAATAAAATATTTTAAAATAGCACAAACAAGAAGATTTCAGCTGATCCTGAGACAGGCATTAGTTTCTTAAAAAAATCATAGGGGTTGGAAATCTACGTCAGCGGCGGAAACATACAACAAATTCAATTTTCAAAGAGAATATTTTGGAAAGTGCCCGCGTCGAAACTCGATAATTCACGGATTACATCATAATCGGAACTACCAGAACAATATTTAATTTCAAAAATTTACCTCGCCCCAAGTTCCGAAGTAGATTTGATCCATTACCATTGCGAACTATAATTCGCAATTTAAAGAAAATACTTGATTAGTTTGACTTGTAGAATTTATTCAGTTGAAAGAAATAAATGTTATTAAGTATGCAAAGAAGCTTTATTATTCTTCCTCATTCCAGTTAAAACTAAATTGCCAGTTTGGCATTTAGTGAATCGAACGAAAAAAACTATTAATCCCTTCGTATTGATTCGTTGAAAAATACAGATATTAATTTACTTGGAATTGAACCCAAATTGCCCGCAATCAAGTGATAAACACGACAACTGTTACAGTAAATCAATTTTGCACTCGATTTATTTCATTTACGGCACAAATAATGCCTCCTTTTGTCTATGTGACAATAGGTATTGGTAAATATTGACCGCAAATACTGTCGCAGTCTACACGCTCCATTATCTAACAATAGCAAACACTCGAGAGGGGCTAAAAGGAAAAGACAGCGATAAAACGGATTTTTCCCAAAGACCAGATTAGCATTATCGCCTTATTGTATCGTAAGCAACCGCACTGCTGTACAAAACACAATTATCCGAGTCAATGCACGATATTTGCAAACGTTTATCGGTCGGCACAGTTGTTGACCGGTCCCCCAGTCCGCTGTGGAACTTCTTCCTTCTTTGCCTTTCAGTAACGCCGTCAAGGGTAGGTTTTGGATTCGCATGGTCGTAAAAATTCGACCGACGAATTTTACGAGGAGGAGACTCGTAAAATTCGGATATATTTCAATGATTTTTGGTGGATCGTAAACGTTTCGGAACGTAATAAAATCCGAAGCGAATCGTTTGGCCTACTGCTATGGCGAATGAAGTGAAGCTTATCCACTTTTGCGGTGGTTAGAAGGATGAATTTTTTTTGATGTGAAATTCGTTTGGGGTTGGGTTTTTATTAGTATCTTTGTGTAGATTTTAATAGGTTTCATTTCAAAGCGGTTTGTAACATAATTATTTCACAGGTTTGCTAGATAGTGGAACAGACCAAAAGAATTTTTTTTTATTGCAGAGCTAATCTATTACTTTTAAATTTTTAATTGAAAAAAAAAATTACTGTGACTTATCAATTTAAAGTGGAATAGTTTCATTTCATTGTACTAATTACAACTGATCATCAGTCTTAATTTTTTTTCAATAAAAATTTGTTGAAATAAAGCATTAAACAACTTCAACTAAGACAATTTTAAGTAAAATCCGTGTTCACATAGTTGTTTTTGAAATTATATGATTTTTGTACACGTTGGGCAATTTGCTGCTTAAGATTAGATCAAAATTTTGGGGCACAAATACATTTTGTATTGAACGATTAAATATTTAAAGGCAATTGGCACTTAGATTCGTCGAATTTTTGGTTCTTTCTTTTTTAATCACATTCCAAAATAGATTTTAGATCAATTTATCCACATTATTAAACCTTACGAGTGTATACTGAATATTTCTAAGAAATTCTTTAAGATAGACTTTAGTTTCGTAGTCTTTAAAAAAAATGATTTTTTGATTTTCTTTCACTGCATTGTTAAAAGTTTGTCTGTGTAAGATTTATCGATGTCTCAAATATTTTGCTTCTCTGGTAAATATGGCAAGTTAGCTCTGTATCAGAAAAATGTTCAAATTTATTATCAGTAATATATTTAGTGTCGACCAAAATCTTATATTTAACGCTTTAGGCTTGTTAAATATTTGGTAATTCTTTTTAAAATTCACTAATAAGATTCATTAAAATTCAAATATCTTTTAAAGTAATTGTTAAACTAGTTTTTAGCCAATTTTCAAGTCGTTTTCTTGGTATTCTTTTAATCTAAGATTTACTGCTACATAGATATCCTTCTTTCTTGTTAAATTAGGCTAATTTAGCAAAGTTAGAGCAAGAATTATCAAAATTTGTTTGGTAGCACCTACACATAAATTTCTTTTGCGCCAAGGATAGAATGATTCAGATGACATCGGTATTCAAATTTATTGAATTTTTTGCCTCTTTTTTAATCAGCATACTTCTTAAAACAAATTATGGGCTAAATTCGCAAATTCGAGTTTTGTTCGTAGTTATTTTTTTTCCAAAAAATTAATTTATTGATGCGCTTTTTTTGTAAATTTTATAAATTCTGGTTGCCAAAATATTTCTGATTGGAAGTTGTCCAAAATCATTCTGGTGATAACTTATGAAAAAATCATGTAATGAAAATTGCTAGATGCAAATCAAAAGCAAGCTTATATTTAATATTTTTGTCGTACGTTTTAGGCATCTTTAGATCAAAATTTTAGCAAACAAATTAATTTTGTGCCAAAATATCCAATAATAATCCACAACAAGAGAACACTTAGATTCCATCAAGTACAAGCTCCAAAGGAAATTCGCGATTCTCATCCAATCAAACGAACTAAGCAAAAAAAAAATGGACGTCACACAATTCACATAAAATAAAAAATAAATACACATATGCACACAAATTAACACATGAAATTAGACGAGAAGCAAGGCATCTTTCACCACACCACACAGACCGCGCGAAGGAAACAAGATGGACGAAATTTTGCGCTCGTTAAAAGTTAACGTGGAGCACGCGCGTCGACCATTTGCGGAAAATTGCTTTTCGCGAGGCCAGGAACGCCCAAGCGGCAGCGTTATCCTGCGCCGAATGCGTGCGAAACGCCAGGACTCCGGCTATAGGAGCAGGATTCCCCAAGCTCAGACACAGCCTCCCTATTTTGGCGACGTAGTCCGCGGAGCCGGGCCGAAGCAGACGATTCGCGAGTCGATCCGCGAATGAGGTGCCCCAACTGAAGGCGAATTGAACCAACCCAGGCTGCGACCGGGTGGTGTTCTCGGACTTCGCATAAGATCGGGTTTTTGCACACGACGATGGCTGACGGCGTTTTGCGTATTCGCCCGAGATATACGCGATATGGGCGGTGAGTATGTGCGATATTCGCCTATCACAAGTTTTGCAATGTTGCGTTGGTCAGGAGCAGCAACCGCAGCCGACCTGCCAGAATCGAGACAACACCACTGTCAATGTCCTTTGCGTAGGTCGTGCCATACACAACATTATATTATTAGCGGTAGTCCTCCTTCTGAGTGTCTAGCGTGCGGATTCGCGAAATCAAGGACGTCGCGTTCGTGTACTATCTTTTCTTTCTCCTCTTTCTTCTTCCATTCTTTTCTGTACTTGTTTTTTGCACTAAACCTAGTTTCTTTTTACTTTGCTCTTTAATAGATTCTTACCACGAATATTCCTTGGTTTTTCCTCATAAACCTAATCGCCCTTAATTTTTGTAGAATCCAAAGAAAATCTTCCACAGTCCATTTACCTATTCAAGACTATTTTTACCCCAACTTTGGTGTTGCTCGAAAAGCAAAGTTTACCTCTCCGGCTTTGAGGATTTATGAAGTGTTATGTGCTCTTGGTCTAGCAGTTTAAAATGGTAAGTACTGCTTAAGATATTCTATCGAATTTTTTGACCAATTTAGTTCCTGCTATACTCAAAAACAACGATTACCTTTCAGATTTTAAAGACTTTTGTAGGACGATCTGTTTCTGAATTTTTCACTAGCCTTTACCAATCCACGCAATTAATACGCGATTACGACTTGCATCACTAGCACGCCCGTAACTGATGTTCAAGTCGCTTTCACTCTTGCAACGAAATAAAATCGAACTAATTGGTTACTCCCATTAATAAACTCGTTTTTCGCAAGAATTTCGCGTATATACATTTTAATTGAATGCATGATAAAATGGTAAAAACATCGCCCGCCACTCAGTTCCTTCTACGATAAACCTCACATACGATCCATACTGTCACGCTTTTAAAGTCAATAACATTGTCTTTCGCGCTTATCGAGAGGAATTCCTGACCTCCTACGACCCTTGGTTGATCGTCAAACTCTCGAAAAGATAATGGGAGGCTTCTTTCAGGATTGTATCTGCAATGTATGTAATTTCGATTTCATCCAAGGAGATTGGTGGAAAGTATTGATCAGCAAGTTTGTAATTAAATAATTTTTTTCGCTGTAAATGTTGTATTGCCCGTGATTGCTTAGGTTACTCACTGGGATGCAACAATAGTTACGTTTATTCTTCTATTTACTATCACCGCAGCATACTTCGACGGAAATTGATTCTTATATTTGTCTAGTGCTATAGATAAAGATGGGAAAATTTCGACATATCGATCTATTGCTATCGTCCATTTTCTGTTATCAGCGTTTGCTTGGTTACCATATTTGAACAGTTATTTCGCAAAAGAGCGAAATCAGGAAGTGGGAGTAAAAAATAGACCGTCGTAGTAAATATAGATTGCACGATTCAACCGAATTTTGATTTCGATATATCGGCACTGTTGAAATTATTTATCGCTGCGTTTGATACACTTGCTTGCAGTTCAGAAAAAGAAGGGAAATTGTTGAAACACTAGAATTACATTGATTGCTTGATAGCGTATTGCTCCTTTGCTGGTTTTGATCACCGAAAAGCTCTGATTGGACTCGAGAAGTTTACTACAAGGCATTTATGGATGGCACCAGTTCGACGGCACTCTCCAGTATTGTATCTTGCGATTCGGGGGAAACCTCATTGCTTATCTTCAGATTACTAAACTTTAGATTCAAAAGAACATTCCATCGGTACCATATTTTTTGGTTACGTTTAGCAGAATTACAGCAGCCGTTGCTGTCGCATTCCCGTCGCGATATTTCAAAATATATCCTGTACATTATCATTCCGGAATACGAATGGCCGTATTGCGGTGATGTTGGCGATGATGTTAGATCGTCCGAGATATGTATTTATTCAAATCACCGCGACCTTGTGGCTGCGTTGAATGGAATCGTTTCGTTGGCGCAAAAAGAATCCAAGGCCGCCGCCGACAATATCAAAACATTACGGATGCATTTTGACGGAGTTGTTAATTAATTCGTCAACGTTATTCATGGTCGGCGTTACTTTTTCGTAAACAACGATCGGGGAGGTATACGAGGCATTCTTTAAAAGTAAAATTCGCTTTTCACTAGCTGCAGACTAGAGCTATGTAAATTGATGGAAAAAACCAGTACGATATCAATATTTCTTTCAACATTTTCGTCAATTCCAATGTTACAAGTTACAAATTTCGGAGAAATGTGTTTCGCTAAATTACATCTGAACGGCTCCATATTACGAGAGGAGCTTCGGGAAATTGTAAAATACCAAAAAACATCAAAGCTGCCGATTGTTACGTCTCTACTGATTGTACATGCAACGCAGCGGTTTGGTTTTCGAATTACGCGTGTGTATTATACATTTCCGGCAGTTTCAACAGCTACTACATGTGTTGATTGTTCCTGTTTGGTGTTTTGTGTGAATAATTTTCATAAATCTTGCACAACATCCTTTATGAAGTAACTCCTCTAAATAAATAGCTTTGATTGTGGGTATAAGACAAGAGTCTTGTACCCACAATTATATTCGCAATATCTGCAAAATTGAGTAGTTAGAATTTGATAGAAGATCAGAAAAGTGGCTCTTTAGAATGATTTTGTAAATTACACTTATTCTCCTGTTCTTTTTTTGGAATATTTGAATACTCAGTTCTTTTCAAAATGTTAATTTTTCTCAGTTATTTTTTTTTTTGTTTCTATTTCTCTTCTACACTGCTCCACCTTAGTCCAAGTGACTTCAACGTGCGTACATACCGCAGCCGCGACCCCCCAAAAATGGATATTATGTCTGCCACAGACATCGCAAAAGGTCTTATACGTCTTTTGTTTTGACAAAATCTTCCAAAAATTAATTATTATTCCTTTTTTACTTTAAATAAGTTTATTAATAATAACAATACTTCTTAGATCAATGCCTTTATTCTATTAGCTTCTAATTTTGTTTTATTCAGAACTGCACGTAAATAATAAAATGAAGTAAATTATATAACACCATATCTAATATCCAGTTTTATCTACCATATGTAACTTTTGCGCGACAATATTGATCAATGGCGAATTATTAGTTTTCACTTTTTATTCCTTTCTTTTTTATTTCTGTTTACCTTCGATAGCATTGAAATTACCCAATATAGAAAAGCGCATTGCGTTATCAGCTGCATTTGGGCGTTATATACATTCCTCTATACTTTGTTATGACAACAGTGCTGACAAGCATCACAGAAGAAATATAAACATTACATGCTTTAAACATATACATACGTTATATTATTGTAAATGGTTCTTGTTTTCATCTCGCGCAAGAGGTGGGTACGACGAAGTCTCAAGCTTGTCTGATGTTCAATAACGTCTTATTTTTTCAAAAGTGAGATGAACGGGGATGTTAATTTGATGTCGAAGAATGTCCTTCATTAAACGAAAAATTGACCTCTTTCATGAGATCCTTATTTCAAGAATTATATGATTAGCAGAAGATAATTTATTTTGAAACAAGTTGTTTTTTCATTCGAAACCTATAAAAAAAATCAAATCCAAATTCTCCGAACCAGCTCCCGATTTTTAAAGAACTTCAAGTCATTAGATAAGAACGAGATAACAAGTTACATCATCGCGATCCTCAAATATTTTTCCGTAACTTTTGTATCTAGTTTTGGTAATACGTTAGACGTACGTATAGCGGTGCACTTAGCCACTTCACGCCAGAAACTTTTTGGCAGTGCCGAAAAACAAACCACACAGCGCTTATCTGTGTACATAGACCAATTTTATATCAGTCTGGCTGGTTTGTTGACTTATAGATTATGGAATTGGCAGTTGTGTTATTCTTTTCTATGAATAGTTTATATATGGTGTAAGATTTCGTATAATTCATATCAATTTACGAACACGGAGTTTAGAAAAAAAAAAAATCGATTGTGACACCTCTTATCGATATAACTCGTTAGAGGTAGAAGTTAATGCTGCTCTAAAAGTTAATAAATTCAGATTAAAAGAATGTTTTAACTGTTGCAAATTTATACTCTTGATGTTCCCTTAAGACCATTTTGTTCCGATTCTTAGAGGGCAAGGTAACAGTCGACCATACGAGCGTTCCTCTTACCACACTCAGAAAATCGAATACCAATTCAATATCCGCTTCAATCCCACCACAAAATGTATCAAAATAGCTGTGAAATTAATTGTAGATCGTTGGTCAGACCCTTGCTTGTTGCATGGAAAGCGATAAAGAGAAAACCATTATAAACTTCATATATGAACTTTTATCAGTTGCGTTATACGAGAACAATACAAATAGAAAACGCACGCATACGAACTCACACATGTACGGCTTATGCGCTAATACCAATACATGGGCGGACGGTGTGCGTGCAGTCGCCTTATCGTACTCTGCAGCGAAAAGTCTGGCCGATATAAGAGACCCGGGAGAGAGTAACAATGTGCGGTTTGCTTTTCCGCTTGGGTTCCACGAACTTTTCGCCTTGATTACGATTACAGAACAGAAAGTGCGCGTGGATTCGCAATAAAGTCATGCGATTGAAGATGTTTTTAATATATGTATCGCGTTAAATTGTTGATTCTTACTGTTTACTGATAAGTTAGTTAAACTCTTGCGGAAAAACAATGGAGTGTAAATGGAATTTTTTTTTATTCTGATTGTTTTTTAATGTGGATTCGAATATTTCGCATTATCGAGATTTTCCGAAACATACTTTTTGTGGGAATTAGAGATATACAATGCGTTTTCAAATTGTATCAAATAATAATAATTACAGCCGCTACAATTAAATATGTTTTATATAAAAGTTTACTGGCGAAAATTTTTGTTACACTCTGTATTATTAATAAAGACCCAAATTGTATACGGCGTCGAATTCTCTACTTATACGTAGATAACGTACTCTGGGCATCAGAAAGTACGATTAAGAAATCTCTTCCTGGTTAAAAGCTCTAAAATTCATTCCAGTTACTTCATTAGCGAGTTCCGATACAGCCAAACAGGCTCTTCAACGTGCCTGGCGTCCGTTACACTTTCGAGTCATGAATTTGTCGACGGTCCGTTGAAAATTTAAGCGTAAAAGTACCCGTTCGTCGTAATTACACAACACGGTCGCTACGAAATATTTCATGAGGAGTACGGTGGAAAGGATTTCGGACTTTTGAGGGTTGAAGTTCTTCGGACGTACACGTGAAATTGAAATATACATAAGGTAGAACGTACGGCACGCAATAGTACGCGCTATTTTTATTCAGTTTATACTGATGATCGATACAAGTAGGTGTTTGATAGTCGATATTCGTTAAAATGTTGTTTTTTTACACTGAGAAATTGCCGGAGGAAATAAGAACTTAGAACGGTCCTTTCAGGGCCGTGTCGTGGAGATCAGCCGCCCGTCCCTTCGTATTTTATTTTAGCTTATTTGGTACACCTAGAAATAATATTTCAAATGCATTTGGAAGCGACCAGTACCTCCAACACATTACACAAAGAAATTTCATCCTCGACACCAAGTCCCACGCCCTTTTTTTTTTTGTATACAAATAACAAATAGAGTTATTATGCATTCTGCAAGCATACGTTATCAATGCGATGTATCGCGAGGCCCAATCGTCCCTGTGCGAGATGCGTGCTGTAGACCAATACCGCCGTTACGCAAACTGGCCACTCTATCTATTATTTATAACGCATGACCGTGCGTTTACAAGTACATAAAGCCAGCCACCTAATATACATTTATATTAGGAAAAATTTCATTCAAGTCTACGCTTTAGACTCCACGCCCTGTGCTCGCGTAGAATGAAGGGGCCGCGCCGCACCCTGAACTTGACCAGAAAACTGCTATAAAACCGTATTTATGTAGATGATTGCGTAGAAGTGTGAGAGGAGGGGTGCGTTGCTATTGTCTGGTTTTGAGTGCGAGAGGAAAAAAAGTAGCTCATAAAAGTTAAATAGGTACATTAATTTGCTAAATGAATCTGATTTGCTGTAGGCTTTTACGACAGCGTTCTCATGTTTTTTTTTTTTTTTTCAATTAGTTTTAGGATTGGAGTTTCGCGCGGATTAACTATATTTGGTGTATTAGGAATAATTTAACGAGAAATGTTAGTTGTCTCTTACATCTGTAACGAAATAGCAGTAATCCGTACTTATTCTGTAGCTGAATTTTTTTTCTCCCTAGATGCTTATTCTATGAGAGACTTAAGTGTCATCTTCCGCTCTAAAATGAGTGAGCATATATTGGCTCTAAACACGCTAGTCTTCTCTTGTTCTTCCTCTTTACTTGGCTTTTGTTCGGTCTAAATTATAATATGCTTTTTTTGATCTGGTCACCCATCTATAATTGTCAAGTAATCCCATTACTTTAACAAATATAAAGGTGCTTAAAGTCTGTATTCTAAAAACTACGTATGTGTACGTGGAAAACATTAGAGGGCCCAGAGTAGGGTCCTGAGGCACTCCGCGACTCCCTAGTACCGCACAAATACCCTGAATTCTTCATGCTAAGAAACTATGGAGTAAGTAAATTCCATAAAGACATGATGAGGAAATGATCAGTGCCAGATTGTGATTAATGGCATTAGACGTTTTACTAAAATCTGACAAAATTGGTGCTGTTAATTCACCACCACGGTGCTTAGCGCGAATGGTATCAATAGTCATCAGTTAGAAGATCGGAAAACGGTTAATACCGATGGGTGCAGTCGCAACGATTTTTTACGTTCCTTAAGATCGAGAATGGACTGCGTGGTTAATGATTTCAGTCGCCGGGAGAAGCAGCGGATGGTTTCAAAATTATTCCAACTGATGACCGGCATAATTGCTTTAATAGTTGGTTTGAAGAATGAATATTTAATTTTTATTTTGAATACTTTGAAAAGCAGTGAAAGTCGATCTAATGTTTGCTGATACAACTATACGCGAAACTAAAGAAACAATCCTGCTGGACGTTTCTTCATGATTTGTTCCAGGAATAAAATCGCTACTAAACGTAACGAAATAATTCCAATAGGATGCATGTGCACAATGGAAAGTACGAACAAATATACATATGTGTATCTTAGATAACACCGTAAATGCACATACACACGCAGTACACATATTTAATTGCTGTTCAATGTCGTTAGAGTCTATGACGTCTATTAATATTGATTTATCTCTCCTCTCCGTACATAATAACAGTCCGAATACGTGCACATGAAATTCAAGAAAACGCATTGTGTCTGTCCACCGACTATGAATCACGCAAGTACGATTGTATGCGCGTATATTATTGTCGAAAGCTGTAAAAGAAGGCCAGAAAAGAAGTGGATCAAGCAATAGGGAGAAGAACAAGAAAAAAAGTGATACGGGAAGAAGAGGCGGGGAACGCAGCAAGTTCAATGTACCTATATTGTGTATATCTACCAATACGTTTTGATATACTTTATCACATGTGACATTCCATTAAACAAACGGTACCTTTTAGGAAAAAAAAAGCGGTCCGAACTGAAAGTTTGTATATTTTGTGATATCGGAGAGCCAGCGACGTGCCTTGTCTGTAACAGTAAAGATGATTTAAGAATAGAAACTAGAACTATATAGAAACGTGTTAAATTGGTTCTTATATAGAGTGGAGTAATTTTAGATGATTTTAATCTTGAATTTATATGTACCGGGTTCGGGAAAAGTAACGCGTTAGTCTCATGCCTCTATAAATATAATCTTAAAAAAAAATATTAACAAAACTTGTTTGACAAGATACTTAAGATTTTTTGGCAGATATAAATTTTTTGTTATGGATATGTCTTGCATTCGTGGGGATGTTATTCAACGATATTCATCGGGAGGGAATTTCCATAGCTCAATCAACGCTTTCGAGATTGGTTGCTAAATTTAGAGAAACGAGCGATGTTAAAGCCGGTTTCCTTAAATTAACCGCTAATGAAGACCTATGTCAACCGCTCAACTCGTATTAGAAAATGATGTAATACAACCCCTACAAGATACATCTTTTACGTGAGCTTAACGAAGATGATCCGGATAGGCGAATGCACTTTCGTAGAACAATGGTGGAAATGACAAATTTAATGTATAGGTGGTATTGTTGGGCAACGAATTATAGGTTCATACTTGAGTGTAGGCTTTCACGACCGTAATCCATAGTAGTCGGGTGTGTCGCGTAGTTAATGTTTTACTTGACGTTTCGCTGACCATGCTGTCTGCTTCTTCAGAAGATTTCCAAAGACAGTCTATAGAAATCTTCTAGAGAAGCTGACAGCATTATTCTTTTTTTAACTTCATAACAGTTAATAGATGAATAAGCATTTACGTTGGGATAAATGCTCTAAATCACCATCATTATTGCGTAATCAGTAACCTTTAGTTGACAATCAACTGAATTAAACAGAGCTCAAATTTTGTATCTTTACGTCGGAAAAGGTCAATAAAATTTTCTGCCTAAATCCTTTACGATCAAGAGCTTTGCCGATGAAGTAGAAACGCGTGGGTCGAAAGTACATTACCGAACGGTATACTCGACGTAAAAATCATAAACGCCCACGTCGTCGAAACGTTTTAGTTCGGAGGGACGTTTCACGAAGTTGATACACCAACAACCATATTCACGAGGAACAAACGCCTACGCGCCGAAATTAACGGACCATGTCAAACACGTACAACAAGCGTATTGATTGCCCGTACGTAAATTATTAATTTACGACCCCTTTCGAAAACCTTCGCCACTTCCTTCCATTAGGGCATCGGCGATGCGGTCCTATACACATCGAAGTATTGCGCACGATATTCGTACGTCATCGATAAAACGGGAAGTTGTGAATATTGGGGCGAGAAATTCGAAGTCGTGAATATTGGGGCGAGAAATTCGAAGTCGTGAAGTTACAACAAGGGTACAACAATTTTTTTTGAATAAAGTACGAACAATACGTAGCGAAGAACTGTATCCGAAGAAATCGATATAAATAGCCAGCAAAATCTTCAATAAACACGTATTGATCGATGATGTTTATTTATTTCAATTTATCCAGTCAATAATTGTAAAACTAGTAAACGACGATATTCATAGTTCGTGGCCAGCAATTGTGAGACATCTATAATTATACAGAAGAGACAAAAATAAGAAACACAATGTGTTCCTATCTGGCAGCATAGCGAGCAGAACCGCAACGCAACGTCGTAAGTGTAGAGACGACATATACACTTATAACGATGGCCTTAACGCATGACACACAAAAGATGGTCAAATAACAGACTTCTTGCGGATGTAAACAGACGACGAAGGCGCAAGGAAGCGCTATAAAATGCGGGAGCAGCGGCAGCGTGCAACGACTGAGACCGGTGCGTGGAGTGGTTGACCTTGGCCACCAAACCACACACATATACACGACATTTCGTGGGGTTCCTTACACTCTTCGGCGATCTCGAGCTCGGTTCCGAAGCGCTCCCATCTCTCTTTCCCCCCCGCGCGATGCTCCCCACGCTGCGCGTACGCCGTTCCGTGCGCGACCCCTCCCTTATTTTCAGACGCCGGGCGTCGTACCCGCTAATGCTCGAATTATGCTAAAATAAGAATGCTAGGATGCGCCGTTTATTTTTAAATTCGAAGAAATAATGAAAGAGGACTAGGAATTTCTGGTTCTTTGATATATATTGTTTTTTACTTAATGAAAAGCGGATGGGTTTCGACTAAGTTGTCGTCTTCAGATAATAATATTTTTAAATTTATTGCAAATTACAAAAATCCGGGTACGTGGTTTGTTTCTGAGAGGGTTAAATTATAAACTTAGTTTTATTGAAAAACTCAATATTTCGTCCATTATTCAGAAGTTTTTCAAGAGTTAAAAGCGTTAACATCTTCAAATAGTGGAATATTGAGAAGAAAAAAAAAAAAAAACAGAAGCTCATTCTTGTAGCACACGAAAACTTACAGAATTTTTAAACATTTAGTTTCCTCATGAATGGATTGGGCGGTTTGGACCTCTAAATTGGCCAGCGAGAAGTCCAGATTGGACGCGTTTGTGGTCTTTTAATGAGATTATCTAGCTACTAAAGTATTAGAGACAGACCTTGAGATTTAGAGGAACTAAAAACTAGAATACTTCAAGTTTACAATGTGTTAGGCCGTAGCAAAATGTAAAAATACATTTTCAAGACTGGCTCATTGTTTACCAGTTCCCGGCGAACAGTTTGGACATTTTCTTTGGACTTTTTTTTAGATTTTAATTTATTGTTAACTTTATTGTTTTTTTTTATTTACTGCAGAAACTGAACAATCGCTCTCTTTATCATAAATTTAATAACTCTACTGCGATATGGAATTTTTCTTATAAATTCGGAGATATTCGACACTAGAGCAACATTGCAAAGGCACCTTGGATATTTTTCATTTTACCTTTTATCCATATGATGAATCATTGCCTTCCGGATTGTAATAAATAATTTTACAATCACTTATCGCTTTTGCCAGATTTCTAATTTAATAGCCGTCCGCTAAATCGCCTTATCAAATGGATATTCGTTCTTTTAACCCGTGCACAGCTACCATTTCACACATATATCCAATAGCGGTTTCGTGACCGCCGATGGTGGCTGACCCCTTCCGGTCGCGGTAGGGCGGTGTAGGGTCGCGGCGCGCCGAACGCGGGGCGCTAAAGTTTCATACCCTGGTCGCGCGATTCCATACTTAATAATTCAATATATGCGCGGACATATGATGGACAGCGAATTATTAGTTATTGGCGAATTATGGCGGTGCCGGAGGACGGTCTGTGCGCCTGTCTGTCAAATTTCTACGCCTCCCCGCGTTGCTCGGTGCCTCTCGGCCGTCCCGGCGCGTTCCGCGCAAACATCTACCCCCCTTTCGCAAGGATCGTGGACATGGTTATATGAATTTATTTTCCGATACAATGCGCTGTTGCGGTGGTAGGTAATAGCCGCTATTAATACCGCATTAGGATGGAAATGCTAATAATTAACGACGGATTGATTTAATATTTTATCGTTTTCAATGCATGGGTTTTAAAGAAAGCCACAAAGGTATGGATTCTCGTGTACCTGAAGACTCCTGTCGCACGCACAAAGAAAATTAAATTAAATACAAATCGTAAAATATCCTTTTTAAAAGGTTTAAGTCATTAATGCTCTTTTAACGTATAAATAATTTAGGAGCCTACGCGATTAAAATCCAAGAAAACCCGTGGAAAAGCTTAGTGTATTAAGTTAATACAAATGAACACCAGACGACGCTAACGAAATAAGATTATTATTTTCGTAAAATTTGGTATTTGTTATGGCTAAAGCTGTACCTCCGTTAATGTCTACAGAAATTTGACGAGAAGGCCGAATGCAACAAAAATACTTCGAATTATTCTTCTACTATTCTTCTATACTCTTCTTCTTCTTCTTCTATATTCTTCTATACGAACTATTCTTCTAATACTTCGAAAGATCAAACCATCACGATGAATAAGACTACCATGAAACTGTTAGTTCGTTAAAAAGGTTGGTAAACAAATTATTAAGATAAGCTCCAAGAACTAGAGAGACCATAGGCTCTAATTTTTTTACTCTAAAGATGTTCCAAGGTTCAGTGTCTTTCTGTTCTCCAAAGATTGATTGGAGGAAAACTGACGGCATAAAGCAGCCCAAAAGCTTCTTCTAAATAAAGGTTTACAATTGATATATGCGATATTCTTCGTTTTTAAAGACATTAACATTTACAAAAATTACCATTCTTTATTTTTGCTCGCAGAATGGCAATAAGAGACATAAAACCTTTTCCTTTTTTACTCTAAGACCGCTATACGAACGAACCATTAAATATTATATTTCCTACTCCATGACACCGGATCCTACCTCAGCGAATTGCCTTCAATTAGAAAAGCGTAAAAATTTCGAATAGGCCGTCCACAATAAAACAAACCGTTACGAAGAAAAGGAGAAAGGGTTGTTCGCAAGGCAATGTAGGTAGCGATTTTGTATTTTTTTCTTCTTCGGTATGTGCAATTGCAGATATGCCAATAAACGAAGGCAGTTCCATGTTTTACAATCGCGGACGGTGCAATTGAGTTTACGACGTCAAAAAAAGGATTGCGGTTCCTTTTAGAATGGCGTACACGTAAGAATAGGAGAACGCAGAGAAAAAAAAGGCGAATTGGCAAAAGGGTTAGTGAAAAGGAAAAGGATTTTATAGTAGCAATACGGTTTTAACTCATTTAGCAATGGGGTAATAAAGTATAACTCTTAGATAGATGTTTTTGTGTGAAATAAAAAAAAATATATGAGAATTTCTGCTGCTAAAACATGCGCTCCGTTTCTTTCTCTATTTAGCAGGCTCTCAAATTTTACTCGACATTTTAACATAGTTGTTTACGAACTTTAATCACAGTGAAAGTTGACAAATATACTTGAAGGTCATTAAAATACATAATTTTAAAGAAATCCTTTCCCCAAGAGATATTAGACTCGAATAAAGAACATTATCGAGCTGTGTTTTTTTTTTTACAATTTCAAGCGTGAGTCGTAAAGAATGTTTTCAGGAAATCAATTCAGTGTTTAGTGACGAATCATGTTCCTTAGTTTACCGCAAAACGGTGGTACAAGGAATTCCAACATGATTGAAGAAGATCGAGATGTTACTCCCAGAAGTATTCGAGCAACTTTAAAAGTTGGCGTTAATGGTGCAAATCTGCACTGGATCACAAGAACGGGAAATTGAGGATGTTTCATCTACAAAAGCTGAAAAAAAGCGAAACAAAAAGATGGTCGCAAAATTTTTTTTAGATCGTTGTACTGAATGGTAGACTATAGTTTGCTCGCCTCAAGTTCCCCGAAGTGTTTTCGTTGAAAATAACAAATATTTAACAGCTAAAGACCTAAATATGACATGTATGTATCACATTTCTTTTCCACGTTAATTTCAATATTCAATTTCATAAATTAAACTATATCGATACGACCCGGAATAATAATAATAATAATACAACACATACGAAATGACCAAAACGCTACACATTCAGCAATTATCCATCGATCCCCTTTCGGTTGGACGCACGTGGGCTTTAAGCGCTATGACGTTGGTTCATATATTTTTACGTCGAAAAAAAATAAATGAATACAAACGCTAAACGCCCCATTTAAGAAATGAAAGTTTGCTTAAGTGGTCGCCCACGTTTCGTTTTATTAAACCGGGGACGAGAGGGGGAACCGTAGCCGATAGCTAGATCGAAGAGAACCCCTTACTTTGCCGAGGTTTAAATCGCATCCGTAATATACCTAATACGTCCGCCAACAAATACACAATTGCGGTGGAATAGATAATTTCCCCGGTCCGGCATAGCAATATAATAATGATGATAATTGTGATCGATTTTGCAATTACCCCCCTTTTGCATTTGGTCCCTTGCACCCGCGCATCATTGGCAAGCACGTCGGTAGTGGCTCGGCGCTCGTTTTATCATTAAGAAGGGGGTTGAAAAAAGCGGAATATACTTCCTCCCCTCCGTATATATACATACGTGAATTGCCACGGTCTAGCGAAAGGCTTCTATGGGATATTAGGGAAGGTAAACTTGCAGGAAATTCTATATAGGGTTGGCTGCCTAAAACGCATATTCGCATCTTTAGATTATATTTTATTACATTATTCAATGTCATAATATTCAGAATTAGAGCAAATGCAACGACCCAAGTCGTTGATATAAAAAAAAAATAAAGAGAAACGGACTAAATATGGAACCTTGAGGAATCCTCAAGGAAATCTCCTTCGATTCAAATACTTCCGTCCGAATTTAGCTACTTGAGATTTGTCAGCCTTTATTTATTTAAGGAGTAACAATAACCAGGCTTTATAAATTATTTCAAAGTTGTTTTAAATTCAAGGAAATACAATAATGCTGCTACCAATAAGATGGAAAGCAATTTATGATAAAAAATTAATACTTTAGTTAATTCGTAATGTTTTTGTTTAAGCATCTTCTTTAACTTTGCCATTGTAGTCCGTCGAATTAAGGTTCGGGAGATAGCAAAAGCTGTGGTTAATTCGAAAGAACGCTTTCGTCATGTATTATATACATTATTCATATTGGCTATTTGTCATTTCTAACATTTGCTTGCAATTTGCATTTGCCATCGGCTAGAGTCAAACTATAGCTAGAAATGTTTTACCAATCATTTTCTTAAGTATCAATGGAGATACTACAGCAGTAGGACGAGCAAGTACTGGAAAAATTTGGCAATTGCACGTAGATGGCGTTAAAAATATGCTCAAAGAAATGTAACAACATTCATCAAGAGCAGATTAGATGATTTCACCAATCCTGGATTGTCCCCTAGTGGTCAAGACTAATTCGGATAAAAAAGTTAATAAAGCCCTCTTTTGGATGTCATCTTTTTTCGTTATAGGGAGAGGAAATGGCGAGGAAATCGAAAAGAAATTCAATAACTCAAATCGTTGAATTTTTAAAAGATTTAAGCGAAATCGATGCAAGCTTCACAAGTATAAAATCGTCGCCATTCTATTGGTCGATAATCGTCAATTAAACAGTATATCTCTGTACCTACATACGCCTTCTAGATGCGTTGCATTCGCCGAGAATATCGCGCATTCTCTCTCCACCGGGTTCGTCGCCGTCTTCGTCTATCGCGCTTCCTAGTTCTCCCATTCGCGATCTATGTAGACTAGACACCTTACCCTATTCCACACATACATAGGCTGTCTATCCGACGTCCTATATGCACTAGCGCGTCTTCTACACGCACACAGGCCCGCACTTCGATCAAAGTGTGCGTGCCCGCGTACGTATTGGGTGTATTCTACCCCCACTATGATCATCGCGAGTAGTAGCGCTGTTGTATGTGTATTTGTGTGTGTGTGTGTGCTGTGCCGTGTTGTCTCTCCCTCACCCCCGCTTGTTGCGTGAGTCCACCGATATGCTACCATCAACCCCCCACTAAAATGCGGGGTTTTCGATAAACATTTTTCAGAATTGGTGAAGTCGTTTTGACGAAAAGTACTACTATACCGAAGGTACTCTCTGGTGCTGCTGCTACTACCCGCTATTTTTCGCTTGGTTTTTTTTCTCTATCTGGTTATATACAGCCGTATCGCGTGCTATTGCGTGAGTTTGCCGTTATCTATCGCTGATGCCGTGAGTGTGCGGGTTTTTTTCTCGTTTCTGAACTCAAAAATCCCTAGAATTAAAGTGCGCACTTTTCTCGTCCGATGAAGTTTCTTAAATACGAAAAAGAAACGAATCTATCCATGATTCCGTAGCCGTTTAATTCGCTAGTTGCATTTAATCAGATAATTCCATGCTTGCTGTTGGTTTCCTCCAAGATATTACTGCTGCTAGTGGTGGTAATAATAATAGTAGCAATAGCAATAGTCGACCGACACCGGCCACGCGACTCCGACCTCATTCCTTCGAAAGATTTTCGAATGTCTTAGCATCGCGGTATCGCAGGCAAATTTCGCGAAAAACCGCGAAAAGATTCCGACTTCCGGTCGTGCAAAATTGAAACCAAGGAGCAATAAATAGTGTAATGTTATCCGTGGAGAATTTGTTGCCATATCATCGCCAGAAAATTGACGATTTCTAGAAAAGAAATCATCAAAGGAAAATTATACCAATCAAAAAAAAAAAAAAAAAAAAAGTTTTTTTTTTATTTAAATTATTTTTTTTTTACTAAGAAAACCCATATTTTCCGCTAAAAAAATGCGGAAATACAATATATGCAAATGTTATTTATAGACTTGTTATAGTTGCTACGTATACGCGTATATTTAAAAAAGGGTATATATGTGCCAACCCACTAACTGGTGCATGCTATATCAACCCCCCTTTTTTTATTTAAATGAGTCCTTATCGGCTCGTGATCTCGGGGTGGAGGGTTACCAATGTTAGCAGGTGACTTTTCACAAAATATGGGAATACCACGTAAAATAGGGTGTTTTAGAGTTGATATAATTCACGAATTTATTTTCGTTTTTGATACGAATCTTCCCCAAAAAGTGCATACGGGGAAATTATTTTAAAATGCATTATTATTATATATTTGAAAGTTTCACAGTTAAATTGATTTATTTTATTGTCCAGAAAATATGAAAATACTTCACCAAACTATTATTTACCGATCCCCTTTATCATTAATATTTTTAAAAATATATTTGTTTAATTCCTTTCAGAACAAACAAGTAGAAATAATATTTCAAATAATTTGCAAAATTTTACGGAATTAAATCCAAAAATATTAAAATCATTTTTTTTCGAAAGAACCCATTTATGCTAAAGGCAGATTTTGTACGAATTACTTTAAATTTCGCAAGAAAACTAGCCTACTAATATTAAACCCTAATAAATAAATATTAAATAATTTTAAAAGCTACGAATGTTATTTTGTACCCATTTTTTTCCTAAATGTTAAATAATTACAGCCTAAAGGTACAAACTTATAATTTGGACTGTTAACAATCTAAATTATAATTATATGTAATTATTATTTATCAATCTACATTAAGCCCCCTTTATTAATTTTATCACTATTTTTATAGAACATATTCACGATTTTCCTATCATTTTTAAAAATTCGCATAAACAGAGCATTTTATAATTTCTTTTGGAATAAACAATAAGAAATAATATAAATAATTTGCTCAATTATGCGAAACTAAATCTAGGCAATATTAAAAATGCTTAAAATTTTGTAAAAAAAAAAACTAATGTACATATTAAACTATTTTTAAACGTTGCCAATTTTACTTTATATCATTTCTTCCTTAAGATGTATTTATTGTTAAATAATCACAGTTTAAAGTTGTAAGTTGTTTGGTTATTCATTAACCTAATTCTTTTAAATCAACTATTTTTGTTACCAAATTCGAAAACATAAAAAAATAATTGCGAAAACAAGAGGGATAAGGGAACCTCTTCCATTAAAAAAAAATACTTTGTAGATTCACTATTTGTAAAGCTTTTTCAGAAAAGGTATCTACTTGATTTGACCATTATTTACCCATATCACTTTCCATCCAAAATAATCATCATTACAGACAAAAAGAATGGTAAAGAATGCACTGATTTGCATACAAGGGACTTTTAACATTTAACCTTTTCAGTATGCTTCTTTTTTTTGGCTGTAATGTACAATTGCAAGGATAATATTAAAGCTTTTGATTTATAATTTTTATTTTCATATTAGATCGGTTATTTGCTTATATACGTTAACGGCTGTAGTAATTATCTCAAAAATGAATTTTCTTTCATGTATTTAACAATCTCAAGTTATATTAATTATATCGATCAAATCGTAGTTCTGGATTAAAGCAACTACCAATTATTAGCAATTAATTTGACAATATAATTCGAAACAATTCCTCCAACTCTTTTGCTTCTTCTTCGCCAAAATAATGTACCATTTCTGTGTATATCAATCTTCGAAGTCTCAGCGTTTCCGCACCATTTATTATACGTAGATAAACAAATTTTAGCAAGTAAATAAAACCGAACCGCCTTAGTTTACGGAAATTTGTCACAGGGAGAAGAAAAAAACGCACATTCGGGAGATTATATTAGCAAGAGGTACCAGGTAGAATTCCTCCCTTGATTTAGAATCACAATCACATTAGATAACAGGTCCGGGTCGTGCATACTACACGAGGGCTATATTACACATAGCAGCGAGAAAAAAGATGCAAATTTGAATGTTAATTGTTGAATATGTCTATTTTTAAACTTACTTTGACGGTTACTATGGCAAGCTAGTGTTGTCAACAACAAAATTTATTTTTTTATGTAAACGTAATTACGTACTAATTAGAGGCATTAAAGGCTGCAGTTAATTCATCCTATTCCTTCAGAAGCTTGATACTTGATTGTTACTTTTGTGTCAACCATCATGTAGTAAAATTATATCATTCTAAATACATCGTTTAGCATTGACTTGTTACTGCAATTTGGAATAATCGCATCATCATACAACATCTTGATATGATTTCAATTTCATATGCAGTTTTATCATTGTCACTCCTTTTTAATGATAATTCACCACTTATTTCGCCAAAATCTCTTTCTTTTTGGTGTATTGCGAAACCCCATATGTGGAGCCCGTTTTTTCAACATTTATTCTCCCCATAACGCAACTTTAGTAACAGTGTCAAAGTATACAACCTGCTGAGCTGAAAACAATCGTGGAATGTCAATCATATACTTCCTGGAATGAAATGTTTATTGTATCATGTGCCAAAACCGGGTTGGAACAAAACTTTCAACTTCATTTTATTTTGACCAACCTCATTTTTATGTTATTTAAGAATTTTAAGTAATGTCCTTATTTGGACAAATTATGGATTTGTAGTTGAAAAGCGTTTCAATCCGTAAAGACCACACCAATGAAATGTCGCCCATCAAACTTAAATCCAAAATTTCATCAAGATCTGGCAAATTATTGAGCCGCAGCAAAGAGAGAAGGTAATCTCTATAAGAATGTCTCATCGAGTTAGTTTCTGTAATGACCCCAGGACAGGATCACCAAAGACAGCAGTCACTCAAAAAAACATCACTATTGTGCCTCAATTGATCAAGAAAGATCGACGTTAGAGTGAGACATCTTTACAATTAGGCATTTCAGAGACATGAAAAATTCCGCATGATGAATTGGCTTGTAGAAAGTTAGTTTTCCGTTGGAATAACTCGGCTCACAAATTGAGTGATTGTTTTATTTTTTTGTCTGCGAGATCCATTATCCATCCTTCGTGCACCTAACGACTACAGCCGTATTTCTTGCCAACTTAATATATATTTAAGTTTTTCAAAATTATTTTGCTCGTTTCAAAATATTGCTTGCGTTTTGGCATACTTTTGTTGCATAAATCTTTAATTTGTTTCCCTTTTGTTAATGAAAATATTCTTCAATTATCGACTTCGTCAGTTAAAATAATATTGTTCAAATCACTACATTTCAGAACCAGTTCTTTAATGATCCAAATGGACGTATTATTGCCACTCTTAGCATAAGTAGCTCTACAACTCGTAATATCGCTAATCCTTATCAAAAAAACATTCCCCTAGCTTCTGAGTAATGGTTGCAATTGTTATTAATGGCAAAGTCGTATTAGGGAATTTCCAACTTCTGTTCAAGGAGCAACCAATATCGAAAACAACCAGATCACGAAAAAAAGCGGGGAGAAGCATTTGCATTTTAGATAATTATATTGCTTCAAGTTATAGGTACAATGCTTCCACTAATACGCACATATATACATGCACTCCCATATAGTAACAGACACGGCGAATAAGTTCTTGTGTAAACGCCGCAAGACAATGGCTGTTTAATTAGTGATTGTCCGTTCATATATTTAATTTTACAATATTTCGTGAAGACCTTCGGGGACGCGATAACACGGCTGAATTATCGAAAAGTTCTTCCAGTCTCGTTAGTTACATTTAGTTGGACATTGAACATTTACCATTTACGTTTTCGAGACTTTATCGTTCCTATTCCGTTTTGAATGAAGGTTGGTGATATTTTGTGCCGAATTTACCAAGGCGGCGCCGTAGTTTAGACTGGAAGCATAAAAAAAACATCTGCGTCGGATTTGTGATAAAGACGTGCGAAAAGTTTTTTCTTATTTCTTTCGTAATATTAAGAGTGTGGTGTAGGTAAAAATTTGATGACTTCGTAAGTAACACGTATTATATTTCCCAGCCTTACTTGTCGTTATTTTCAGTAGCAATGTAATCTTTAAATAATAAATATTTAAAAAGATTTGAAGAAATTACAGCTCTTACTCTAGCTGTAAATATTTTCAAGTTTTCCATTAAATTAACAATTTTCGTGAAGGAATAAGGAAAGTGTAAAGATACTGAAAATCCTGCAGGCGAATATCGAAAAAAATATTAAATGTTGTCACTTGCTTCATATTGTCTCCGTCTTTAAACTGAAACGTAATAATTATTAGGCTAAATTTGAAACTTTATAAAATTTTGCAAAGAATTATATAATTAAATTGAAGGAGCGGAAATGAATGAAATATCCTTTGTTTTGCAAAATTCTATGTTTAGTAACAAGGGCAACCGGTTTCATGCTAGTATAGAACGCATCTTCAGGCCAGCTAGAAAACTATAGAACAGATACAAATAAGTTCCCTTAATTGGAAAAGTTGGAAAAACTCAATTTTTTCTTTTTGAATTTATATGCTTGAATTAAGAAATTCTTTTCTTTATTTCCATGCAATAGAAACACAGTTGAATATTTTTTCGACAATTTTCACACCTTTACCCTAATTGTAAGTATTATGTTATGACCATATGCTTATCATAATGTTCTCTAGGCTATTGTTTTTCTTAATAACTAAACTAAATAAAATTGAAAAATGTTATTCTTACACATAAATTAAAAATATAGATTCGTCTACCATGAAGAGCTACAATAAAAAAATTCTTTTTGTTACTTTAATAATCTAAGAAAAAGAATGTATTAAAGCACATATAAATTCCAAAAGAAAATTTTATTTTTTTCAATTCTTTCAATTTTTTCAATTTTTTCTTATTTTTTCATTTTTTTTCATGTTTTTCAATTTTTTTCAAAGTTTTCGATAAAAAATTAAATTAATAATGATATTTTGATAGTTTCTAAAATTCTTTTTCGCAAGTTCGACTACTTGATCAAAAATGATCTTCTTTTCAAGAAATTAAAAATTTACAAACGTGTGGTATCCCATCCAGAGACACATTATATATATTTTTTAGTTTAATTTGAAGAAATGTATTTATAATATTTATATACAATTTTCTCGTAATTAATTTATAAGTAAATAATAATACAACATAAGACTAAATTAAATAAAATTCCAGATGTTTCTACTCCCTAAACAATTGAATTGATGAAGCCGGAAAAATCAAAAATAAAGCGAAAATTGTTTCTCTGCCATTCTTCATCTATGACTACCATTTATTATTACACAATGTTACCACATCTAAATATGCAATAATTTCCAATCGGAGAATTATCGTAACATTCACTTATTTATCGCCGTCGAATTCTTCCACCACCTAACCATTTTCCATTTCATATATTTCCAAGAGATCTCGCATGAGACATTTAAATAAAGTAAACCTGTTAAACTCGAACTGCTCGATTATAACCCTGATTTGTAAGTTCAGTAAAGAAGTTAAGGAAAGGATATTTTATATATCGATAAAAATTCTAATTCATCAAGCTTAATTCTTAATTCACGCAAAATCTCGATAACACCGCGTTACGTTCGAAAGCGACAGCCGCATGGATATAAATAAGGGTGAGTAGCGCCGAAAGACGCGTTTTTTTGCCCACCAATGGCAAGGAGGGAGGGTAAGTTTCTCGTACGGGACACTGGCGGGGTTGTAAAATTGTTCTAAGCCCAAAGTTGACTAAACAACTAACGATTATAACCGCGTGAGAGAGTCCGCTTTGTAAATGGGACAAAGGCGGTTCGCACAGGAGTAGTCGGTCGGAATAGTCGGGTTTTTCGAGTCGCGATTTGCGGATGCGGGTTCAAAATTTATCGCAAAAGTTTTCATGGAGGGTGTTGCCATTTTCTCCGCAAGCAAAATTACATTCAATTGATAGCGTAGGAAATAATGTGCAAAATAAGGGTTTAAAAGAATTCGTGATAAAAAAAAAATTCTGTGTTGTTTGAGGAGAAGTGCTTTTTAGATTGTTCGTTTTTGGTGGATAAATAAAAGATGGAGATGTCGATAGCAGTAAGTTTTTTTTTTTTTTTCAGAAAATTTAAGTCGAAAAGTAACTTAATACTTCTTTTCTTTTTTAATTTAAAAAATTTTCCAAATTAAATTGGCAAAAGAAGACTAGACAAATCAACATTAAAGTATTGCTGTTTTAAGAAATAACATTTAAAATTTAGTGGTTTGCTTCTTCAATAGTGTATTTATATTTTTTCCGTTTTGAATTTTAGAGTTACAAGGCAAATTATAAAAGTGTTTTTTTTTTTTTATAGTGTGGCAAGAAATAGAATTTAGCGACGTTTTATAAAACGGCCACCCTGGTTTTCAGGGGAGAAATTGAAGTCGAAAAAATAAAGCTAATGGATGTTTGAAACATTGACGAAAGCTGTCCATTATTTTAATGGAACGTTCTACGCCATATTTTTCAGCTTCCAATATGCATAAATTATGAAAATTCTAGAACGAATAAAAAGTCATAAAAAAGTATAACAAAAACGAAGATGGAAAAAACTTAGCTGATAATACAAAAGACGTGTTATCCAAAAATTTTGGAGAATTATAGACAGCAATAGTTACTTTTTACCTTAGAATTTAATGGGGATTCCAAAAGCACAATAATAGGTAGTTCTATTAAAAAAAAAGCAATCTTGGATAGCGAACTTAATAATAACAATATGGTTTTAAACTATAATCGGTTCTTATAACATAAAAAGAAAACTATCTTGAGAAATTCCATTCAGAAAGGCACAATCTTCCGAGGTGATTCACCCTGTATATCAAAAATTTCGCATGTAATGTAATCATATTTGTCGTAAGAAAGTTGGCATGGAAATCCTTAATGCTAACAGGAAATTAGAAATAAATACCTTTACAATGAGTATATGAGTAAAATAATTTTAAAAGTAAACTCTCTCGACCCCACTCATAAAAAAAAAAAAAAAACATAACAACCTCTACTTATATCCTTGACTTACTTCTTAATATTCCCCAAAGTAATCAAGATATCTATCATATTAAAAAAAAAAAAGGAATATCTCATCTAAAATCAATCTTAAATAGTGCCTAAACTTCCAGCTGGTTTGGTAATTCCCGATTCCACGCTTGTTACAGCGCATATACTCTGCGTTATCTGGAAATCGAGATCGTAAAAAATATATTTACATGACCGCTAATTATTAGATACTGGCTAACGTCGAAAAATCCATTTGGGACGTTTGCAATTCAGTGTATAATTCAATGTCATTGGCCGAAACAACTTTCTTCTATTTCGTAACAGAAGGAATGTATTTTAGACGCTCGGCCAGATTAAAAATAAACTGGTTTTAAAACATAGGATCGTGTGGCAAACGCGCGCATATTCGTACTAATAGAAGAGGAGGAAGAAATAGCATTTAAAAAACATATTTTTTCGCCTTTCAGATTTGTAAAATTGAAACGGTGGAATTCACGAGAAAGAAAAATACAGTGAAATTCACGAAGGGAGAGATAGCATTTAGTTTGTTAATTGGAGACAATTACGCTTTAGTTAAGCTAGTTACTTTTTATTTTCTACATAAAATGAGGTCAATCGTCAATCTGTTCGGTGTTACCTTCGCAAGAGCTTTTAGATCTTTACGATTTACTAGTTGCCAAATAAATATTCTTAATTGCTTTTTTTTTAATGGTAACTCCCGATTTTCTTATATTTTGATAGATATTGTCTAATTGTCTAAATGATACTATCAATACTACAAGCAAAGATAAATGCTGTTATTCAAGAAATATAATTGTTTCCTTTAAATCAAATGTTTCAATTGCTATCCAGCTATTCGCAAACTAACAATTAATAATTCTTATCAACGATCTATGTATATGACCTGAGCGTCGAAAGCAATCGTAATCCATCTCTCCATCTCTCGAATGAAGCCTCATTTTGCATAAATGGGACAAAATGGCAAGTACTGGAATAGTGAGAATCTTAACCGGATTACTGAAGCACATACCCAACACCCTCATAAAGATAATGTTCGAACAGGGATAGTAGACAGTAGATCCTTTCTTCTTCGACGAAATTCTCATGAGGCAGCAACGGATTCCTTGAGAGATCCCATTGTACGTGTTCTTACAGAAATTTTTCCAAGTGACTTGCCATAGTTGGCTTCAGCAAGATGGTGCACTTACACAGTTTGCACGTCCCGTTCGCGAGTATTTAAACAACAGCTTTCCTGGGAGGTGGTTCAGTAGGGAAGACTTAAATGACTTTTATTCGGAAATGTTGTTATGATGTTACGATAAATAATGCCATTTAGACAATTAAACAATCTATCAAAAAAAAATCGAGTTGTCACTTAAAAAAATTGTTGATGAGGTCATTACTTGAAAATCAGAAGTGAGTGAAACTTAACCCGCTCCTGAGTATTTCTTCGTAAAACAAATTGATTCAAATTTATTCCACGCGCAGCATATACATAGACACCGCCAAATACCAGTACGCCAATGGCGATAGAAACCGTTAATAAAAAAATGAACTTAACAAGCTAAAATTATCTGTATAAGCAATAGGATTTAATCTATATCCTTGTTGTAAGTTGGAATAAAAGGAAAGCGTGATACTTATCAGAGAATAAGCTATTACATTGATTTAAATCAAATGGACAGTATTGCTTTTTGAAATTTTCTTCTAGAAAATTCGCCATCTGGTGGCAAACGCATCTCCGTTAGCTCAAACTTCTTTGCTCTTATACTCGAAATTAACATTTCACCTTAGACACCCATCATTCCATTTGCATCTAATTTTTTTTACAGAACTTAAATAAACTGATCTTTTTGAATTATTTTACAGGAAATTATAATAAACGTTAACGTATTATTTACGGTAACGGTTAAATTTAAAACATTTCCCCACGCTGTACATTTATAATGGAAATGTAGGTATAACTTGCAAAGAGTTTGCGCCGATGTGAATCGAATCGTTGTGTATGTTAGTTCGTAGAGAGCGAAGTAAAAGTACTTATTGCTAAGTTTAATTTGTTTGAATCAATACAGTTCGAAAGAAGGTAATAACGACATTTATTATTATCATTAATATTATTAATAGTTACTTCAAATTCAAATTAATACGTTTGTATATCTATAATTTGAATACAATACTGTATTGGGTACTTAACCTATCTGAGCATCTCATTTATTATATTAAACAAACTATTTGGTAACAAAAGATTATTTTAAATATTCAAATTAGTGTTACCTATCAATACAATATGTCCTGCTATTGTTATTCACAATTGTTTACAATATAACTTCATACCACTCTCCCATGTCCTTTTTTTTGTTTTTTAGTTTTTACAATAGAGAAGAATAATTAATAAGAAGCTGTTAAAAAGTTGAAAAATTAACATTGCAAGCTACTTATGTTATAAACAAAACATGAACAGTGTAACTAAATGTTGTCCCCAAAATCTTTTATTTTCTTTTTTGGTACAAGGTTATCCGCGATTGAGGTAACTTTATTACTCGTAAAGGGTCAAAGATACCCCAGATTAATTATTTTTTGGATTTAAAGCAATTTATCAAACTCCACCAATTTCTTCTAAAAATAAATCAATATTGTAAACAAAAAATTGTAAATTACAAAAGAAGAAATAAGGTCTATATTGTTACTTCTTGTTCCAGTGTTCTGCTCAAGATACCTCATCGTCAACCCAACTCCTCTCCAAGATGGGAAGCGCGTCCCAGCAATACTGCTTACGTTGGAACAACCATCGCTCAAATCTTCTGACAGTATTCGACGAACTGCTCCAGAACGAAGCGTTCACCGACGTGACCCTAGTCTGTGATGGCGGTAGCCCCATAAAGTGCCATAGGATGGTCCTAGCCGCGTGCTCGCCCTATTTCCAGAACCTCTTCACCGATCTACCCTGCAAACACCCGGTCGTCGTCCTCAAAGACGTCAAATACTCCGAGATCAAAGCGATCTTGGAGTATATGTACAGGGGGGAGGTGAACGTCGCCCAAGATCAATTGGCAGCGTTGCTGAAAGTCGCGGAGGCGTTAAAAGTTAAAGGATTAGTCGAGGAAAACCGAAGCGGCGAGCATGGCGGGCTGAATCCGCGAGAAGACGACTCCATGCAGCATTCTCCACCCGGAATCGCACCGTCCACAACGAATACGTCCGCTTCAGTCCATAGTAGTAGTAATAATAACAATAACTCCCCACCGCATTCGACGAACGGTGTGAATTTCACGAAAAACCCTTATAACTTGTACGGAAAAGCTCCTAGTATAGAGAGGAACTCGAGAATCAACATGCCGATGTGGGCGGTGCCCGGTATTCCGCTGCCGCATCATCCTTCACCCGTGCCTTCGCAAAATCATCCCAACGCTGCGGCTACAGCCGCCGCGGTTATGTTGAGTAGTTGCTACGAGGCGGCCGGTTCCGATATGTCGCCTCTGAAAAGGAAGAAACTCTCCAGCCTCCTCATGAACCGGGATACACCGATACTGAGGACGGTGCTCGGGCAAGGACAAGCGGATTCGTCCCAGCCTGTTAGTTTAGTATGTCATCCCGATAATCACGAAAGTATGTCGAATAGCATACCCGAAGATCGTGTTGAAAGGGTATGTGGATTTTAAGTTTAATTCTATCATTTTCTTCCATTAAGTAAGGCAGAGCTTTTAGTAGATTTAAAAACTACTGCTTTTGCGATAGACTTTATAATCTAATTGATTTTCGCCAAAATATCAATTTCAGAATAAGGGCTTTTTTAAAAGCTATTCTATTGTTACTTATGTAATTGCTACGAGAGTGTGTCCACCTGGTATGTGCGCGTAAGAAACCTTCTGAAGAAGCTAACAATACGATCAGCAAAATATCAAGAGTAAACTCAATTAGCTTCAGATGCATTGCTTCAGCTTTCTTCTATAATACGCGACAATCGGTGAACAATGCAACATGTCTGTTAGCAAAACAATGAAGCTACAAGCAATTTGCTTCAGCAGCATCGCCCACCAGTGGCTGCATGCAGAGGTGAAGTCAACATAATGTTGATTTTCTTTCTCTAACAATTCAATAGCGCTATTTTATATTAATTCATAAAAAGCATACAGAGGATTATTACTACGTTCAAATGTACAAGGTGTAACATGGAAGTGATCGAAATCATTTTGGTTTTATGTTGGCTTCACTTTTGAATGTAAACGCATCAAGTTCTTTGCAATTTACTCCCTATAATTTACTAGTAGTCTAGCTGATTCTAAGTTATACAATCAATTTTTTTCTTTCAATTCCAGCATTTAAAAAACGAACCTAGCGAAGACGCCCAATCCCCATACACGGATTTAACCGTCATGGACGAGGAAGAGAAGCCCAAAATGGGCGTTCCCTCGTCTTCGCCCCAATCATACTCCACCGACATGAGGAGCATTTCCTCTGGAATAGCCACCTATGTCCCGACGCAGAAGCCCGAATGGAAGCGTTACAAGCAGTACACGCGGAATGACATAATGTCAGCGATCGACGCGGTACGGAATGGCATGTCGGCGTTGCAAGCCGCTCGAAAATACGGCGTACCATCACGCACCCTCTATGACAAAGTTAAAAAGTTGGGCATCACGACCAGTCGACCCTTCAAAAGGGGTTCTAACGGTAGCTCGGCATGTTTCCCGTACGGCATAAGCGGAACAAGTTCGCCTTATGACAATGACGAGCATAGCATGAACAATAATTCGGCCTTGCTGGAAGCTAGCAGTTTCCTGCAACACGCTTTGGATGGTCGCGGTGGTGACGAAAGGGATGCCTTGGCCGCGATGGCTGCCGCTGCAGCGGCGCACGCCGCCGCCACGGGTCACTCGACGAGTCCAACGAATCATGGCATGCCGAGATCGCCGAGTCCAAACCCTAGCTTGATCAAATATATGCGTCAGAGCAGCTTAACTCCGTCTCCAGCGCCTGGAAGCGAACATCACCATAGCGAAACGAATGGTAGTTCGGAACGGGATCGGGAAGACGAAGACGATCACGTGGAAGACTTATCGATAAGTCGGAAACAGGAGTCCCGCGTGATTATGCCTCCCATGAACCAGGTGTCAACGATCATCAAGAAAGAGGATCTCATGAAGGATGCTTTCAAGGATGACATGAGACGTGAGGTAAGCGTAGATGACGCTGAATAGATCGCTGTTAGAGCGTGCGAGAGTAAGAACGAAAAAATGTGGTGCGAGTATGGTTTATATTTTCCGGTCTTAGTAGGTATGGGAAATTTGAGAAATAAAAAAAAGACTGCTGACGTATAGTTTTAAAATAAAAACCAGTGTTAAGTTTTTTTTTCAATTTTTTTTCATAATATTATTATTATTATATACATCTCTATATATTTTATTCTATATATTTGCCAGATTCTGACGATTTCTCTTTCTATGATGGCTATTGATGATGACTGATCAGTGCAATATGTTGTATTATTTCTGTGGTCGCCCCCACCCGTACTCACTCGTAGGTCGTAAGGACTTATAAGGTAAAAATTAGAAATCGATTGAATGATTTGATGTACGATTACATACGATGGTTCTTTCTTCTTTTTTTCTAATTTTAAGTAATGTAAACAATCTATTACTCCTACTACTGCTATTATTTACTATAATAATTATTATATACATACATAAACATTTCAAAATTGAAAAATATAGTGCCTGTCTATTGATAAACTAAGAGTAAATGTTGTAAAATGTAGTAGGTAGCGCAGGGACCAGCCAGACCGTTTGCTACAAGTTCCTTTACTACGGAATAATGTAACCGATAAGACTGATAGATTGTATATGTATAAATTTATAAATAAATAAATAAATGTTCACCGTACAATGAGACTGATTGTATAGCAAACGAAAGCAAAAAAAAAAAAAAATAGAAATGGGGCCCGCACGCGGGAACCTGCGGTACCCCTACGATGCGGGTCCAGTTTCGTACGTCACCGGTGTTTTGTTGGTCAAGAGAGACGTAGTGTAGAGTGTATCTTTAAAGAAAGATGTAAATAGTTTTGTTAATTATTATTATTAATTATTTTTTAAAATATAAAATAATGAAAATATGCTGAGGGGCATTAAGCCTTTATGTTACATGCAGTGTGTTTCATAAATATTACCTTATTAATATTATAAATCTTATAAAATAAAACTTATTTTGTTTCCTCCCTTTTTATCGTAAAAAATTTGCAATTTATATGTAACTAAAAAAATCTACATCCTAGCAAATATTTTTAAATTTCGAAAAAAAAAAAGAAAATAGATTCTAACAATAGAATACTGTTGAGTCAGCGGATTTTTTCCTACCACCCAATTTATGTTTGATCATTAAGCTTTCTTGTACAAACAATTTAGAAAACCAAGCTTACAAATAGAATTCTATATGTACAGCGTCCAATTCTAGGTTTATTTAAAAAAATAAAAAAAAATTGTAGCATATATTTATCAAATACACCGCATAGGCATAGAAACGTGAATAGAATTAAAAAAATTAAAAGATCACAGAGGGAGATTTGAATGACGTAATATACAAAGTGTTTTGCGATTGTGAAATATTTTATTCGAATTTTAGAAAACAAAGAACGTCATTCTTTGAATATAACCTAAAAGCGTAAACCCTCTTTAATGATTGCTATTATTATTATTATAATTACAATTATTGTATATTTAATGTGATTAAAGCGTTTTGTAAATTGAAATGATTGAAAATTATCAAAAAAAATGATTCGTACGACTTTTAGTTTGTTCGTTTAAAGTTAAAAAAAAAAAAACGGTTTCGGGTAATTTTTTTTGTTTGTTTTTCTTTGTTTAATTTTAGGCGGGGATTTTCGAAAAACAAAAAAAGATTTCGAAAAATTCGCCAAAACAGTTAGCTTGTAAGTTTATTGTATTTTGTAAGATAATAGGGCGATAATATGAGTATTGTTAATGTTTACTGGATTCTTCTTGCGTATAATATAACGATAACATATTAGATTATTGTACAACCTAATCGCATTTCATATGTGCATAAAAAAATACATTTTTATAGTTTGTACTTTTGGAGTGTATTTGTCATTTTTCGCACCGTTGTTGGTTATGATAATATGATATGATGATTTATGTAATCGATGATATAACGCACCTCAGAGGTAAATTTTAAGAAATCAAATAAATAAACGTGTGGTATTTGCACAATATCGTTGAGAATTTATTAACATTAAAAAAAATTGAAATAGGTAGATGCATTTAAATGGAAATATTACAGGTAGATTCTTTTTCTTTTTATTTTTGTTTTTAAATAACTTCTCGTTTTTCTTTTTTTGTACAATAATAAATAATGTAATATGATTTCCATAGCTGTGATTTTTCTAGACTGAACACTACGTACACTTAACCTTTTCGTCACATTGATAATAAATATAACCGAAAAAGATAATAAAAATAATGTAGTAATATAATACCTATTACAATATAATATAATATATGGAAAAAAAGAAGCGTTTCATAGACTGATCAAGTCTAGTCACTGTGAAGATTTTCATTGCAGCTCATTGTATTACAGTATATGCCTTTTTAATTGTAATAATAAATGTAATGTTGTATATTGAAGAAAGTGCAATGCCCTATATAAAAAAAAAACACACCTGTTATATTATTATTAAATAATTACTACTATTACTGCATACTACTACTATGCTATTATTACTATTATTATTATGATTATTATTATTATTATTACATTTGTATTTAGAAGACTGATTATGAATGATAATATAATTGTTCATTTTATATTGTTATAATTTTCTTCTGTCGTTCTCTTCTTTCAATTTTTTTTTTGTAACTCAAAAATATTTCGTATAGGTGGACCAATTTTACCAAAAAAAAAAGAAAAAAAGAATTTTATAGCAATCTAAGTGGTTTTTCACTATGTGCCTTTTCAAGTGTAATATGTCTATCACGATGATTCAAGATTATACATTGTGTTTTTATGTTGACGAAAATAAAAAAAAAACACGCTGTTCAACACAATCCGTTTACGCGGTCCATGATGTTTAAAAACGGTATTATACTATTCAATCGAATCAATAACTTGGTCAACAAATTGAAAATTGAGGATGCTAAAATTGAAATAAGTAGTTTTAATTTCATTTTCTTAACGGTTTTTATTTGATGTTAATAACTCAAAATTAATTATTTCAAATTCACAATGTTAAAAAAAAAATAATTCTTCAATTCTCTATAATACTCTTCAGCAGCTTTTCCTCAATGAGATGTTATCGTCCGTATTTATCAAAACATTAAATCGAAGCACAAGAACACAAATAAGAGCAAGAATACAAATACTAATAACTTGCGCTTGTTTCTCCAGCAGCCCAAAATCTTGCAGTTAACTCCTCTCTTGCCGATTTAACTTCTCATTTGAATATACTTTTCTTTGTGGTCACGGCCCAACGGGGTGTATAAGCTTGTCATAATCTTTTGTGTGCAAATTGTGCGTGTGAAATGTTACATGGCTTTTTTACTAAAACCTCCCCCTCACAGAATCAATCACATCGTTATTTTATTAATTTTAATTTTGAAAATGACCTCTTCGAAATAGCAGTAGCGATCGATGTAATCACCTGTGCTCATCAGATTTATATTTAAATATTGCAATTTCTGCCAGTTCCCTAATAGTTTTGATTTTTCCTATTTCTTCTTTAAGATGAGTTGTACATCTAAATTTTGATGAGTCGGACAGGGTTCAAAAATCAAAAAATTTTGTAATATGCTTCGCCTTCCTTTAAATCTATAACTACACTATAGCGATTATTGTATCATTTATTTTTAATGATTTTTCAAGAAAGAATGATCCTCTGCAAGTTCATTAAAAAATTTCTTCTCCCTTTTTTCATTTTGTTCTCAAATTCTGTTTTAATGTAAGGTCAGAGCCCCTCTGGATACTGGGCCCAATGCAACGTATTGGTTGTTACGGAGATGCGACGATAAAAGCATTTGAGATAGCTAGTTGCCCCGTTTCGCCATTCTTACGGAGTGTCCCTGCCCCACTAGACAGCGGATAAATTTAAAATGGACCAGGACGTGTGATTGTGAACAAATTTTACATTGCCTTTCGTACGATCAGGTCATGGTCTAACCAACCAGCGACGAAGTAATTTTTTTAACTAATCAATACGAATCGTCCGTATAACGGGCGTAAAAGTCGAATATCGTGAGTTGGTATTACAACGAAATTCATAAAATCGTCAGAAAAATACTAAAAAATTGGCGAAAATTAGAACTGGGGAGTTGCTCTGTAAGGATCGACAGTGTTGCTTTTCAGCTTTCATGTTGAAGCTTTAAAGACACTCCCGATCCTTCCAAAGTAAGCGCCCTGGTTCTAATGTTATCAATTCGCTGATCAATTTGAATCCGTCACTTATTGATCATTTGAATGAATTGTGTAAAACCGCTCTTAACAAAACGAACACGAATTTTATGAATAAAGAAAGAAAAGAATTTAATTGCAGCATATTGCTAAAGTATGAGACAAAACTCGCAATTATTGCATGTAATTTTAAAGTTAATTTTGCGGAAATCGAAAATAAAATATGAATAAATAAAAACACATTGTATAATCAATATATTTTGTTACATTCCATTAGTTGTACACGACGCAGTGTTTGACGTATCCATTCACCTAGAAGACACGAAAAAGTTTGGTAGTTCACTTAAAATCAACACGGGGATTGTTATATTGTTAAGCGTTCACGTTGGGGTGCCTTCTCCTTTCAAAATTTTATTAATCGAGTAGAAAATTCCTTCATATATTTAGTTACGTTAGAGACAATAGGTGAAATAGGCAAATCTTATGATTTCTAACTGAATATTATACATAGCAACATTTAAGTACGTTGTGTTTCAAACAAAATGCCATTTTATTTAAGACTGATTATAATTTGTTATCCAAAGTAATTAGGGTCAAGTATATTGTGTATAAATAAATTAAACTAAAATAGATGGAGCATGAGAAAAAAAAAAAAAACAAGATGAAACTAACGTTTATAGTTCGTATACCAATATTAACGATAAATAATAATAATATACAGATCTCTTATTATACCTTACCTAATCGCAAATAAGGAACAAACCGTTCGCTTTTGTTTTACTTATCTACCTCAAACTTAAAGAGAAAACAAACAAATAGACATAGAAATAATAATTATTTACAATATTATAAAGATGAATATTCCTCTAAATAATGTACATATATATTTCAGATTTTTATATATTAATATTATATATATACATAATCATATATCAATAATAATACAAAATACAAGTGCTCATATTTTATTTTTTATTTTTGAATGGCGGTATGTACTGTTGAATTGTAAGTTCATATTTTTTACTATAATTTAATTAAACATTATTATTTTATAAAATGTTACTGTTAAGAAAATAGTTGTATATTGCACTGCACCTATATGTAATGCATTATTTTAAGTAAATATAAAATATATATTCTAAACTCGTTTGTCTTTTATTAATAATAATTTTAATATTATGTTTATTATTATTATTACTATCCAAAATGATTTTAGCACAAATAAAGAATTTGAATAGTCCGAGTATATGGCGCAATTAGTCTTACATCTAGAAATCCAATGCTAGCCTATCTGTAGTATACCCCATACGTTAAATAAAAATATTAAGTAGAACGTGATAGGTACTTTTTTTTTCGTTATTTGGTTAATTGGTAACACTTGTAAGGCTGATAGCTGATATCCAATAAACATGTTTAAATTTCGCGGACGATTTAAGTTGGTATTTCCGAATACCAACTTAAATCGCCCGCGGAATTTAAAAAGTATTTACTGCATCGATAATCGTTTATAAATCTATTCTGTAAATTTTTATAAGGTGGGCATTATTGTAGCTTATATTTTGGTGAGTCTGTATAATATAAAGAAAGCACGATAAGGTTTTTGAATTATACGTATATTATTATTATTACATTATTGAAAATACAGCCGATATAAAAAATAAAAAATACAATATTTACACGAACAATATGAAATCCATCCTGCGTATCAATTTGTATTTTTAAAGGAAAAAAAATATTCCATAAATTCAAGATACATGCACATTCTGCGCCATCTATCTCTGAACATCAGTATTCAAGGATATATAATTACAGAAAACTGCTTTGTACGTTACGTAACTTATTAATTTTTCTCTTGTATAACGATTTTTTTGTTTCTCAAACGCACAAAGATACTCCCTAGAATTATTTTAAATATGTTAACATCTTATTGAAAACACAATTATGTATTATCCGATTGTTTTCCTTATGGAATGTTCCATTTCTAAAGCAAGATGATAGATGACGCATACGTCTCGATGACGTCAAATCATCAGATCTCAAAGTCGAATTTGATTCGTCAATAGTTAGTGTGGTGATTTCAACGAATGTTTTGATTATTATCCGAGTTAAATAAGGTGTTGTTATAGAAATGAGTGATTTTAGCCCCCATTTCTCCGACGGGGATGAATTTAATATAAACGGATTGAACAGCATTGACGGTAAGTACTGTCAATTGTCTTTAAAGTTAGAATATCCGATTTCTTTTTTTTTTTAAGTCAAACTTCTCCCTTACTCTTGTAGATCTCTTATCGACATGCGAGAAGGATCTGATGCAGGGCGACTTGTTCGCGGACGAGAGCTTCTTCTCACAATTAGATAGTCAAATGCCCATGAATGACTTGTCATTCGATTTCATGGATATGAAGAGCAGTACGCTGCTCGATCCGCAAACCTTATCACCTCCCATCGAACCTAATTTGTATGCTCCTGTGCAGATGACGCAACAGGAATATCAGGCGCCCAGTAACCAGTTATTTAGTACTAGTAATGTTTCATCTCCTATCGTAACCGTTCAAAAAGTACCTACGATGAATGTTCAACAAAAGACCCATATTAAACAAGCGAAGCCAACAACTAGCCTTCCCATACAGCAGGTTATAATATCTTCGCAGAATATAACTACTAGCTCTCCACAAACGATCTATCCAAGCGTACAACATATACAACCAAGTCAACAAATCATCGTACAACCATCCAATAAAACATTGCAAAAAAATCAACATGTTTTGGTGCAAAATATCAGTCAAATTCCGCAGGATCAATTACAATTGCTATTACAAACAAAAGTTTTAAAATCTGAACAGCCGATTAATCAACAGACTACTTTAATGTATACTACGGCTCCTTTAACAACAGTTTCTGCAAATACCCAAAGCAATTCACAAGCTTCTTTGCACACGCTGGTTAATGGAGGCCAGATATTAGCAGCGGGAATCCCAGTCGTTATTGATTCTGAGAGCAAGGTAGCGATAAATAGGTTTTCATCTTCGCAGCCAACGAAAGAACCTAAAGTGAAGGAAGTTAAGAGAAGTGCCCATAATGCTATTGAACGTAAATATAGGACGAGTATCAACGATAAGATTGTGGAATTGAAAAATATGATCGTTGGGGTTGAAGCAAAGGTAAGAAATACAGTTCTGGATGATAAAATTTCTGTTACTAAATAGAGGTGTGGTTTTAAAATAAAATGCTATCAAATCATCAATTTATTGTCTTTCTAAAATATACAGGGTGATTCTAAACATGTGCGACAAACCTTGGTGACATTATTGAGAAATAAATGAACGATTAGATATGAGATCATCTCTCGGATCTCATCTCGGATATACTTCGATTCATCATGTACTTAAATCTACATACTTAAATCATCTAATAAATATCATTTGTATGATTTAGCTAAACAAATCGGCAATATTACGGAAAACTATAGACTACATAAAGTTCCTACAAAATTCCAACGCTAAGCTGAAACAAGAGAACATGGCCTTGAAAATGGCTGCTCGTAAGAACACCCTCAAAGATCTCTTGTCACCAACCACCATCGATGACATGCAGGTATCCGAATTCAGAAGCGACAACACTCCGCCACCTTCGGATGTTTCCAACTCATCTTCTCCACCACATTCGGTGCCTTCGAGTCCGGAATATGAGACTCAAATCAAAGAAGAGTGCGATGAAGACATCTCGGGTAGAGGGGGAATGTTGGATCAAACTAAATTCGTTTTGTGCATGTTTATGCTGGCCATGATCTCTTTTAATCCGTTCGGAATTGCTTTAAGCAAATTTGGCGGTTCTGGAGGGCATAGCATGGATACTATATCTGGACGGAATCTTTTGCAAGGTATTCAAATAAATCGGTGTACTCAATTTTATAATAACAGTTGACATTTATCTCTAAACAAATGAAATATAAGTCATGGCATTCTTGTGAAGATAATTTTGGGCTACTCTTGATAATTAGTTAAATAGATAATAGCTGAAGGATTGTACATCTTGATCTTATCTTATAAACGAGTTTAATCGAAACATGATTTTTCTAAAAATGGCTTTCGTTTGAGATGTAACCATAATGATAATTTTGAACGAATTGTCAAGGTTTTTTGTTCGTTTTAGCTGAAGAATACTCTGGAGCTTTCGATTTCTCAACGTTACTACTTTGGACCGTGAATTTCTTAGTTATGGGATTTTGCATGGTTAAAATGTTCGTTTACGGCGATCCAATTCTACCAACAAAGTCTAAGGAGTCGCAGAACTTTTGGAGACATCGCAGGCAAGCGGACATCAACTTATCAAAGGTAAAAAAAAAACGTCCAGACTTCACTGGAACATGTTAATAGCTCCCAGCTTTTTAGGGTGACATCAGCGGTGCTAGACTTGAACTAAGGCGTTGCCTCCAAACATTTGGCATAGCATTTCCTACGAATCGTTTTGAAATATTTGTCGCGTTCGTTTGGCAGGCGATTCGGCAATGTCTTCATCGGCTATGGATTGGGAAATGGCTTTCCAGGCATGCTGGCGGTTTTATGGTCGATGGGTAGGTTTAACTTGTGCATATTGTTGGATACGGGTTAGATACGGAATTTTTATTCTCTAGGATTATCCGTTACGAAGCATTGACATCTTGTCGTGAATTAGCGTTGGTCTATCACGGTCTTCATCAGCTGCATTTAATTGATAATTCAGAAGATGGCGGACATATGTTGGGGATGATCTTAGGCTTGAATTCTGTTAATCTAGCGGAGGCTGCTGGTAGTAAAATGCCTCCTAATCAACTTACTGATATCTACGTCACTGCTGCGTTAAGAATAAAGCAAAGCTGTTTCCAATTTATGCAAGGCATTCAAAGGTATTTTCGCAAAGAAAATCTATTGAATTTGAGTCGCCCATTTTTATTTTTTTTATTCAAGATTTTATATGGGATTAGCAAAACAGGCTTCTATGAATTCATGCGACCCAGTTCCATCAAGGCTTCAATGGTTGTTCACTCCTTACGGTTATAAATACTTCATGACACAGAAGTTCAGCTACGAATGCAAAAATGATGGATTGTCCTTCAGTGTTCTTGGAAATAAAGCAGATCCCTTAGCTTATGTTATGAAGGTTAGTAATCAAAAAGCTATTGAAAACAATTGATTATTTCTGCACACATGAAAAATTGATAAGTAAAGTAATCTTATCTTATAAAAGAAAAGAAACGGGACTGGACTGGACGGACATCTTAGGTGCCCTATTTAACGGTGCTAGATGTGTCCTTTGCGGTACTCCAGATTCAAAGGGCGATTTGGTATACTTTTGCAATGCTTTCTTTCAGGATTATCGCGAGCATCTGTTGGAAAAAGCTTTGCAGACAATTGTAGCGCCTGGTTCGAAAATATTTGAAGATGATTCGGTGAAAAAGGCCCATGTCACCGATAGCTTAAGTTACATAAAGCTCCTATTCGATAATGTCGCTAAAGACGTCTCTAGCATATTTGGATCTGAAATTTTACATAGTAAGTAGTTGTTGTTTATTGTGATTGTAAAAAAAAATGATTTATTTATTTTTTTTAGAATATGAGGATGAAGTCGCTTATTGGTGGACAAATATAGTAGCGGTTGCAGCTTATTGGATTTTAGCAGAGGAAAATAACGCGGAAGAATTATATTCTAAAGTTGAACATATACCCGAAGCATTATTGAACATTAACGATCCACTCCCGAAGGCCGTCCTAGCCGCCTTTCGCGCGCAAAAATTGTATTTTAGTAAGGAAAGGAAGCCTATGCATAAGAACAACGTGTTTCATCAGTGTGGCGTTGCTTCACAATTAATTGAAGAAAGCTTGAATTACGTACAGTGCAAGGCGCAGAGCAGCAAATCATTGGTAATTTTCAAATCACAAAATCTGTTCGAAAATAAGCGTCAGCAACCAGAAAATAATATTTTTGAGTAATCTCTTTTTAAGTATTTATTACGTTATTGGAATTTTACTTTAATTTTATATATTTTTATCGGTTTTGGTATCTACGGTGAAAGTATGCAGCTGTTGTCGATTATAGTGCATTGCAGTTGCATTGCAATGTGTTTGGAAGTTGCAGTGTTTCTTCAGTGCATTCTAACTGACATACAAAATCGACAAGATTATTACATGTCGGTGTAAAGCCGATAAGTTGAATTTTCGGCATCTTTTTACAGTTAAACTGTAGAAATATTTTAATTCTAGTGAAGATTGTCATGCACACTGAGAAGGATATCTGAGCATCCAGCTTTTTGAACGGAGTCAAATCTAGCAAATTTAGTGGATGAGGCACCAATTCGTACCGTACCTGAAGATGAGTAGGCTGGGGTGTTATCATGATGGAATATTTTTCATCTACTTTGGCAGAAAAGACCCATTTTACTGATTCACCTTTGCTCTTAGGAGTTATATTCAATTTAATATACCAATTGATATTGTTTTCTACGTGTTTTATATTTTATTAGTATTATGACATAAATTTAGTTGTTACTATCATTTAAGAACTTAATTTTTTTTAGAATCACCGAGTATATATTGTATAATTCAAAATTTTCCTTTTTTTTTTTTAGTTTGTTCAATTATTAGTTTGCGATTGGCTACTAGAAACACGCATTGCATTGTGGGAAGATTCAGTTGAAAACGATCCAAACAATAACACCCCTGTATCGAATTCGGTGCTACTAGCATTCCAAAGAGACATAACATCTTTGAGAAACTTGACCCAATATATTCCTGTAAGTTACATTAGAATCAATTCTAACGTACCTGTTCAACTAATTGCTATAAATTCCAGTCAGCCGTGTCAAGAGTATTTTTATATGAGGCAACCTCAAGATTGATGGCAGGTGCAGCACCTGGAAGAACGCAACAGTTATTAGATAAGACTTTGCGTCATAGACACGCAAAATCGTCTATTATTTGCGGAAAAGGTAAGCGTACAAGAGGAGACTTATGTATTTCGACTTATTTTAGATCTAAATTTGTAGATAAAAATCACCAAGATCTTGGCGGAGAAAGGCAGCATGCTACAGCTCTGTATTTAGCATGCAAGCACCTACCAGGTCAACTTCTTTCTTCGCCCGGGGAAAAAGCCGGTATGCTAGCGGAAGCTGCAAAAACCCTTGAGAGGATAGGCGACAAGAAGAAACTCCAAGATTGTTATCGATTGATGAAGACGTTGGGTCCAAATTCTGTTACTAATTGAATATTATTAATTAAGAGTTTTATTCTATCTGTTATATATAGCGAATTATTTATTATGATTGAATGATTGTGTTTTTTTTTTTGTAACCTTTATAAGGCTGAAAGACTATCCTGTAATTAGAATTCTTGTAATATCAATATTTGTAAGTAATAAAGGATGAAACGTTATTGTCAGTTTATTTATAAATAAAGAAACCACAACCGAGAATGTAACAATGTTATACTTAAAATAACACGGGGGTGTCTGTGTGTCGCTTTTTACCGATCAGTCTATATTTAAATATATTTTTCGAAGATGATCTAAGCGAGACACCGTCTTCATTATCATCAGTTTGGACTCGTAAAACTACAAATTAGATATAGATTAGTAGATTTTGTACTTTTGATAACGAAGTAAATATTGATTTGTTGTAAATTTGTTGAAATATATGATTAATTAATAATTTTAATTTAATCTTAACTACTTTTATCTAAAAATAGTGATTTTTGAAATATTTTTTAATACTCGTAAAACCAAACACTCCGGTCCTAAAAATAGATTAAACGCTCTTCGAAACGAAATAATTAATTCTCGATTAACAACAAGCAAAACGTACAACGCTAATGCGTATTCATATTCATTTACAAGGGCGTAAGTTCTAAAATATACGCACTAACAAATGTCCAAACAACCAATTTTACGCGTATTTAGCCGTGTAAATATTTAGGTTTAATCAGCATTATGTTTACATTGATCCTTTAATGTTCTTCGTATTAACATAATTTGCGATGCTTTGTTCGTAATCAAACCTCCGTTCGCCATTCAATAAAGATTTATGTATGTAATTAACAGTGTATTAATATCGTAAAATACATGACGTCATAATGGTAGATGCGGGTATATGGCTACTTTAGCAAAAAATCAGATCATGAATTATGTAGCAATTATATAACACCACCTTTGAAAAATAATAATTTATTTGTATTTTATTTATTACTAAAGTTGGCCAAATATAGCTGCGTGTAATTAGTCCCTTAAGTTGTTAATTGGAAGTGTGCAGTGATGGAAGTGTCTTGAAAAGGAAATCAAAATATTACTTGGACAGTTAACGCTTTCGTTGCTGTGAATGAACAAATTCCCAAACGCTAACACATAGTCGCTCAGAGAAATATCACCGCGGCGAAAGGGATGAAGTGTACATAAGTCAATTGGAGAACAACTTATCAAAGGATTAATTGATAATGCAGCAGGACCTCGAATGATCCTCGCAGAAATTTTGAGAAATTATTTTTTGCCAATATTAGCGACATCAAAGATGTAAAGTGCGGCAAAAATTGAATGTGAGTCGCCAAATTACACCTGCTTCCACCTGCAATCCATAGATGGTGGAATGGATTCACTTAGTATGGCAAAACTGTAAAGGCACGATGTTAGAAAAATTGTAATTCCCGACCTAAAAAGCTCAATCAATGGGAAAATCGGGTACTTTGCTCTTCGTCGATTTATCACAGCAGTAGTCTCGGAGGCAACGTTTTGGCGCAGTGCTATAAACAATTAGAAAATGACGCGTCAGATGTAAACAATAAAGAAGATCTTAAAAATGCTTTCGATAGCACTCAAGAATTAATTAGGAAGATGTTTTCTTTGCAAGTAGCCCAGTATCTATCTTAGATTGCAACACGATGTCTTCATCTAAGAGCATCCAAAACCGTTAGGATATTCATAACGTGCTTCGGTATAAGGTATCTGGTAACGTAAGCCTTCATAATTCAACTTCAAAGTGGAGCAAGTTAATATAGAACAGAAGCCGATCTCGCGCCATAGTAACCTTGAGGACGTGAAGTTTGCCTCGCGCACACGTATACATATGCATATTTGAATGTCTCTCACACCAGCCCTTTGACGAACCGAAACCGTAGACGCGGTGAATAGAAACGAGGTGCCAGAGAGATTGTATTTCTCATTTCGAGATTTACCATATGGATTGTTTAGCGGTGTCAATTTTAATATTTATTGCTTATGTACATGTATATGTTAGATAAGAGAAACCAAAGGAAACCAATACTAATAGATATATTATGACAGATTTTAACCACTGTAAACAACACCAAAAATATTTGAACCTCCCCAAGAGATGCGAAGTCTTCGGGGGGCTTATCTACGCCCCTGATGACTAGTTATTTTAATTTAATTAACAGGAAAACTTTGAATAAAAGTGGGTACAATAAATTATTTAATTTATAGAAATTGCAGCCATTTGTTATGTTTTTTCCAATATAGGCATGCGACTTTAGTGTTTGCCATGCTACACACACTGGGCTATCGTTAAAGTTAACAACCTCTTCATTGATTTTGATAATAAAAATAATTTTGATAACTTGTTTCTCCTCGCGAGGACGTAACAGGATTCTCCATTGAATAAATGCGACTATGTAAAATTCGTTACATACAAAAATTCCAACAATACGACAAGAAATTTTAAATGATGAAATGTGGTTACGAGAACTTGTGTAGCTTTTCACCATTGGATAAAAAAATCCGACAGCAAACTTAAACAAACACCTTGTATTAGTACAATACGTCAAATAATTCACAGACCAAAGACTTCCGGCTTCGCTTCCTACGCCGACGCTGTCCTTTTAGTTCCCGTAGCTGGGTGCAAACAATTGACAAAAGGATCCCTCATCCGTCTATTTTTCTTTTCCATTAACTTATTGTTAAACAGAAGTTGATCCTCCCTTCCTTTCCTCCATTATACGTTTCGAACTTCAGACACGGATTAAGAATTTCGGCGCTAGAAGAAGAAGAGAGAGGTGGAGGAGCAGAAGTGGGTGGTTGTTAGCAAATTTGTTGTTGCTTCGAGCGGAGTGAAATGGGAAAGAACGGGGGAACAAAAAAAAAAGAGAACTTCTCCCTATGTTTGTTTGCAGTTGCTATCATGGCCGGAAGCACATATACAAGCAAAACACACGGGCGCGCACACAAAAACCCGGTGCACAAACGAAACAGATAACTAAGTTCCTAGTCCTAACGGATTGGATTAAGGAAATGCGGAAAGGCTAACTGGATAAGCGTGTGTGTATTTTTTCACGTTTTTCGCAGAAGTAAATACGTTTATATTAGGTGCGAGAAATGTTTAACTGAAACGTATTTGAAGTTTGGCAGGATTTGGAAATGCTACTAATTTTATTAGAACGATGTTTCGAGTTGCTTTTGTATCCCAAAAGAGGATGACCAGCTTACAATGCTTGAAATTATTTTAAAGATCCATTTGAAATAAAATACCTAACGTAAAATAAGGAAATAAGAACGATTGGCTCTCCTGCGGCTCCATTAATGAAAGAAAGCTGTGACTCGAGTATCAGCCTCTTTGTAGCAGAAGTTGTCGATTAGTGCTGAGTGTTGACATCGGTGCCGTCAGCATCTCTTCGAATATCAGCACCAACCTCTTCGTCTGTAGAAATCATTCAGTTCAGTGCAGTTTAATTAAGTTAAAAATACAGACTTAACGCGGAAAAAGGAAACGGAACTGATAAATGTGTAAATTCAAGGCGTATACTTCTAGCTTCTCGGATTCAACGTTAAGCGAGGAATTTAAGACAGACAGAAGCTGTTTCCTTAATTAAGTCGGGGTTATTTTAATTATCTCTCGGATTTTGCGCTTAACACTGTGTTTGTTAAGCGCTTTGGTAGTTTAGAAATTAACCGATGGAACCAATACAGTTCGTTCGAATTTTAGAAAACCGATCTTTGTGAATATTTCGCTACAAAAAGTGCTCTCATGTTACAATTTCTCAGAAAAGATTTTGAGGGCGAAGGTATAAAGTCCGTATAATGTACAGTCGACCAACCAAATTTAATTTCATCCTTAATTAGTAATCTTCATCGTGTGTGCAGTCTCCTCTCTTTGATAAATGTGAAAGATTTGATTTGTTGATTTTAATAGAAACATATTGTGAAATTACTCACATAGAGTAAACATGGATTGTTTGATTCAACCTGTTTAACGTGTAGAACGCTTTCCGGTGGAAGGAGACGAAGGAAGGTGGAAATAAATTGTCCTCCTTCCAAGATGAAATGCGTAATCAGTACTCCGAATCTGAGGCCGCAACGTTGCATAGTTGGCGAGCTCAACTCGATGCCTATTCCCAGTAGGAAATTACCTGACTTCGGTCTTGTGCGCGCTACAAGGGAGTTGGTCCGCTCCAATTTACTGCATATTACGGGAGGCCCGCCACATATAACTGCTATTCGCGCGCAGTTTCCTTTCCTCAATAGATTCTAACTACCGCTGCAAATTGTGATGTTAATGTTGTTCAAATTACTCGAGTAATCACTGCGCCGAAAACGGTGTTAAATTTACCAATACACCTAACGCCGGTTAGAGTTATTAGGCGACTTCCTTGCGTAGGTTATACGATTGGGAGATTGTATTCAAACGGTACTAATCGTTCCGCTAGGGAGCGTCGGTCGTCGTCGTCGTCGTCGCTGTTGCGACGATGCCACGCGACTACCTATTGCCTTCGTTTCGTTCCGGTCTAAGCTGTTACCGTTGCGGTTTCGAATGTCGAGAGTTTAGATGTATATGTATCGAATCGATTTCCGATTAATGCACGAGGTGAAGCTTCTAAACTTAATGCTTGTGTAATGAACGGAATTTTATTATTCAAAGATCCTTTCAGCTCTATTCGATGTGGCTTCTGATCTCTTCCAGTACAATTTTTTGACGAAACCTTGATTGTGGTTTTGCCTGAGCTTCCGTAGGCTCCCTACTCTGCTGATTATCTGAGAATTATCTGAAATAGGCATGCGTTAGTATGTTGTACCGAATAAGTATATCCGGCTTGAAAGGTCGTAGATAGACTTGTGAATTCTTTGGGCAGAGGTCTCCTCGAAGAAAGTTTCGTTGAGTGTGGCCAGGAATTCCGTCAGCTCCACAGCTCTTCGCTCAGATAGATCGATGTGTTAAGTGGGATGTTACTGGAGACACGAAGTACTAGTCGCAGGCAGCGATTTTGTACCCGTAGCAGGGTGTTGATGTAGGAACGAGCCACCGTTATCTAGGTAGAACTGGCGTAGGTAACGATGGGGCGGATGTGTGCCTTGTATGGCATTACACCCGTTTTGTGGTTCACTCGGGAGTTGGAGAAGACGGGGTATAGTTGCCGCGTGCCTTATTTCGAACGCTGAGTCGCTCAGCGAACGTTAACCTTCTGTCTAAGACAATCCCAAAGTACTCTTTATTTTTCTCAAATGACATGGTGAATAGCATTTTGTACAATATACACTGCCATTCAGAGAAGTTCGGTCGGTTGATAAAAAACATGAAAAGGTTACAGAAACAACCGAAACTAAAAACAAAATGCAATTTTATTGTATGTACAGGTAAAAAAGACAAAAATAATTAAATAAAAAGTTATTCTGGCCTAATATAACATACTGAACATTATATTATTATATTATTAAATTATCGGAGCGTTCTTAAATAGGCGTGTCTTTTTCGTTTACAAACACTGTCTGTTTCTTACAGTGCAGAGCAGCAAAAAAAAGGTGCAGTTTAAAAACCTTTTAAAAATCTTAGGATTGGTCGATGTTTAATGTTTTTATCATGACATTCTCCATGTTACATTTCTTATCTTCCAGACTTTTATTCGTCAATATTGAAAAAGAAGGTGTGTTAGAAATCTATATGCGAGATCTGTGGTGGTTTATTAGTCAGTAGGTGTGTCCATACTGCTGAATAGAGAATTTTTTTTGGATTGTGTAAATATTTGGTTCTACCTAGAATAATAAAATGGAGCTTCTTTGCCGATTACATTTATTGGTTGATTTTAAAGAAGGAGGCGTAGTATATGAACATTATAGTATTTCCATAAGTTTCTTTGAAGTAGGCGGGGAATAATCTCTTTTTGAGTTGTAAAAATTAAGAAAAGATGTCTGTTACACATTCCTAGTTGATCGACAGTCTTCGGGCTTTGTCGAGAATCGGGAGAAGGGATGTGTGCCTGCATTTTTTTTTAAATAAAACAAACAAAATGTAGTCCGCCGATTTTATTTGGGAGATACATGAAACAATGCGTCTTACGAGTTTATCCCTATTATACGCAATCCTGATGGCACTGCATGATTCTGGAGTATTGCAAAATAATTTTCCTTCCTCGTTACACCCTGCACTCTGCATAAACCTTCCGTCCCAGCAAAGCGGAAACATCCCCACACTAACACAGAACTAGGCCCTTGCTTCACTGTTGGCACAATGCAGTCCGGGATCACTTTTTGGTTTTAGATCTTCGGACATAAACTCGTTGATTTTGCCCAAAAACCTCAAACTTTGACTCGTCAGTCCAAAGCACGTGTTTCCAAACATCTAACGACCAATCTAGATGAGAACTGCTCCACTGTAGCCGTTTTGCTCTGTTGCCCCGACGTAATAAGGGTTTTCTAATGGCAATGCGTCCATGAAGGTCCGCTTGTCGAAGTCGACGTTTTACCGTACCCGCCGAAACTTGTTCTTCACGGCCGCGATTGACTTCGGCTGCTATTTGTAGCGCTGTTAATTTTCTATTACGTTTGCTTAATAATACAATTCTCAAATCTTCAGCTTTTGTTGTTTTCCTAGATGCTCCCGGACGAACAGGATTTTTTATAGTTCCAGTTGTCCGATATCGCTTTATGATGTCATTTACTGTTCTACTGTTCTACTTCTCATATTTATTTTTTCAGCAATTTGTCGCCCCGAACATCCTTCTGCAAACAGCGTAATAATGCATGAACGTTTTTCTACACTGGTAGGCTTGCCACGTGCCATTTGAAGTAAATTTTCTTAAAACTTTCGCGCAAAAACGACAGATGCACACCAACACACGTTTAACAGTAAAATGAAGCAAATTTATATCTTTACGCCCATGATAAATAAACAAGAATGATACTGCGGTATATTTCCTAAATGTATTGTTCGTTAATAATCCCCAAACGACCCGTTTCGAAAGATCGGTGCTTCCGAGAAATTCTTGGAATGATAATAAAAGGGACTTTATTGTGGTTGTCGCAATATTTCTACTTTACATAATAATTTATGGCTTTAATCACTTAGAAAAGAGTGTATGCTTAATATTTTTCTAATTTTATGTATTAATAATTGTATACAGTGTGATATAATAGATTTTTATTGTATGACCGAACTTCACTGAACGGCAGTGTACATCTCTTTCACCATATATGCACGTGTTAATTACCTCCTTGATTTACTTCGTCTCGAAAAAAGAAGTCTAGAAGCCGGAAAAGAAATTTATCATCCCCTGTATGTGTACAACTACCTTCTGGCGCAGCACGCTAACCGACCACAGTGCAAATAGGCGAAACGTTTTTCCAAGTATTTGTAAATTGCAATTTATGTGCTTCTACTCGACGCAGATGTATAAATTCGCCTCTAACATGCAATACCACCGTTTAATTAACAAGACATAACGTGTACGGTTCATTTTTACAGTCGTAAACCGGCAAAGATCGAAAAACAGAAGACTCTATTTAATTCCTGTGTGTATACATGAACGATGGTAATCGGCAACGGAAAACAGGTTAATGCGCGTGCTTTTTGTATTTTAAACGGGCGTTTCAAAGGGAATTTAATCGTAAAGGAGATATCTTAGATAGACAACGCAACGTGGTATAGAGTTGTTTAGAGTGTTGGGGGATCCTACTGATTGCGCCAAATCCTTGCAAGATTAGAGAATGGCATACAATAAGGGTTTCCAAACTTAATCGGTCGACGCTGCACTTACAGGTTTAGCATTTTGTTCGAGTGCCCTTGTTAAGGTATGTATACAACGACGTCGATCAGGGCTTCGAGAGGTCTACAAGTCTTGTGAAACTACGACTTTATTACAGGCCACGTATTTGTGCAATATTCGATATGCTTCTAGAAAGTTTTATAAGCTATGGGAACGATCTAATCTTAGTGTTCTAATGTTCCATTAGCTTCGAAGCCGTTTGGAAATGTTCATTTTGGAATATTCCAAACGCAGGAGTGCCTCCCGACGCACACTTAGGTAACCCCTGGTATACAACATTGTGATCATTTTATTTAATTTATTCTAAAAATTACCATCAGATAACAATTAAAAACTTGCTGTTTTCTACATTAGCCATATTTAACTAATAATTACCAATTACGTCTCAAACTTCTATTAAAACTGCAGCATATTCCGTCGAAATCCGCCGAATTGTTACGTTCGATAGTAAAATTTAATAATCCGCGAGTTCTAAAGTTGCATTTAAGCAGCACGATCATTTGTTCCGACGCATTCAATCTGCATAATTTAATCTCCGCGGTTGCTAGAATGGTTTTCTTTGCGGCTGCCGTTTAATGTCGGTATTGTTTTATAGTTCGTCGAATGGCCGTCGTTACCGTTACGTCGAAGCTACTTTGGGCGCGAATTTTATTAGCGAAGGTACGTTCTGAGTGCTTTTTAATGTAGACAGATGCGAAAATAACCGGTTGCGGTTTGATTTATGGAAAAAATGCAAGAAATTGGATATTTCATAATGAAAGATATCCGTTAAGGTTGGTTGCGATGAGAAAATTGGACGTATCGATCAATTTGTTCTTTTATTGTTATTTTTTTTTTGTTAGAAACATTTAGAAGCGAAAGAATAAACTTTCGCGATAGCTGAGGAGGTCTTATGACAAATTCTAACGCTTTTATATAAATTCTGGGCCGAAAGATGTACGAAGCCGGTCGCTTAACTTTACAATAAAGAATCTTGCGAGAAACAAAGGACCACTTTCATTACAATTTTTTCATTTGGAAAAGAATTGAGTTTAATATCAGTTTAAAGACCCTCTGCGGGAGATATTTACGAGTTTCTTGGCAACTTGAACGCCATCTTACCATTGCAGCCAAAATGACCAGTCATATTATTTGGTGCGGAGATCTTGATATAAATTGAATTGAAACTGATCTCACGTTAAAATTATTTAGGGACTTGGGTTGTCACCAAATGGAAAATGTGATTGACGCCTATTTTTACGAATGTTTTGGGATAGACATCCTGCTGTCAATGTGATCAGGCCACAAAGCCCAATTAATAAAGACACTAGAATTATTTAGGGACTTGGGTTGTCATCAAATGGAAAATGTGATTGACGCGTATTTTTATGAATGTTTTGGGATAATCATCCTGCTGACAAAGCGATCAGGCCACAAAGCCTGTAATAAAGCCTATATTGGTCAAACAAAAAGAGCGATAGAAACTAGATTCAAAGAACATACAAGAAATTATCGCTACGGCAGATTGGACGCGTCGAGTGTGGCACAACATATAAATGAAATCGGGCATAGTATTAAATTAGAAGACTTAAAATTGATTAAAAACGTAACGTCGCCGCGAGAATTAGATGAGTTCGAGACGGTTTACATAAAAAATAATAAAAATCTGATGAACAGAGAAAACGGACCGTTGTCGTACTCTGTCTCTTTTGACCTTTTGCAGTAGGCTGGTACTTGTTTATATTTTGGGTTATAAAAGAGATCTTCCCGTCTATCTGGCCGTGTTTTTCGCATGTCGTAGTTTAAGACGCGTAGAGGGTAGAATTAGGCACTTGTAAAACAATATTTCTTCACGGAAGAAGGGTTAGTTCATGCGTGTTATGTTTCGCACGTCGTAGCTTCAAGGCGTGCAGGAGGTAGAAATAGTCACTTGTAAAGAATGTTCTAGGAAGTAGGGATAGTACATGCATGTTTAGTTTTAGGAAAAAAAAATTCTTTTTTCTCACATCATTCGGTCACCGGTTGATGATGAGGACCATTCGTGTCCTCGAAACGGCCGTCCCGGACTAATTATTATTTCACTATATAATAAATTAAACTTGTGTGGTGCGGAGGGTGCCGATACTTATGTGTTGTTTACCGTTGTAAATTAATCTTTTGATGAGTTGCTAAATACCTATTCCGGACTGGTCGGTTAAACTCGTGTGTGCCGATACTTTAGTGCTGTTTGAATCTATATTATTGTACGTGAGACGACAAAGAAATAAAACACGTTCTTGTTAATAAACCTTTATTTATTTATATATGTATACCTATATTACAATTTTGGCAATATACATGGAATATGTGCTACCATAGAAGCATACCAATTCGCAGCTGAAAATATATATTTTGTTGTATTTTATTCGGTAATATACATAGAACGTAGGAGAATAAGGAGCATCAGAGGCGGTTAACTATATTCTAAACATACCGACAACGCATGTTTGCAAAACTCGGGAAATGTTTGTCTTAAAGTGGTGCAATTAAACCAATCAAAATTATCCTCTTGGTATGACATAATCTTACATTTAATAATTTAAAGTTACTGTAAATCTACAGTACACATTAAATTTTAGTTAATTAGATGGCTAAAGTTAATATTCAAATTTAAAGCCATATTAAATTTATGATGAAAAGGGGCGCAAGTTATGTAAGTAACATTTTGGATGTATCTAATTCAAAAAAAACCATCTACTTCTACATCTATCTTCTCGTTATTTAAACGTTTCAAACGTTCTCAAAAGATATTGCAAGTCCTTCTTCCGGGTATCATTACTTAAATTGAAATAGCACGTTGCAATGTTTCGTTATTTTATCTTATTTCCGCGGTGGTTCTTTGTCGTTTCGACCGAATTTATATTCCGTCAACGTGCATTTAAATTTATTTTACATTTGAATAAACGGCTTACTCCGGCAAACAAATTGTTCGTCCTTGTTTATTCGTTTGATCGTCGTCGCTAGTCGTTAGTTGGCAACAGTTCCATGTATGTCGTTCGGCCGGTCGTCACTATTACCAACTAAATCGACCCTCCATCGGCCACCATTCGTTATAAAACGCTGCCACTGCGTCGCATGCGATTGTAAATTGATCGGAGTACCTTTATCGAGAGAGGAACAAAGATAAAAGATGGACAAACAAGATAGGTGAGACCGAGAAAGAGGGTAAACGCTAAGTAATTGGTTCCATTAGAATGTGCCAGGGAATAATTGGAACTTCGAGTATAAATAAGAGAGCGACGCTTTTTAGTTTTATTTCAGCTGTAATTATTCTGGAGCCAGATTTTTTCGCTTGTTTCCTGCTTTATAGCTTGGTTGCCTGTTTCTCTGATGCCTTCATTTAAATATCTTGCTCAAGGTTCGATTCGGGGTGATTATATTTTCGGTTCGAAAGAATCCAATTAAGGAGGATGTGTTATTTTGTACTTTTCCTTCGATTTGTTTTGATGAAAAGACTCCTTCTTTGTTTATTTTATTTTTTGCTTTCTTTTGAAGAATTTCACTAATGAGGTTCCGTATATTTTTTTGCAGCATTATTGCAATATTATTTGTATTTGTCATAGTCCAACTTACTGCTGGCCCAGCGAGTCGATCTCAATGTTACTGAAAATTTACGTTTTTTTTTTCAACTGGAAATTTCGACTTTTATTCAACACATCCAAAGCAGAATGGATTTTGTCGTTACAATTTAGTAGTCTTCTGTTTTTTTTCCTTGTCGATTTTAACGTTTTGATTCTTATAAAACAATTTCGCGTAAATATCTTTTTTAAACCTGAAACCTTCGTTTAATAAAGAGAAAATTTTGCAATCAGTTAAAATATCCTAGTAGGTGCGCCAAAATTTCTTATGATTAATTAATGGATCTAGTAATTCATCTAAAATGGAAATGTTCATATTTGATAATCTTAGAAATATTTTTCAAAAACTATACCCATCTAGAAATCACCTAGTTCCTCTTCAAGTTAAAAAAAAAACAAAAAGGAAATTTATCTAATAGATTAAATTAAAAGCGATAATCGGAAAGAGTTTTTCTCCACGTTCACGTCCTTTTGATATCTCGACGTTGCGAAGTATGAATTGAAAATTCGACGAAAGTTACTCCCATGACTCGTTTGTTTTTCCTTCCGTTATTCAACGACTTCTACGTATAAACGCGAGTAACTCACACACCTCTACACGGACAAACAAAAGCGAGCGAAGAGAGCGAGATAATCTTCCGCCTTTTTCAGTGCTCGCGATCCTAATAAAGAAGTTCTGCGCCTTCGGCGGTGTCGTCGGCTTTTTACTCTTCTCGCTTCGTAGCCGCCGCCGCCTACTCCTTCTTCACGCTTTACTTCAACCGTCTCCTTGAGTTTCTTCGTTATATCGGAGGTGGCGATGAGATCGCGGCGAGCGGTGGCTGAACTCATCTTATTCCGAATGAAATTTTACCGGTATTAGTTTAAAGTTCGTCAGTTTGTCACGCTCGTAATAGTCGTCGACGATGGAGGGCGCTGCGCTCGCCGTTGAAAGGCGCAAAAAACGGAGGAAGAGGAGGAGGAGAAGGAGGCGGTTCGCGAGGTGAGGCGTTACTTTAATTAAGTGCCAGCTGATGCTCGATTATTCTCCGGCTAGAGTATTCTCCGATGGAATATAGAGGGAAAATACGGATAGAATAGGAAGACGCGAGCACACAAAGACAAGAGATGGGACAAGAATTGAAACACACGTACCTCTTTATATAGGGGGCGCTGGTGATTGATAAAAGAACGAAAACAACGTCGTTTTTCTTGTTCGTTTTTTTTCCGTCCGGGGTGTCCGGTTTCGTTACTCAATTCTTTGTAGGAAGGAAAGAAATTGAAGAGAATCCTTTCAACATCCCTTAAAGGTTTCGTTTCTTATTTCGTTGCATTTAGTTCGGTTTTCTTTTAGAAAAATAGTGTTTGAATTTCCATTTGGATTTAATATTGTTTTTTTTTGATGGAAGCATATTTCCTTTTCCTTAAAAAGAAGTGGGATGTAAAATTAATAATAAATAATTTTCGTAAGAAACACTTTGTTTTCGCATCATAAATACCACAATAACAATTCGAAACTATTCAGCGGTGAAGAGTACGCCTGTTTTGAAGGAACTTGTGAAATCTTTCATGTATTGAATTTAAACAATTAAAGCTATTTTTTAAAATATAAATTAGAGGATAGTGGTACCATTCAAGGATACTAGAAAACAGACTTATAGCGTACCATAGAAGATAGCCAGAGCGGATTTAGAAAAGACAGGCGGACTCAAGAGCAGATATCTCGCACACGAAAACTAAATGAGAAAGTAATAAAAGTACAAGAGAGATATTCGTGGATTTTGGAAAAGTAAGATAAAAAGGCAGGACCTATGGGGAAATTTAGACAAGAGAGTCGTCCGTATGCGCCTAATACAAAATATATTGATTGTGAGAGTTATGCGAGGACAATCCGAAATATTTACTACCAATATTTGAAGCCTTTACTGCTTAATATATTTCACGATGAAGTACCGAAAAACTGTAGAGAAGATTAATGGAGATTTAAGTACGGACCTGGAGATTTAACCAGACGAAGATCACGAAAATGTGCTATACATTGAATGATTTGAATTAAACGAGGTGTAAATGAAGCTCATAAATCTCACAAACTCTATTTCTTGTACCACTCTAGCTAACATAAAAATAGAAGTGATGAAAATCCTCATATACGGAAGCGAATCTTGCTCAACTGCAGCAAGACAGATAAAGAGATTGATAAGCACAGAGACGAGATTTTTGCGGAGAATAGGAGAAGAAGCAATTACGGTGGCTAAGGCGTATAGAGAGAATGGACCAAGAACGCCAAGTTACATTTATTACTTTTATCATTATAAGTTTATTTAAATATTTAAGAGCTTCTTGGAATGTTAAGTAGTTTATCAAAAGCAATAGGCAAGAAACTGTGGTTCTTCTAATTTCCCAAGCCGGTTTTCAGGAGGAGCTTCTAGATTTCGTCCTTTTTGTTAGCTTTATAGAGCTTTATCATGCTTCCATCAAATTTAAAAAGCTTTTGATTTTTGTAGTTCTATCTAAATTAAATTAGCACAATTCAACTATTATTAAATACTATTAAAATTTCGATTTCGCTGGTTATATGTACAAATATAACATATTTGTTTTCATTCTTTTAACAAAGCACCTCACATATAATGCAGAAAACAAGGCGAACGTTTAATGCCCACATATTCACGTATTTACATACATACTTGCATATTATTACTAAAGTAGTACTTCTATTATTATTATTAGTAGTACACCGTTATTATAATAGGTAGTTTAACAAAATATTATTTCCCGTATATCTCCTTCACCTAGTTCAGTTAATTTCATCTTTTATACATATACAATAATATATTTATACTTACAAGTGTATACAGGATGTTTTACTTAAAACTTACCGAGCAAATTATGTTCCGAGATATTTGCTTTGGAAGTTCCAAGCGAAACACTTTGCATATAAGCAGTATGTCCCTTTTTTTGTAGTTTAAAGGAGGAAAAAATTAGAAGTTGGATACTTATATAGGTTGAAATAATTTTTTCCGAACATCATCATCATCTTGAGTTTCCGGAAGATCTTCTTCAGTTAACTCAACCCCAAAAATCAATCAAATGCACATTACGCCAATTACATTTAAGGACATACTGCAAATTATTGTACCTTATAAAATAAGTACTTATAATCTTCTTTAACTAAATATTATCTGGACACGTTTTAACGTATTTTTTATACATCTCTTGTTATTTCGAACGTTATGCTTTTCTTTTCAAAATACTTCTTATGCATGTATTTATATGGAGCTTCTTATCGCTGCACGTTTGTTGCAGTGTCCTTATTTATAGTTCACATTTCTCTTACGCCCTACGATAACATGCGTGTAATTTATGTAAAATACAGGAAATTTACATTTTTATCGTTTAACAGTCCGCGTATATCATGTAATATAATATTACTATGTATGTATATTAGCTTTTCCTTATTACACAATTTATTCACAATATATACAAGATTATATATATAATAAAGTATCGACTTATAGAAGTATTTGTATACAGTTTAGGTGTGTAGTTCTCATTTTTAATTAACGCGATGTAAAAGTTTAAGACAAAATCAAATATTTACTTGAGTATGAGCTTTCGCGGCCGTTGTCTACCGAAAATAATTTTCCGGGTGTTGCTATGTCGTTGAGTTTATTCTTCACGTTTTGCTGATACCTTGATACACCGAGTACCTTGGCGCACTGCCTTCAAAATCCATAAGTTATGGTTTTCTGTAAGATATTAATGGAATTTAATCATCGATACACTAGATGTCTAGATGTCACCACACGAAATCTTAAGCGAGTGCTCTTTCCACACACAGAAAGCTGGAATAGATTGGTTAAAATTTCTTCAAGAACATCAGTTTTTGAAAACTACAAGCCACTACGTAGAACTATGTTTATATTACTTAAAGGTACTAAAAATACCACATCCTAGTGAAGATGTTACGAACGAATTCTTTGAGATTAATACAAAATGGATATTTTAACAGCAAAGTGGCTAGATTCCGTAGTGTAAGGGTTAGTCATGGGGCAGGCCCTCGGAAGAGAAGAACTCCTGCAGAAAAGACATCAGGTTCATTCAGTCGTTTAGGACGCTGAATAACAATCTTCATGCAGTAGCGTAGAAGAAGGCTACACGAATTTGGTTTGAGGGCTAGAAGAAAGACTATTCACAAGATCGCTAAGAGGCAGTGCGCTGCAAATCATTTACCGTGGAAGTTTCGTAACTGGGGAGGACGAGTCCAGGTTCGGTCTACATTATTCTGATAGCAAGAGTTTTAGTGTGGAGGGGGCGTGGGAAAAGCCATGCTTAGCTGCGTCACAATACGAGGAGGCAATTTATTAATTATTATCATTCAGTTATTGCTTAAATGGTTCTAACGGTTGTAGAAATACATATTTTAATCTTTTCCTAGTGGACCACTTCAATTGAGCAAGAGTATAGTTTGTCTTTTAGGTTTGGTTTGAAAGTTTTTGGTGGTAATTGTTGCGTTGTTATTATTTAATGTATTTCTTGTTATTCTTTTAACTTTTATCTTTATAGATTAAAATAACATAAACTAATAAATAAATAAATTTATTTTTGATCAACTGATCGCTTAAATTTTTCTCTGCGACATGCTTTTTTCATCTTTTAAACGTGTTCCTTTTTTAACATAATTAGGCTTGGACATCTGTGACATCTTGTAGCAACGCAGCGTACAAAAAAATCACGGCCGCATTTGTCAACATTAATCTATATAATTACTAAAGAAGTTGTTAGCTTTTTGTTCGGTGTACCAAGGCTCACCCTGACCGTATATTTTTGAGATAGATGAACATACCGGACGTACCACAAACTGTATACAAATAGCATTGCATTTACTAACATTAACAGCTAGCACACACACAATTTACGAACATTATTCGTACAATAACGACACAGTTCGTTACTTCACCGTTTGATTACAGCATAGAGATACTAGGACTTCACTCGGCCCTTATTGCATTTGTTATCACAAGAGAAACAGGCTCCATTCCGCGTTAAAAAGCGCCGCACGCCGAGCCGATTGTTTCACAAAATGTTTATCCTCACGTCCGTATCAATTTTTTATCTATACATGTCACTGTATATATCTAGGTATCTCTTCCTTCGTAAATATGTACACACACGATAATTGAGAATGCGCGGTAATAGGTCGCACAGCATCGTTAATGAGATCGTAGTTAGCGCGGGGCGCACTGTGAGCAACGGCGTAGCTTGCTAGAGAGAGTCCATGCGGCTTCGTGGCGTTGAAATGGGGCGGCCTTAGTGCAGCGAATGCTGTAATGTATGGAACGGCGGATCTTTGACGTCTTGCGTCCATTTATTAGCTGTAAACAACACGGAACCGTCATTAATACGGTCTACGTGAGTCTCTGACGGTGAAGTTACCTTTGTAATACATCTCCTTGTACATGGTCGGACATTTGTTGTTCTGCAAAAAGAGAAAGAGACGGGAGAATAATAGAGGGTTTCAATTATTAACAATTAATAGCTATTTAACAAATGTTTGTCTACAATAATTAGAAACTATGACGTAATAAAGTATTGTTGTTAGTGCATTTAATTAGAAGTATTGAAGGTAGTACGACACCAATATGATCTTTTATTTTCTAGTTTGAACAAAAAAAAATATACGTTTGTCATACTTGCTTGTCGATGTTGTTCATTAGCGTCAGTGTTATTAATTTAAGTCCCATAATAACGTAGAACTTACACGTTAAACATGCGGAGCTCAATATCTATAAAGGCGATTACCTGATCGCAATAAATAAAAATAAATAAAGTACCACTATATGGTAAGCAAAGTGCTCGGATCATCAGCTTTACATTGCTGATGATCCGAGCACTGTACTTTATGTTACAGCTCATCCTATCACATCGCTCTCATCAAAAGAATTAAGATATAGTAATCAACTTTATCGACCGTGTATTTCTTTCGACATTTATTTTCGCTATAATTTCAAGTTTTTTATACCGACATCGTACGCCCAAAGGTTAACATTCATATTCTACTCCACGATCTCTGCCCGCATCTACGGCGTGATACTAAATTAACTTGTTTACGACCCTAACTTTAAGCGACGTTCAGCGGACCTAAGAGAATGGTCGCAGGAGTAAAGTCGGCGATTTCCGGGAAGCTAAAAGCTTGCATCGTACACGAATATACGTAGCATACGTGTTAGCGGCCAACTTTATCCTGTCTCGTATCTCCTAACCGAGTCGAAAATATTACAGTCGTATAGCTTCAATGGTTCAAATTGAATGTAAAACGTTCTTGCTTTTTTATTGTTGCCATATTTTAGGCGAGAAAAATATTAGACGTTGAAGTTGTTGGGCGGGCACTTCCGGTCGATCCTGCGCGATTGCGTTTGAATAAATTTGTTCCTAAGATTTCAACAAATATCGCAGAAATGCTTCTGTGCTACATTGCATTAAAACTAACCCAATTAGAAACGGTAAAATAAAATAGTCAAACTCCTCCCTAAACATCCTACAATATTATTACTAAGTTTGGTAATTTAGATTTCGTTTAAGTAAAAACGGAAAACCGTTACACTACGTTTCTAGATTTCATTAAGGCACCGGGTTCGGTTATACGAAGCTTAAGCGCCAAGCTTGTGTAATATGGCGAATAAAACCTTATTACCGCGAATTAAAACGTATGTATTTTTCCCGTAGCGCAGCTCAGAGCTCGTACTCTAAATACATATCTTTCCGCAAAACGTTTCGGAAGCGTCACCGTACCGGCAGAAGCAGTAACAATGTCGCTGGAATTAATTCCGTTTATTTGATCGTACTGGAGCGGGGGGAAAGAAGCGAGTTGAACGAGAAAAAACAGGCGCGAGAGGGAAGGCAGGAGATAGAGATGGGAAACCGGGTAGAGGGTCGCCCCAAAAGTATTTTATTCAGTCATTATCTCCGCGTATAAAAGCTGCATTTTAATGCCTATGTGCTAATGGATAAATGCAATACGTGACTGGAATAAGAGCGTATAAGGAAGGAAGAATATTCGCGGTAGGTTTGGATATGCGGTCCGCGCGCGTCCAGAGCTACGGGCGCAGCGTAACTGGTCGGAAATGAGAAACACATACTGGCCGGAAATTGGAAACCAGGCCATGTAGATTGTACATTCTTGCTGTATATGTATATGTTCGTTTATGAGGTTTTGGATTGTATACTGCTACTTCTTCGTTGTGTAAGCTTTGTAATTTTCATACCAACATGAGGATTAGCAACTATTCCAGCGCCGAATGTTATTTTAAATTATCGGAATCAAATTCAAAAAGGCTAGATATTAGTTGGGGAACTTTATTTCCTGACATTTTCCTATACTCATCAAGAGATTGTTGAACAAATTTTGGTAAAGTTGCTTCAATAGCGTTCATTTTTCAAACGGACTACCTACGTACCAAAGTGACAAAGAAATCGGGTAGCTATCCCGCTAATGCGCCGCATTAAAAGCGGATTTTAATCAAAAGCGGGAAAGCCTTTTAATTTAAATCAAGTCTCTACGCCAAGCTGCTACATAGCATCGAGCGGCTCCATTTCAGCCGTCCGTTATCGAGCGAAAGCACTTCGCCGGCGGTTTACGTCGCGAACGCGACTGTTTATACTCCTCCCATACGAATGCTAACTGATTCCATCCATTCATCTAAGGATCGTACGCGACTCCGACGACGACGTCGTCGACAAAAGAAACATCCGAAATGCCTCGGCAACAAGTTTAATAAATGGAGAAGCCACGTGTACAGACATATATATGGGACAGAAGGTTTACGTTCTACAACGGCACCTCTATCCGTTCGACGCTCTCGTTCTCTTACTCTTACCGTTCTCCGTCCTCCTCCGTCGGCCACAAATCGCGGCTTATGTACGTCTGGCCGGAACGCTAATGTGCACTTTGCATGCCCGACGAAATTCTGCAGGTGATAGATGACTTTCTTAGTTCCACTGTACAAAGAAAGACTTAGTTAATGGATCTCGGCCCCATCTATCGGAGCATCGCGTTCGCGGAATGGAAAACGCGCATTTGAATGTAACGCTTTGGGTTTATACGTGAAATTTACATGGCCAATGAAAAGAGTGAAAGTTGCTTCCTCTCAAGAGCAGATAGAAAAGAATAGGGGAGGATTTCGGATGATGCTTGAAGTCTTGATGTTGATCAATAGGCAAAGAGTTTTCAATCATCACTACCATTAGGATGACAAAGGCGTTTTAAGTGAAAAGCCTCAGGAGAGTAATTGTAATTATTTGTAATCTGTAGAGTATAGATTAAAGGCCAATCTTGCAGTCTTAATTTCGTATGTTATAAGCAGTATTGATTAAAATCAACAGTCTAATAAAATAAATACTATCATCTGTTGGACAGAGTATATGTCGGAGCTCGTCTCATGGTGTCTCATGGATGGATGAACGAAGCTGCTATTATATCTTGAGCTCAAGCGTGGTACAAGGAAATTCATTTGTTCTAACATAAAAGGGCAGTTCCTTCTCGGATTTATTTAAACTACTAAAATTTTTGGCAATTTGACATAAATATTCAAACAATAAAAAAAAACAAACAGAAAATATGTACGACTTAGGGTAATGATGGATATGGTCCGTTGGCGGGAAAGTGACAGCGTCTTCTCGCCTTCCTGGTGATAGTGATCGCTCTGACTGAAACTTAAACCACTGTTAAAGCTGCGGTTAACGCCCTAGCCACCTAGCGTACATTTCTACGTTAGATCAATGGTGCAATACCACGTAATTTCTATATTCTTCGTCTGTGGTTCTTCTGGCTCTTCGAGTTATATCTTTTTCCACGAGATAAATGGTGTTTTGTATCCTTTAGTCTTCGTTTTCGGTTGTTGGAATTCTTTACAGCTAACCGTCGATACTTAGACGCTGATCACATGTCTTGGGCGCTGGAAGAAGACTTATTTTTGGTTGTTTCTTATTCCTCCTGTGATGACCTTATCTTTTTCTCGCGTTTTCCACTAACCGTGGAGCCAGTTACGATTCGTACAAGTCAGATGAGAGAAAAAAATCAATACTTTTACTTTCATGCTACCCGTTGTTGCTTGCGATATTTTTTATTGTTTTCAACCTTGTTTTAATTTTATATAAATTCTATTATTGACAATGTGCCCTGTACATACCAAATTACATATTGACAATCTTCTGTTTCTGTCGTTTAAACATATCAATAGAGGTAAATAGAGGTAATATCGCAAAATTTCATCCTATAGCTTCATCCTGTACAATCGTATCTAAAAATCCTTCATACAAGCAACGTATAAATTCACTCTCGAACGCCGTTAAACAGTCCGTCGCGTTCGAAATTGCATATCCCGATTTGCATGCAAAAATTGCAATCTGGTTGTTTCCGCATTCAGCAACCAAAGCGACTATTTGCATCCTTATCTATCCTATATGGTAGCGCGTTTTATCGTCCGCGTTACGAACTCCCTAACGGCATGAATAATATGTATTTAATTTACAGAAATCTTATAAATTACTCCGGTAGTACGGCGGATTCTATTATGAAAGCGAGGGCTTTGCGCGTTATTTATTGCCGGCGTTAGTGAATTTGACGCCGCGGCAAGCTCAATTAATAAATTCTTAATAAGTTAAGTAGCGAAGGAATTCCTAAGGTGATTTAGTAAGCTTTACAAGATTTGGTTTGCTTGGTGTTAAGTTATTAGTGGTCTTGTTAAGTTAAGGAAAACGGAAGCCGTGCTGAAAAAAACATGCGAGGAATTTCCAAGCAACAGTAAAAGAAGGGATATGTTTTAGGAAAATATATGTTGAAATGCTCACAATTCTAAATACCACGTTGCTCCGTAAGTCTTTGTCCATAATATATTAACTAAAGAAAACAAGAAATTTGAAAAAACGAAATACAATCCATTATCTTGTATAGCATGTGTCCATTTTTCGGCCAATACCACTGTGCTGGTTTAGAGGCAAAGAAGTCATCGAACGAAACAACCCATAACCAAATTGAGCAACAATCGGACTATCTCGGAGATGGGTAAACGTTTACCCTACGACCCACAAAGCCCTGCAGCACTACCCAATCTCTGGTTGACCACAAAGTAACGGGAGTGGCGGGAGTAAATATACATAGGAGAGGAAGAAGTGTTTTACTGGGCCGACCATATCCTGGTTGGTTGGAGAAGTTCATCATTATTAAAATTACAGATCAATTGAATAAACATCAAATTAAAGAAATTTCTCCAGCCGAACGAATCTTTCTAATTTCTTCATTTGTGCATTTAAACAAACTTCCCTTTCTAATTTAAATTTTCGTTATTCGATCCTATAGAGTGCGCCACATACTAATCTGACAGGTTGAAATTTATTTTTTTAAATTATTCTATTTTTTAAGGATTAACTTCCTGAGTAGTGCTCTCTATATGAGTGTAATTTTCTCTAACTGGACAGCTGCGAGTGTAAATTTAACCGTTTTCGTGTGTAAATCATCCTTTTAAAAACCACCCAGCCTCTTACTCCATCATCATTTTTACCCACATGATGTACGCCCGCACCGATGAGAGCAAAAGAAAGGAAACCATAAATTTTAAACAATTTAAACTATGTCACACAAGACAATGTAAACAGATTCAAAACATTTCCTGTCGACAAACACAAACACGCGCTTTTATCCTTTTAAAGGACTCCGCATTTCGGTTATATATAGCGCCCTCTACACGGGCGGCCGTGGCGCAAAGGAGAAGGCCGAAAGGTCTGATTTATGAACAAGATTTTACACGCCGGCCCTCTCTTACAACGACGGACCTGCGACCGACTTGCTACACGAGAAGGAACAATAAAATTTTATACCGACAATAAAAATTACTAACGGTCCACTTATTCGGCAATTTAGCACTCGATTTTCGGATTTTTTCCCTAGTTTTCGGCCTGTTCCTCTTTTGTTATTAAACAAATGACGAACGGAAATGATGGGGAGTGTGAAAGAAGGTGGGGCACCAAACGACATCGAGATGGCAAAGGTTGTGCGAAATTCGACGAAGTTGGCAACACTGCTCGACAGCACCTTTTTAACTAACTTCAACGCTCCATAATAAACTTTCCGTAACGTAATAAAGCGAAAGATTTTCCCTCTTTTAACTTTTCGTATAAAAAGTTTTCATTTGATTTTTGCTCGTGCTAGTGTTGCCAATCGTACCTTGTTTTCTTCCACGTTAAGCGACGTCGTAGGTACAATTGTGTCCTGATTTTGGGTCCGGAATTTGTTTATTTTATTATTTATCAATGGCATTATTCTTTAAGCCATCAACAATTTATATTATTTTTATTAATTCTTCAGCACTCTTGTGTGAACCATGTATGTATGACGTTAGTGAGGCTCGATTGTTTCGACGACTATTCCTTGATCATTATCTGTGCTAGAATAAGCTTTAGACAGCAACATGATCAAACATAAATTGATGATTGGTTGTTGAGGAGAAATGGAGACTTTTACAATAAAGTTAATGCTATTGGAGATGTCTGTACTACAGCAATAATGCATACAGCAATAACATAATCTATGGCATATAAGCCATAGTCACTCTTACCTATTGCAAGCTAGTTAAGGTTTAAAATAAGACAATCTCGCCATTAAAAGCGCACAATCAACCATCAACGCGAAGAGAGGGAACGTTTAACGCTTAATTTGATAATAATTGAAATAGGAATGGAAACGTTGGACGCATAGTAAACATCGAGCACGCTGAAACAGAATACAAGCGCCGCCGGGCAATAATACCGCTGCTACGAAGTTGAAAATAACGTCGGTCTGGCGGTGGTAATCGTTTTAAAAAAGTCAATTACCTATTTCCCTTATTCTCCTCGTCGCTGTCCATTAATGCTGCATGGCTTGGCGAATGATGCCGCGTAACGAAACGACATTAACAGAACGTTTCCGAGCCGCTCCGGGCGAAAGGTCTAAGGACTTATTGTCAGTTTCGCGAGCAGGGGGCGCTTTGGTTGTTTCGGGTGCGCTCGCGCTCTCTTAGTTCCAGCTCGTTGTCTCATAATTATCTTACATAAGCCGCAACTCCGCCGCTTCTTCCGAACTTTTAATAAACACGCGAGTAGTTCCCGTTCCGAAAGATGACTTGATCTCCTCTTTTCTTGCTTGCAGGCTTTTCTTTCTTCTTTTGGCAGTTCTTTTTTGGGTCGTTTTTTGGAAAATAGAGTATATTTCGCCTCGCTAACTTTGGCGATTATACGCTTGTACTTTTCGTCGAGACGACGGCATGTAGGAAACTCTCTTATTTGGACAATTCTAGCTATCGATTTTGCAGTTTATTTTAGTGCCTATAAAATGTCAAGGGATAATGGGAGCAGACACCAGTTTGATTTTGGCAATATTAAGGCGTTAGTTGTAGAATCTCTTGGATAAATTTGAGAATAGATTTTATTTATGTAGGAATGTTACAGCTTAGGGGAGATTGATTTCCAATGAAGCTCTTCTCATGACTTCTTTGAACTCATCTTTAGTTTGTGTTCCTACCGCCCGAACGGATTGCAGCGAGCACCTTTAGCCCATTTAGCAAGAAACCTTAATCAGCTTGAACTCGATTTATTATTGTCAATATTTATTTGTATTGCCGTTAAAAACTAAAGGGGTAAAATATCAATTTCAATCAAAACTGTTTACCTTCGTCACCAAACTACAACAATGCAATGCTGGAAATGTTCCGCTGAAACGATGTATTTAATTTGGCGCGCATTTAATAAACTTACGTTGGCGTTTATTTAAATTAAACAAATCTAAAATGACAGCTTTGCGATACGTTTAGTGAAACGAGTCTCGCAATGTAACGTAACGAAGGCTGTCATGTTCGACGTTCATTATTTCGTTGTGCACGTCCGTAAATGTGGCACGTTTTCAAGCGGCCGGGCATCGACGCGGCGTATCCTCCATTACGCCATATTTAATAACTTCATTGGATACAATATATAATGTAATACGTTTTGCGTATTTCGATAAATAGGTATAAATTTCCATTATCGTTACGGCGAGGCGGTGGCATGGTGGCGGGCCCGACAACGCTCGGATCGTTAATGGAACTCGTCTCGCTAAAGAGCGAACGAAACGCCGAACTAATTTACGATTCGCGAACAGCGTCGATAATTTACTATCGGATTACGCGTCTTTTTATGCGCGGCACGCCGATACGTGCGAAAACGAGTCTCATATCCCCGTACGAGTATTGCTCATAATAATAATACTTCAATTTCACTATTGCGATCGATAATGCCGTCGATTGCTTGCGTATAAATTGAGGAATATTTCGTTTTAGACCGACGCAATTGTATTAAAAATTAATGCTTTAAAATGGTCTGGATATTGTTTCCGGAGAAAAAAATTCGTGTCTGTTTATGATAATCGATTTCAATCCATTTTTTTCGTATTTTTTGATATCGATAGCCATTAGTTGCTTAAAAATATTTGAAAATGTCCGGTTATGTCCAATTTGAATCGCGTTGCGATATTATTTGCGAAGCTTTGATTGATTGATTAAAATAATGTGTAATAAAATTCTTATCCTAATCAACTACAAAGGTCAAACTAAAGATCAAATACGTGTTACTGGCAAGGTGAAAAATAGGCTGCTACACGAAGAATTAAGAAGAAAACACGAAGAAGGAAAAGTGCAGATGTTCAAGAAACACAGCAGAACCAAGAGGAAGTTTGCCAACATAAAACAATACCTGATTTTATTAAAGTTAAAAAAACAAAAAAAAAATGAATCTTTAGAACAATAAAATCATTAAAAAAAATTTTAATTCATATTATAAAGACATCCTCAACATTTACATTGATGAAATCCATAGAATTAAAAAAAAAATAGAAAAGCAAAAAGAAAGCTATTGAAAAACTTGTCTTAACAATTTATTTATTAAATTTCAAGAAAAGGAAGCAAAAAACATTAAAAATAAAAATAAAAAAAAAAACAAGGAATTGAAAAAAGGAAATTAAACAAACAACCATGAAATTCCAAAAAAGAAATTAACCTTTTAAATCTTAATGAAGAATGGATTAAGAACTATGCAGAAAATACAAGAAGAAACACCAATGAAGATATCTTTGCAAGCGTTGAAAGTAAAATAAGATCTCTAAAATCAGACACAGTCGTTCTACTAACCAGTTATAAAAATAAAAATAAAAAAACTAAAACTAGCATCAATCCAATAAACCTAACAATTACAGAAATTAGGAATTTCCTCCAGAAAAACCCTTGAAAGCACACAAATCTAGAAAAATAATAATAGCGGATAAAAAATAGTATGACGATGAAATGAACAAAATGTTGAGTGATGAAAATACATATTTACACGTTAAAAAGATCCAAGAAAAACTTATCTCAAAGGAACTGTACAAGAGCCCTAGAATTAATAGTAGCATAGCATCTAGAATTTACGACGTATTCCTCTACGACCTATCGTTTCCAGTATTCAAAGCTCTACTTAGAACATGTCAAAGTTCCTAGCAAATACTATCGGTAACAATTTGGTTAAAAATGAATTCCATGTAAGAGACTCGTGAGATTTCATTAATTTCATCAAAACCAAAAAGCTCAATACCTAAAACTCACAGACTAAGAAGCGTTGATGTGGTTTCATTATATACAAGCATACCAACTGATTTAACTATCTAGTGTGTAAAAGAAAAGTGGGAAGAGGTAAAGTGTCTACCCTGGAATTCATAAAAGCACTTGATCTTTGCTTAAACGTATTTAAACTTTAAGAATAAATCTTATAAAAAAAGCTTATGTAGTAGCTAAGGGTTCACCCATATCAGCAGTAGTGGAAAAACCAAAAATACAAATTCTTTTCTTTAAAAGATACGCATTCCAGCAGCATCCTCAAACAAGAAAAGCCGTGCTTTTATGAATACAATTTACAGTAGAAAACGAAAATGAAACCAGTACTTGCTTTTCGCACATTTTACGTACAAGAAAAGAATAAAATTTTCATACCGATTAGTATTTTGAAAACCACACATAAAAGTTAAATTAACGTGTTTCAGAGTTTCTCGAAGTAAAAAAAGGAAAGAGATTCGAATTGTCATTAATTCAAAAGCACTTACAGCGTTACATCTAAACAAAAAGGATCTATCGTACAAAATATTTATCATCTCCTGTCCTCCTGTTTTATTGCGCTACTTTGCGAACATATTCTTTTATGTATTATACATTATATAACGACGTCTATACGTATGATGCACTCGAATCCATTGTATCCAACATCCAAAGAAGTATTCACAACTTTCGCAGCAAGCGTAATGGAAGTATCTGCTCGATACTAGCAACTTTCAAAAGCGTCTCTAGAATCAATATCTCACCTTGCTGTTTTGAAAATTGATGTTTGTACGGATGGTGCGATGGTGGAGCGGCTGGAGCGGCCTGGCGTTGTTCCCGAGCGGAGCTTTCGGGGCTTCTTCGGAACCTTGCATGAGCTTTCGCAGGGCGAACAACTGTAAAAAAATAGTTTCGTGAATATTCTTGTTACGCTTCTCGCTTCCTAATAATCCGCACTGTTCTCCGAACTAATTTAATTAACGAATACTAAGGAATTCGTATACATTTTTTGCATAGATGCTAAAGTAGGTAAAGCTACCTTTTTCTCTTTTGATGATGAAATTAGATATCTGTTTTGGTGTGCTGGTTCTACCTAATTATGATTTGGTTTTCTGGTACGAATGTCGAGTTTGCAAAGGTTTCTTTAATTTCGTCCGAAATTATGGGAATTGATAGGTTTGTTTGCGAGGTTTCTTCGCGAGAATATTGATTCATAAAATAAGTAACGAGTAACAAAGTGAGCGATTGTATGAGTATTTAATTAGAGCTCTTTTTAGCCGTACTTAGCATTATATAAGTTTTCTACATGAACAAAAACGGCTAATGAAAAACCAAACAGCGTATTGCAATCCTCAAATTCAATATCCATCGATCCCAGTCAACGCATAGCGAGACCTCATCAACGAATTTCACATGCATCTAACTCTCGATAACCAGCCCGACGTCCCGTCGAGAGCCGCGCCGGAATTGATTATTTAATCGTAAAAATGTTCGAATGTCCGGTCGCGGCCATCGCGGGGTCGTAATGAAATTGTAATCGGTTTAACTGACACGATTAATCGCTAATTCGATTAACAGCGGATCGCCATTTCCCCACATTCGGCCGTTTAAAACCGTGCCTCCGGGTCGTCGCCTGCGGGGCATAGTCGTGTCGAAGGTCGAACTACTCGACATATGTTGCCGCTACTGAGACGCCTTGGAAATGGTCCTTCCGGTGATTACTCGCCCTCGACAACCTCCGTAAGTCTTATTCTGTTCGCGTCGGGCATTAGGAGGAGGAAATGGTCGAGGTTAAGGCGACGACAAGATGACGGATGCATTTTATTGTGATAATTTATGGCAGCTCTTCCGCGTTCATGTCCGTTCCTCCGGCTTAGTTTATAGTTAGGGAAATGTTAGATTTGAATTTAGCACACTGAGATGCGCTTTCAAAATATAAAGATTCTTCATGATTTTGACGAAATCACTCACAGGTTATTGTTTCTAGGTATTTTTTGACGTGTTCGTACTTAGGTTGGTTTAATCAGTTCTATTTTGTCTTTATTTATTTCTTATGGGTCAATCCTTAAGTTTAGCTTTCATTTGTGTCCACACTTCCATCTTTATTTTGTTATGCGTCTATTCATCCTAGAAATTTTTTCCGTACGTCTTACATCTTTGTAAGTCTTTACGTTGATGCCTCAATGTCTCAATTTTTTTAGTTAAAACACCTTTTTTGCCTGAAATACTAATTTTCCTCTCATCTTCTTCTTCTCCTCTCCATCTTCTTTCTAACGGAAAAGAAAGTCTCGTTTTGCAGTGCTTGAAATATCCACTTACTTGGCATGTGTACAAATACATGTAGCACAGCAGAAAACTACTTCTAAGTATGGAGAATATTACTTACGACGAGCGATAAATGCCTGTCTAAAAGGAAGCAGCTCTCTCGTAATAAAGCATCAGCCGGAGCGGCGTCGGTGGCTCTCTTTTAACGGCAGTTCGCGTTAAAATTTTAGATGCAATATCGGCAGTAAATTTTACGTTCATCTTCAACGTTTCGCATCATGCATCGGTTGTCGCTTATGACCGCTGTAACTAGAAGCTGCGGTATTTCCGGTGTACATCTCTGTACGTGTACTCCATGTATTGGCGTCCAATTTAATAACCGAAACGACGTTTTTCCCGTAAATGTAACTGCTAGAAGCGTTAGGTCTACACACAGGGAAGACGTTTCAGAAAGAATATTGCTTGTTTATTTGCGGTTCACAATAGACACGCTGCTAGTATTAAATTTATTACAATAATGAAATTTTTAATATGAATTTTGAGATGGAAATAATGGAATCTATATGATGCATGTATTACCGTCAGGTTTACTCACTTCCGTAATAATTTTACAGATTAAGAAATTGACTGTTTATGATTTTTGATCGGGTTTTAGGCAAGATGGATTTGGGCACATGAGCGGACTTCGAACCATTCGAGCACGTGGATGTGAGTATTATCATTTAGAAGGAAGATCCTGGCACACACTGCTACTACCGCAGCAGTAGTAGAAAATCATTCGGATTGGGCTCTAAAATTCAAAAATTTGGGTTTCTGGGTTGAAACCGCGTAATTGCATGAGAATGCCGACGTTTCGCTCTCAATTGTATGGAGCTTCTTCTGGGTTGTTGCATGTTGCGTCGCTGCTGTACGAAGAACAACAACATATCGCCAAACATTTTTTCCAAGTTGACGTACATGCATGTTTATGGTCAATTGCGAGCAATCGCGACAACCACCTTGCGGAGAGCTTCCGTACATTCAAATGAGTTGTTGAAGAATGTTATGCAGTCGGTCAACCGTAACGCCCATAGCCTCGTCAATTTTACGCACTTTTAATCTCCGATCATTGATCATAATATCCTGAATTTTTTTCAATCATTTCTGATGTGCTTGATTCTTGCTACCCGAAAACGAAGAGTCTAATAGGTTATGGAGTTTACGTAATACGTCGGCCAAAGAAGCGAAAAATGCTAAATCTTCTTAAATTTAACAATGAGTTCAAGTTAATTTATTTTCAATTATCTTGCTTAAATAAAAACAAAATTATTTTTACTTTCTCAAAGAACGTTTGCGGTAATTTTATATAAATCTTCTCTAGCTATCCAGTATACCTAGATTACACGCTAAAAACTCCATCTCTTACACACATAGGCAGCAGCACGAGATATACGGACTTAAAAAGATTCTCTATTAAATCTTAGCGGTATTAAATTTGCTGTAGCAGACAGAAGCGGGTTACTTCGGAACGTCTCGCAGAAGATCCTCCGCTCCAGTCTGCGAGCTCTCCTCTTTTTTCCTTCTCCCCTACTTACGTTCGGTTTCTTACACCTACCTCGTGCCTCGTTATATAAATGGGCTTGTTAAGGATGATCCAGACGGTGGTCTCCCAGCAGCCTGGATGCGTGGTGGATCCCTCGTAAGTCATGAAGTGCTCTGTGTCTGGCAGTAAACTTCTTAGAGACAAATGTTTTATTGGAGTGGAGGCACCTGAAACATACACGTACAGTATAAAGACGCGCACACGTCGGACGAATTAACATTTTTATGCGATCGAGTCGAGTGGCGTCGGCGTTTTCTCTTTAGAAGGAGGGAAAAACAGGCTTAGACGTTTCGCCGTGGAGAGATTCGATAGTCGTGGAATTTATTTTCTGCTTGAATGTTCGCATTTCGCTCCGTTTCTCCTCTTCGAGTGGGTATATTCATTTGGGTTTATAAATATTAAATACTTTTGCTGTTGGTGACAACTTAACTAACTCTTGCGGAGGAGATATTAATGAGGAAACGTTTTAGCTTAACATATTAACCCGCAGAAGCAATTTGGATCGTAGATTTACAAGAAAACGATTACATGTCGAGATTTCGACGACTCCATTGCTTGAAATAGATTTTTTTTCTGGGTGAGAAATAGAAGCAATTGAAAAGCTCGCTCACATAGAAATTGGAAATCCAAGAAGTTTTGTACGGAGCTCTCTAGATTTCCATATTAGGACCGTTACTAGCGCTATTCTAGAACGAAGATTCTCTTAAAAGCTTTCTCGACCTTTGCAGGCCTTGAAGGATTGGGCAACTTGGAATTTTCGCTACTAGCTTGTTCTACAAAATAGTGACTAGATGGAATTTTCAGTATTATTTAAAAAAATAAAGAAACCTGTTTATTTAATTCAATATTTGTTGTTATTTCGAGAAGTTTTGGTACAATTTTATATGATCCTCATAAAGCACTTGTTTTATAAAGAAAAACGATTAAAGTGGCCAAGATAATGGCAAATACTATTCGTTTAGTACAGTGGAAGAACTCGACGAGGAGTAAAAGAATAAGGGTCCTCCCACAATTTCGAGAGTTAATACCGCCTTTTAAGGCGGCAGTAAAATGTTTATCGCTGACAGTAACGTTATCATCGTAAATATTACGGGAAGCAGTTCGGTTATTACCGCTTTAAACGGAAAATTAAAAACATCATTTCTTAATTTTCCTCTCTCGACGCCGTTACAATGATAAAATTTAGTTTTATGTGAGAAATATGCGAATAATAGCTGGTTTTATTTAACCGGGGATTCTATCCCAATAACATATTTTTTCTATTATCTTTGCTTTTGGTTAATGTTATTTTCCTGCAGTTTATAGGTGAAAATATTTGTTTGTAAGAACGGTGTATTTACCTCAATCTTCTTGATCACTATAAAAGGCGAATCCTGTAGTTCCCGATTCTGTGCCGAAGTCCTCCGGCGATGGTGACACCATATATACTAAGTTAGAGAAAGCAACACGGCATGTTTGCTCTAATTTGATGAGATTTCACAACCGTTACTTAGTTGCCTCGAAATATTCTTGTTGACCTTCCCGTCCATTAGACAGTTTTATTTTATTTAAAATATCACAAATAATGCATGAGAAATCTTCAAAACCGGGTTTCAAGGGTGCATATGTCCCGAAGCAAATGATTAAGGAGCTCATTCTTTTCATCATCCAAATATACGAGGGTAGTCTGGAAATTTTCCACTTTAACACAGAAACAAACTATATACTTTCCCCAGTGATTAATGAATAATTATTTTCGCATACTTCACTTCATACTCGGAACAATTTTAAAGCATTTTTACATATTCATGAATTTATTATTTTAATCCTGGACTGTGTACGTAACCCATCATCTGTACCGCATTCTTGCATACCTCGAATTAATATAATAGTGCAAGAGATCGCGGTCTGACTAAACGTGCTCGACATTCCATGACATTCTACACCTGCACACATACATACATCGGCCTCTTTTTCGCTTCTAAAAGCGGCGGAACCGACGCGCCGAAAAAGGAAAAAAAGGAGAACAGAAGCGAGAACGAGAGAATATGTATAATCCCTTTTCCTACAGCATGTGGAAGTGGCGTGCAACGGCACTACATTATCTAGACCGGATCTCAAACATATGCAAATACATCCGGTCCAAGCAGGCGGTAGCGTAATTCGTGGCGCTATGGAGCGTCCGGTTTTTAAAACCGGATAAAAGAGGTCCCCGGAACGCGGCAATTTTCACTTAAAAATTACACACTCGGCACTCTTAATTTGGTATTCCGAGCGCTACCTCAAAATTAGCGCCCATTTTCGCGTCGTACCGCGTATGGACGGCGCTTTACGTCGTACACAACAAAGCGGTTCATGACGTCTGGACCGAATGTGTGTATGGCGTAGGAACATCGTAGCCGACTGCTTCACCGCGGTAAAAATTCGATACAATTACGTTCGCGTCAGTTTTTTGGAGATGTGAAGGCTGGTTGGTAAGTTACAGCTCGTTAACGGGTAAACTTTTACGTGAAATTTTCCGCATTCCGTGTCTGACGTTTTGGGCTTTTGCTGGTGGTCTGCCTCTCATTTGTGAACGTTGCCTTTGTGCGGGAATTATTTACATGTTAGAAAGAAGATTTACAGAGTGTGCGATAAATTGTTTTGAGAAATAATCATCATTTTATGCGAAATTTTAGAATTGTTTTGGAGAGTTTAGTACCTATTTTAAAATTACTTGTCTTATGTTACAGTTAAACAATTAAGTTAGGTAGCGTCACTTAGCGGTAATGGATTTAATTTAAAAATGTTTTATCACAAAACATGTGCCGCTACCGTATGTTTATAAAAAATCTTCATTTGTTCCCAGGATATCGCGTTTTCAATACACATATTTTCACAGAAAAGTTGATATCATAACAAATGTCTTTTGCGTTGTACACTTGTCTGAGTTTCAGAACCAAGTAACCTATTTAATGCAGCCCTTTTTCGTATTTTCCTTACTTTTACTGACTGCCTTGCAAATTTTTTGTACCATTTTTATTTTCACGCACCCATCACATATCAATCCAACTTCAACGCGTCAAATCTTTGCTACACGAAGAAAAAATATAGAATAAAAATAAAAAAGGCGGACTTTTACGGTTTTATAACTAAATTTACGGAAAAATTCTCTTGCAAACGTGAGGTTTGACAGAATTTCCCTCGGCGATACGACGAGAGCGTATCGAAGAAAGAAGAAGGCGGAAAAAAGTGCATAAATCCTTATACGAATAGGATCGTAGCAGGCAGGTTACGCCCGATTCTTAACAAGTAAAGTCGGCACTTCGCCTCTCAACTCATTCTATTTCATACTCACATTCCTCTCCATCGGGATACCTTCTCGCGCCTCCGAAACGCGACTAAACAAATTGTTCCTTGTGTTTAGAGGAGAGAAAATGAATAATAAAATAAAGCGAACTTATGACTCGCCATTATTTAAACGGCCTTTGCGCTGACTGCGAGCGGAACGTTCGTTTTTACTGCCGCAATGATATTCGCGCATCTGTCAAAAATTTCGTTGTTTTCGCCGCGCTTCGATTTTAGTGTTATGAGCGCTTTTCGGAGGCCGTTTCATGGCTTCTGTTTTATGGAATTGTTCAACGTTTCTTAATGGAAACGTTATAGCAGCAGATATTGAATATATTAGCAACAAGCGACGCCGGTTCAGTTCAGTAAATCAGTAAGTAATCGATACAATGGGAGTAATAATAATAACCGTTCAGACACCGTTAGCGGAATTTTATGAATTAAATATAAATTTGAAATAACGATCAAAGAAACGGATGTAAATCGAGATCTTTCTCTAAATATGAATGAATTAGCTTAGCACATACACTTTTTTATTGGAGAATTACCGGCTAGGCGACGAAAACAGACGGACGTGTGACCAGCGTCTAAAGAAAATAGCGATTGGCCGTAAGAAACCCCAATTGTCGAGAAAAAATGAAAACAAGGAAAATGCTGTGAATCTTTTGTTAGAAAAATTAAACAAGACGAGAAAAAAAAAACAAAGGAATGCGGTAAAATAATATCTAATACGATCGCTACTAAGATTATACGTTCCCGTGTCCTACGCTTCACAGCATGGAAATACTTAACTATACGTATGGATTTGTGATCAAAGACATAAGAAGGCAGCATTTAGTAAAGCTTGTATTCAAGCTAAGGCAAAATATATTTAGAGTAGCTCTGATATTGGAAAGTCAACAACCAAAATTTGCTTCAATAATCTCAACAAACCAGTTATCTTCTCCATTTTACGCGGATTCGTTTGATTCGTGAACGAAAAGGGACGCTCTTTATCCTCCAACATGACCATTACGGCTAACTGCGCATCTAACTATCGATTAACGTGGACGAGGCAAGCGAAATTTTAATTATGCAACAAAATTACATACACACACACATACACTCGCATTATATAAAACGAGGTTAATTAATTTCCCGCGGTGATGGTATTTAAACGCGTACGTAATTTACACCGCACATTGTTTTGATTCACCGATGTACATCTCCAGTTTGTAAATTGAAATTTCTCCTTAGATACCATAACACACGACCTAAAACGCGCCACCATGCACCCTCACCAATTAGGAGAGAGGGACGCCCACCAGCCTCGGGAACAAAATTGGGATACAAACGCGACGTGTGTAAATACAGGGATCTGCATTTATATGAGCGGGTTTATCATACATTTGTACCTTGATCTTTTTCGTTTATACGAACATTTGTATTAGCGTGTCTTCTACATCACTTTGCGTTCTTTTTCATTTCTTAACTAATCCCCTATTTCGAACGAATTAATTGAAAGCTAAGCATTACTTAATTAATGCGTGTGATTTTATCAGAGCAATGAATTAACGTGCTCCAAAATGTATAAAATTTTAACGTTTAACGACTCTTTACATTGAAAAATGAGGGACACCCTATTTCACGAAATTATATTAAAGTAATTCTAAGCGGATTTTATGCAATAACTAGAATACCGAACTTTTACGAGCGACAGTGTACTCGTGTACACCCTCTTGTCTGCGTATTCTTCCGTGTATGATTGATTCGCTGAAAAACGTTGTTTCCTTCGAAAGCCTTCCATGTGTCTCTGTCACCTGTCTGAAATCCTATTTCGCATTCAACGCGTGGAATTTCATCCTCTAACCCTTTTTTCCTCCCCTTTATTTTGAAGGACGTTCTCTTTTTTCTACATTTCCCTCTTGCATGATATATAAACGTACATGTTGGCTTGGAAATATTCTTCTGGCTAGTAGCTGAACTTCGCGTGCATGCATCGCAGGAAGGTGTATGTTCGATGCATATTTAAATTACGTTTTTCTAAATGAGGGCAATTTTTCTTTTATTTTACAGTGAATTATGCATGGCGTTGCGGTATGTATGATGTTGGATTGAAAAGAAGTCTGGTCTAAAGGAGGTGCAGGTGTTTTTTTTTTTAGGGTAATGTCTCATAGATATTTAACTTTAACGTTAACGGCTGTAATCTGATGAATTCTTGCCAATTGAACTAATGTCTTGCAATGAGAGAACACAAGATGCATTTTGTCTTTGAGCAATATAAAGGCCAGTAGTTATGGAAAGAAATATTGGATCAGCCTTACCAGGCAATTTGGTTGGTTTTACAGAAGATTTTCCATTTAATAATGGTTCATAGCTGGGCGATGCCCTCTGTAATTGGCGAAAACTGTTGGTGGATGTAAAGGCATTCATCAACACAAAGAAACCTCATAACAAAAAAAAAATAAGCTCAGTATTCAAATATTTGTACAATAGTGAAATATCTTCCCCATTACAATAAGAATTTCATTAAACTCGTCCACTTCTTGAACTCGTTCAGTCGAATCCGGCAACATCAGCAGGTTTTGATTTAGTTAATAGGGGCTGGCCGAATTTAGCGCTGCCTCTCGTATAATAAGGGACGAATTTTGATAACAGTGTAAAGTTTGAGAATATGAGTCAGCTGGGCGTATGTACGTGTACGCAAACTTTATCCGTCGTTTCCCCCCATCCGAACCCCCTTCCTCCAGCTCGTTCAACTTCATAATATTGAAATTGGCTTTTATCGAGGGTCCGTGACCGGAACGGCTTTGAACGGAATCGGGCCGGCAGCGCAAAGTTTTCTTCCTCGTTTTACGATTTACACAAGTGTGAGCCGAGCGAGGAAAATTAATAAGCGGACGATGAAAGGGGTTTTCTTTTAAGTATTGTGGGGAAAGGCAAGAGAATAGGCGCTCATTATCTAATCCGTAATATCGATATTTATATCATATTCTCATTTTATTGCATGTTTGTATTGGTTTTTAATTTTTTATCCCTCTCAAGTCTTGTTTAGGTCCAGATTAGGGCAGCTAGCTTGGCAAACATGCACAAACTAGACGATGTTAGTAACTGGGTGTAAAAAAGCAGATTTGTGTTTACGACCAATATTCTCTTAGAAGATACGACAACTAAAAGGTCGTTGAAAGAAATAAGAAATAGCATAGGTCCGAGGTCCGATTCTTGAAGAACGCCCGACTTGACGTAGTAAATTCGACATATATATCCTTTGTACCTCACATGGAATCAATGGAGTTTGAGCAAGCTTCCGAAGCCTCAATTTTTAATACGAACGACAAAATCTCACGATCAGCACGAGGAATACTCTTGATTGGATATCGTGGAATGTTCTTCGATGCTAGAACGCTCCCCTATCAAACCATTAAGTTTTAAAATAGAGCAACAAATGTACTTTTGCATGGCTTCTTTAAAACGGGTGTTAATAACTCGTTCAAGTAAAACTCCATTATGAAAAGATGAGATGGAATTCTGCAACTCTAAGAAACACAATTTTCCAAGAAACTTGGCAGAAATTTCGATCTTCTCGTCTCAACAAAAGCAATATAAATAACGTTCTATAATTACGCCAACTTAATCGCGAAATTACATTCGAACATCTTCCTCGACGCCGGATCGCTTCTAACTTTTCGCTAGGTATTATTTTTTCCGAGTTTGCAGCTGCCCGCTAGAACGAGCGAGAACGCCTTATCCTTCGGAAAAGGCCAGCGATATTATTTTACTACTTCAAATGTTAAGAAAGATTAAAGTTAATTAAGAAAGAATTTTCCCTCGCTGCTAACGTTTCCTCTAATTACCATAACGTTTGCGTGTCAGATTTTGAAATTTTTCCTGTACGGGAGAGACGTTTCTCTTCGCCTTTTTTTCGTTTAGCCGCCGCCGCCTTGATGTTGCGTCCGCTCGAGGGTCAGAAATGTATTGCTGGAGCTCGGATAATCAACGGCTCCGTGTTAAAGGTAATGTAGAAAGAAATGTGGGAAGTTGTGGGCGATTTTGTTGCCTTCTAGATCTTTCTAATGCTAATTAGTTTGCTTATTAAAAGAAGGCGGATGTTCTTTTGACTTGTTTCTGTATGACCACGACAAAACGCTGTTGTTAGTGTTAGGTTTGCGTTGGGAAGATGAACTGGCTTTGTTAAAAGAACTGCTTCTTCTAAGAAGGAGTTTAATCCGATTAATGAAAGGAGAAATTTATTTTAAACGGCTCTGGGAATAAAAGCATAGCGGAGGAAGTTGGAAGACATGCAATGCTTAACAAAGTAAGGCGGTTTGGTAGCCAATAATGAAAACTTTTATTTTAAAACTTTAACACACACCATTTATGCACTAAAATGCTTCTGAAGTTATGGCAATTTGTTGTTTTATACGTTTAATAAATTTTAAACTTTTTGTTGGTACGTCTAAACACGTCACAAAATGACGATTAATTGATCAATGAATTGTCAAGAAATTGGACATGAAATTGCCCAAGAAGCTGGTTAATAAATTGGTCTATTTTCCCTTTTTAAAATGTCATCAATTCACGAAGGAGCCGCTGAACTAAATGATTGTATAATATAAGATAATAATTAAAGTATTTCATATGTACAATCTGTTCAAAAACGTTGCAAATGAAACGAAAATACTTGTTTGAATTCTGAGCGAATCAATTTATCCTGAATTTTTAATTTCCCATGAATTAACTCTTTAAAGTAAGCATTCAAATATATTCTAGGATCATGGAACTATTTTATTGGTTTATTTTCAATTTGTGGGCGTTTATAAAATACCATTTTCTAATAAAAAATTATCGGAACGTTCTTAAATAGGCGTGTCTTTTTCGTTTACAAACACAACGTGTCTGTTTTTTACAGTGCACACCAGCAAAAAAAGGTGCCGTTTAAAAACCTTTTAAAAATCTTAGGATTGGTCGCTGTTTAATGTTTTTATAATGATATTCTCCATGTTACATTTCTTATCTTCCAGACTTTATTGGTCAATATTGAAAAAGAAGGTGTGTTAGAAATTTATATACGAGATCTGTGGTGGTTTATTAGTAAGTAGGCATGTCCATACTGCTGAATAGAGATTTTTTTATGTACGTGTAAATATTTGGTTCTAACTAGAATAATAAAATGGAGCTTCTTTGCGGATTACATTTATTGGTTGATTTTAAAGAAGGAGGCGTAGTATATGAACATTATAGTATTTTCGTAAGTTTGTTTGAAGTAGGCGGGGAATAATCTCTTTTTCAGTTGCAAAAATTAAGAAAATATGTCTGTTAGACATTCCTAGTTGGTCGACAGTCTTCGGGCTTTGTCGAGAATCGGGAGCAGGGATGTGTGCGTGCATTTTTTTTTTCAATAAAACAAACAAAATGTAGTCCGCCGATTTTATTTGGAAGATACATGAAACAATGCGTCTTACGAGTTTCTACGTCGGCGTTAGGTTAAGGCTGTGTTCAAATAATAACTTGGCAGTTTATAGCTATTTATTAGTTAAGTGAGACAATAAGAAGTTGTGAGTGGTTCATCGTAAACTTAGGAGAACAAAGAAGGATATTAAAAACTGGTGTTCTGAAGATCCTGCACGAGCATTTGGGTGTGACAGAAGTTAGCACAAGAATGGACAGCGATGTTGCAGTACGATATGTTTCTCAACTTTCTGCACAGTTTGATTTGCACAAATGATGATTTGAGATTGACTATTTTCGATATTATTGAGAACAATGAACGCTGAGTGAAGGCCGGTCGTTGATTCAACAACAAATATTAACAAGTGGTCTCGTTTTTTTTTTATTCAACACTACAGTAACCGCAATATACCATGCTGACTTGCTACGTCAGTTAAGACAAGCTATCATCGAGAAACGGCGTTGAAAGCTGGAATCAGGTGTTTGGTTCTTGCATGATAATGCTTCTGTCCTCACAGCTGCAACAAAAGGCCGTAAAGCCTCGATCCTGCTATTTTTTATTTTCAAAATTAAATCGGAGCTAAGAGGCAGAAAATGTAATGTTAGTTAAACGATCTAAAAGGGTTTTTTTCTACGCTTCCTCTTTCTGTGTTAGTCTTAGAATATGTGGAGTAAGCTCAATACAAATGTAATTAATAGTTTTGTCGACGAGACGGAACCCAAACATTATCACTACCGGCGCCAAATTACAAGCTCAAACAAATCGAACCGGTGGAGATTCATAAAGATTTCCTGCTGTTCCTCTTTGCTATCGCCTTCGCATTTCGTCGTATAAATGCGGAACGTTAAGGTGTTACAGGTCTAATCACTCGATTCAAACCGCATAACTCTCACGGATTAACAGCGACAGTACTCAGATACCTAACCGGCATAATTCCGGAGAAAATCTGCTAGTTTCCACCGGAATAATATCGAACCGATTCGGTTTTCCCCCTATTACCCGCGTTTCCATTTGGAAAGTCTCCGGCGAGAACGAGAACGAGCACGAGAAGAGACTTTTCATGCGTCATCCGCTATACTCCATCGCTACTCACTTCGTTGTCAACCGGATAAATAGGCGGCTGTCACCCTTTACAAATGGTAGCTGCATTCAGATTCAACTCTCTTAAAAATGATAGCCATTATTCGGTAGACAGGTCGCAGGCAATCTAACTAATGTAAAAGGGCCGCTACCCGCACCAGTCTCGCGTCTTTTTATGGATGCGTCGTCGTAGCCGCCGTCTTTCGGTCGGTAGGCTGGTACCGCCGCCGCCTTGATGCGGAGTTTTATTGGCCCCGGCGAGGAGAGGAGTTGAATGCAAATTCCGTTTCGCCGTGAAATATGTATGGAGTAACTGAAATAAATTTTCTGACACCCGCCTGTCGTTTTATTAAATTTAAAGTGACTGTTTGTATTTTTTACGTTTCGAATTACTTCGATTGCGCAGCCCGTGGCTGAGATACGCTTAGATTTGATCGTTAAGAATTAATTAGTTTGAACATGGTATGCATTGTCAGAAAGTCATAAAGGATGCTTTATACAATTGAACGAATGGTTTTCCCGCGGCTTGTTTGTAACTGGCGACAGCGTGAAGAGTTACAACTTATATGTGGTCATTATGAGACGTGTGCCACGATGATATGTTATACTACAATATGACATTCGAAAGTAAAAAGTTGCTGCGGTAGAACTTCTCTTTGGCAAAATATGTACCACCACATCGAACAACAATGAGGAATTCCAAAGAAAAATAGTGAGAGGAACAGTAACAACCAACTTACTTAATCGTCTAAGATACGAACTGAATCTTGTAGATCCATACTTCGAACCGATCTCTCGACTGATTTGATTGTCGTGCGGTTATGGCGGTTTTTCTCGATATTACCCATTCATTTGATACTGTCTGAAATCCGGGGTGTGTTGAATGAGAATGAGAAGAATTTCAATTAGCGTGAGACTGGTGACATTGCTACAATTGTAACTGAGGGATAAAACTTTTGCTCTGAGGTGTGGCTCGCCAGTAGACTTCTATAAACCTGCATTGCCGTAGAGACCCCAATTGAGCTAACAGTATATGTGGACGATACCTTGCAGATATTGAGAAAATTCTTACCAGAAGGCTCGAGGAGGCCCGCACAATTTGTTAGAGTTTCTTCGTGAGCGAAGATTGAGAATAAACGGGGACATCTGATAATATTCAGGTCGGCGATATTAGACTTTCATTGTGAGATACTTGAGATTGCATCTGGATCAAAAGAACGTTCTTTAGGGCCAGAGGCGGACTCAGACCTTGGTTTTCCAGGAGTAGCGCTTTGGACAACTAACTTGTATAACCTGCCCGAGACTGCATCTACTCGTCTTGAAAAGTCGGAGGGTCTACAAAGAAATTACTTACAAGATTACCCTTTGTAACATAATGTCTCTATAACGAATATTAAATTGAAAAAATTAACACAATAAATCTTGTCCGTTGATTTCGCAACAAAAAGAATTATTATATTAAATAATAAATTTATTACAACAATGAATTACGTTTATCATTTGAAACCTGTTATTAATATAATAAATATTTATTTTTTTTTATTTATTAACTCACTTTGTGAGAAGCGAAATAAACTTTAGGGATTGGCAGCTAGCAAAAAAAAGCGAACGCATTCTTCTAGCCTGTAGCCCCGTAACCTTTTCGTAACTTCATACATTTCAAATTTTGTCTTGTAATCCGTGTTTCCGTGGGCGATACTCGCCGACGCAGAAATATATAGCGTACATAATGCTATAATGATATAGAATTTATTGCGCCAAAATGTCGCCCGTCTCGGGCTTTTTGTGCGCCGTATATACGCGATATTAACGCGTCGAAAATTTATGAGCTCGTTTTGCCGGGACGTTTCACAAGTGATTATTTGCAATTTAAATTAACTGCATTAGCACTCTATTACACCGCGGAATTACTATGTCCTATCGGCGCCGAACCAAACAGAAATCTATAAATTCCGTCCGTATTTTGGAGGCCGAACACGGCGCGAAATAGCCGCACGTAATAACCCTTAAACGCGTCGAACTGACGGACTGGCCGTGTTGAGAGCGATTTTTACGGCCCGATTTATTTTCTTCTATTTTTACGATGCGACGGGGTGTTGTACTAAATTTAGAAAAATCCTCAAATACGTCTTTTACTTTGTTAAAAGTTTTATCCAACGCTTTGCTGTATTATAGCAATAAGTGAAATTATTCTAAGTAAGATGGCTGAAAGGTTGGATAAGAATTACTTTGTAAGTTAGATACGTTAGATTTCAGAGTCGCTTTAAACAAGTCACATACTGGAGCGCGAGAAAAAACTAAGATGACATCACGTTAAGGAGCAGTAAGAAAAAGAAAGTCTTCTCGTCCAAGAGGACACGACGTGCGATCAGCGTCTAAGTATCGTCGGTTGGCTAAATGAATCCTCAATTACCCAAGAAGTAGAGTAAAGGATAATAAATCGCCTTTCTCTCGTGAGAGAAGATATAATTGGCGTTCCGTCATGGCCAGATGAGCTACGGACGAAGGATATAGAAAATTATACTAGGTACCCAAAAAGTAAGGGGGTTAACTACATCCTAAATGGGACAAATAAATAAATAAAAACATAATGCATGAGATATTCTACAGAGTATAGAATATCTCATATTATTTCGTAAAATTTCTCCCTTCCTGGCTAGAAGCGAGTTAAAAACGATAAAAAAGAAACATTAAATAAAAAAGCCGCGGAGAAACGGAGAAGAAATTCAAGCCGAACACAACTCGACGCATCTCTGAATATTTTATTTCGGTTACGATCAGTATTCAGCGGGCGTTCGCCTGTTGGCATTCAACGGAATAAAATACTTACATCAACTTGACAATTTAATTCACGATCAAGTGATATACGCTTTCGGGACGTTTATTGTAACGCAACTGTTCTTCTTCCCCTTTATCTTTTTCTTCTGATCTTCCCTCCTCTTTTCTTTATTTTCATCTCTGCCTTCTCCTCGAGCATATATTTCAATTCTACATGGATATAATTTGATTCGACGGAATGGGTTCATGAGGAATACCAAAGAGTCGGTTTTGTACGCGAAGAAAACCGCTTTACGGCGAATATTGCGACGGGACGTTGAAGTGCGTACGGGAAATTGAAGAGATATTCTAACTTTGGAAAGAATTTGATTGATAGGATGTCTACGGTGCGGATTGATATGAAATATCAATTTTTGGAGGATGCGCCGGTTATTAAATGTGTAAATATAGAGTTCATTACTTTTTTTATCGAAATGTTGTTCGAAATGTGAAATTCTCGATAATTCTAGAGACCTCTAACAAATTGTAGTTTCTTACTTACATAATAATTTATGGCTTTAATCCCTTAGAAAAGAGTGTATGCTTAATATTTTTCTAATTTTATGTATTAATAATTGTATACAGTGTGACATAATAGATTTTTATTGTATGACCGAACTTCATTAAACGGCAGTGTACATGGATCTATAAAGATATTTTCTGGATGGAATACCATGCAGGTGGGTCTAAAAGGTTATGTTTAGCCCTTGATGAATGGAACGACCATAATCTGTAGAATGTGCATTAAATCTATTTGTGCTTTAAATATAATCTTAGCGGCGGCAGGCCTTCCTGATGTTAACACTATTGGCTTGGATAATTTTGATTTTGGATAATGAAACCGATCGTCAGCACGAATTAGCATAGAAGAATCTTACTTTATCGCTAACATTAACAGCGAGGAACATAAGATTCACCTCATGCTATCGATTGTAGCGTCCACACGCTTCTTTCGACCATAGCAGTTCTAGTTTATTTATGGATAGAGAACACGAGAAGTGGTAAAAAAATGCGGACCTTAATTAAACGATAACTTTCCGGGTCGTACGAGTTATTAACGCAATTTGTTTAATACACCGATACAAGGAGAACGCCGGAACGCCGGATATGGTAATGCGAGCGGCAAGTGTTGAATATTAAACTATAAATTGCAAAAATTAAAAGTTTATCGTGCTTTCGCCGTCTACGAGCACTTGTTCCCTAATATACTGTAGCCGGTTTTAAAAGAGAATCGATGTTGTACTATTAATAATTTGGTTTTAATATCAATGATCAACGTTTGATTTTCGAAAGGTTTGTTTTCTGCTTTGAATGAATTTTTATAAGAAAAATATAAAAAAAAATAGTTCAAAATGATATGGAATTATGGGTACGTAAAACATCAAACATTGAGACGCCTAGAAAAAGGATAATATATAATAAATCAAGAGATAAATGGCTTAAAGTTGAACTGAAGAAAAAATTGCGGGAAGGCGTGTAAATGGTGTAATTAGGGACATGGTTAAAATGGAAAAAAGATCAGAAGAGTCGAAATTGACTCTGAGAAGAAGACTCAACGCGCCCCTCCGAATTAAACCTATAATTCCATTTATCAAAAGCTTTCATTCATTGGACTATGCCCTGTTAGGTAAAATTTATTTAAATCCTATCTTAATAACCGTAAATCTTTTGTTACTATTCATGGTCGCGCAGGAAATTTAAAGAAGCAATTCTTCCTCTGTTGTGTGCAAAGTTATTCGAGTCGAGTATAAAATTAACAATTGTTTCGCAAACTTATAGGTGGTGAGAAGGCAGCAGAGCAGAAGGTGCAATCGAATAACTAACATTAGATAGCTAAACCGACGAAATCGTATTGGATGCAACGCGGCAATAACTGTTCTCGCAAATACAAAACGCCGTACCCGTTCTCCCTCATCACGGCGTCAATGGATGTACGCGAAAGCCTCTTTACCACCCCGAAATCCGCTTACCGCTTGCTTTGCACCTATATACGCTTCCTCGATTCTAAACTGTGACCCGAAGAATCAATTTGCGGGGCTCACTTACTGTATATACCGGCTTTGACCCCTCTCTTTTCTCCCCACAGCCAAACACCGCCCAATTTTACCACCCTCTTTATCGCTTCGAGGCGGGTAGTCCACGGTGTACCCTACGCTCTCGCACAAAGAAGAAGAAGACCCTAAGATCTGCCGTCCGGACGGTCTACCCATTCATAATAATATTAGCCCGGGAACTTGTGTAATTATAGTTGGCACAAGGCCACAACTTGTTGAGATATTGTTGAAATGGATATTTCTGCCGGATGGCTTCTGAAAGCGTTCTCAAACGGGGGAACAACTTGTTCATGCTCTCTTTGTCTTTCGCTTTGCCGGGAGAAGCAGCAGATTCTGATTTCATTACAAAGTTCGGATCATTTTGCATTATTGAATTATTCCGCGTTTAGTCGGTAACACCTACGGTGCCGAATGTCGAGACCACATCACAGGAGCGTGTTGTCGAGATATTCGAATTAATTTCAATGCCGTTCGGGCCCGTTCGTTTCGCCGCGTTTTAAGGTCAAAGCGCGTCGTGTCACCCAAAGAAGTTTCTACGTCCAATGAAACAAGAGAATATCGCACGCTTTGCATCTCTGTAATTTAGAATCCTCGTGGGATTTATACGGACGTATTATTATATTAAAAATTAAATAGGCTCCAAAGTGAAGAAAATTCATTTTCAGCACGATCCCTATTCAATAATAACAACTTATCTTTAGCTGTACAACTTTATCTTTTATAAAAGCTCTTACGCGAATATAAACGTACAGAATGCTTGTATCAAAACGTTGAATTGTACAGAGAGAAACAACAGTTAGCATCTGTTTAAACCGCCACTGTCAATTAATCATTATGCTGGTCATTTTTGCGGAAATCGTAACTACAGTACGGACGCTGTACACCCGCGGCTTTCGTTGAAATTATGCGAGAAGTTTATATGTATAAACCGCCCGGTGATTTACGGTCAACGTGCACAGGACCGTTTTGCATCGAAACCCCGTGTTGCGGTTATTAAAATATAATAAATTATTTCGAATGTAGTCGACACGAATCGCGTACAATCTCTGTGTACGCATCTCTCTCTCTCTCCCTCGCTGACTCGATACGAATGAATTATTGCGTTTATTTTGCGATCGATTCGATAAAGTTGGCGAGGACTTCATATTCGCAATATCGGTTTCGTTACATGCGCGTTACATTTGAACGCGTTTTACATTAGTATATTTTGATAATTCGCCGAACTGATTTATTTTCTTCTAATTGATTTATACGCGTCGATGCCCGCTTTCTATGCGGCGCTCGATAAGTGCGCCCTGTCTATACGCGGTAAATAAACGATACTATGAAAATGAGCTCCCCACGCTAAACGCCGAAAATCCATTACGCTCGACTAACTAATCCATTTAGCTGCGTTCGTTAGCGGTAAGAGCTTGTAAAAGATTGTATGGGGATAGCGTCCCGTGGAAATATTGTATTAGATCGTTAACGATGTCTGTTTGCTTCGATTATCAGATATTGAGCGAGGATAGTTCGTAATTATAACGTGCTAGACTGTTGTTGTTAGTGTCCTCCAGCGCAGATAATTATATTCTAACTTTTTAAAGAAAACATGTCCGTATTGATAACAACACGGTCGATCCGGATTTCTAAAATATTCATATTACCGCCCAACGAGTCCGTCATTCATAGGAAGGAGGCCGGCTGGTCGCCGGTTGGAGCCTCCTTCCCTATGTTGTAGAAGTTCCCTTTTCAACCTTTGATGGGTTGGTACCGATCTTTCGAAACTTGCTTGATCTTGCCTGCTGTGGTCAAGCCGAGCAAGGCGACAACAATCGGCCCTTCGGAGCCTAGGCAACAAATGTCGGTCCCTTGGGGCCTAGGCAGACTAGCAGACTAGCGACGGGAATCGAACCGAGCGTTCCTCCCGGTCCTCCCGGGATTGAAGCCAATACAACGACGACGATCGGGACAAAGCCCTACCCAAGCCGTGCCTGCCTGGGATGTTCGTTACCCAGAAACCTGGGATCGAGTCAAACTATGACGGCTAGCTCCAGATCTTAGGGTTCATGTACAGATTCCCCAACCAGGCGGGATACGATCGGCGCAGCAAGACGTTACCTCATTTCACAGTTCCATTTATTAAAACCTCAATTAACAAGTTTCGTGAAATACCTTGTTTATCATATTTGACGTAATATGACTTATGATAGGCAAAAAAGGATCTCGCTTTCTTGATAAAAACAATAATAACTTACATAGGTAACAAGGATGACGTAATGGACAAGATATGACCTAGATTATCTTGAAAATAAAACATAATTCTTCTGTTTTAACCATTCTATTTCGTATGCACTGTGTCCTTAATTTAATGGACTTAATTTAGTGACAGTGAACGGATAGTTTTATATATTTAATATACAGGGTGCTACAAAAGTAACTCTGTATATTCTGCGAGGAAGAATACAGTACATTGAGCAATGCGAAATTATAAATTTAACCGTAATCGACGGGTGTAACTCCATTTTAAAAGAGAAATGCTTTTCTTTGGTTCGATTTTGATAATTCGAACGGAAAGACGCGTATCAGCCTTCAAGAAGTAAAGTAAAAAAAAAAAAAAAAGAACGACGACAGGCTAAAAGTATTTAGGAAGTTATCCCGTTAGAGATTTATTCTAATCGTATCAGAGATAATACTCCGGCCGTATCAAAGTGAAACATTATGTAAATTCAAACATAAAAGATGTTCATTAAATCCACTCGAAAGGACTTCGGATCTTACCACCCGTCCCGAACTAAGAGGAGAAGAGATAAATATTAAAAGAGCAGATGGGAGTTTTATTTCTTCTTCCCTTTTTTTTTTTTGTTCGTACTTCAAAATCCCGTCTTTCTCTTCGCTCGCCTCACCTTCGCGAAGGACGCTTCGCATTTTATCATTATCGCGTCTTGCGCGTCCTCCACTACGGGCGACGTTGAAAGTCGCTTTTAATTTCGAACGTACACGCCTCCGAGCGATGATAAAATCAAATTATATTGCATCTTAATGAAGACCGTTTTTAAACAAAAATACGTTGACTTATATAAAAATCTTTTCCGTTACGTTGAATATGAATTTTCGAATTTTTCGTTTTTATCGCCGGCTAATCTTACCTATCTTTGCTCTGTCAGGCTTCGGTACTCTTTCTAGACTTTTTCGTTTGGACTTATTAAGTTGATCTTCCTTGAAGTTGGTTATTATAAGATCCTCTTTTCGAAAGAGAACTTTAATTAAATTAGTATAAAGATAGCAAAAAGTAATGTTGAAAAGGTAGTATTAGAGGGGATGTATTGATATATTGCTATAGCTGATCCTTCTTTAAATTAAAGAATTCGAATTATTAGTTTTATACTAACAAACTTTAATATTAAATATATAAATAATAATAATCCATTATTCATTCTTAGATCGTACAGCGACATAGGATAAGTAAAAAAAAAGAAAAAATAAATAAAACGCACATAATGTATAATATATTGTAAATACATAGTAGACAGAAGCAAAAGCGAATATACATAACCACAACAATAAACTTAAACAGAGATGTTCGTCTGCAAGTTTCATTTGATTTTAAATTAAAAATTAGTCTAAGTGCACGTTGTCCTAAAACGAATACTCTGTTTATATTATTGATTTTGCTTCCTGACAAAACTTTATAATTGTTATAAGACGAAACAGATTGAAGTAGAGCAAAGTAAATACGAAGAAGGTGTTCTCGACTTATGATGATTGATATTTAACAGTAGTCTGCACTTTCAGATAAATGTAAATAAAAATAAGTCAATTAAATTAGAGCAATTGCATGTTTTATAACTTTAATTAGTCTCGTTGGGATGCGAGCATGGCAAAAAGTATATTTTTTAAACTGTCAGTAGTAGTGGGGATATTTGCCCTCAATAGCTGGAAGAAGTTTTTGCAACAACGGCGTTTGGCAGGTTCTTCATAAACAAATGGCCAAGAGTCTATCGGCCATTGTCCAAAAGCTTCTTTATCTCTCCGAAATGTTTTCTTCTCGATTATTAAGCAAATGTATACGATAAAAATAAATTTTCGTATGCATCATTGAAAAGTAAACCATTCAGAAGTTCTAGATGAAAAATATCGAAAGAAGAAGAAGGTAACGTAATAACGATGATATATATTCTATGCTAATATTATGTTGACCTCGTCGGACTTCGATGATTTATTACGGACTGATGATGATTAATGACCGCGACGTAATTACCTGAGAGATGCTACCTGCCGGCCACTAATCTAAGATAATATTTTTCCTTTCTGGACCTCGCGAGCGAGAACAAAAAGAAAAGAGAAAAGTGAATTAATATAGCTTGGCATTAATGTTTTAATTAATTGATTTTTGATGGCGAAGCCAGGGAGTCGTTAGAATATAGTGTGGGAAATACCCCGAAGCGGGCACTTAGAGGTTTCAAAAATATACGGGGGAATTACTGATGATTGACTGAAGGGTTTCTTGTAAGGTCCTGTGATATCATTGTTTTATGTGAATAATCGATTCCAAAACAAGGGTTTTTTTTTTCAATTTTGGTATTATGAGTACGAAAAGGGTGCAGACGGTGTTTTAGAATAAAATGTTTGTTTTCGAGCAGAATATAGATTTGTCATCTTGTGACAAGTTCCAAAGGATAATGCTTAAAATAGTTTGCTCGTGGTATTGATGGAATTATCTGCGGAAAAATCAATGCAAGGAGAGAAAAACTCTGTTTACTAGGCGACATCAATGCGGTTCAGAGAGTGTTTTTTTACCTTACCTTGTGCCGCCGTTGGAGTAAAAAAACACTCTGCTTCAAACGTATTTTGATTAACATTTCCCGATTGTCGACCAACGCTTACAACAGAACTATTAACAGAGAAAAGCACCACATTACACATCTGATTTTTTAATCTTATCCATCCTACAATTGTAAATCGCCTTGTAGTAATTAATTTACGGGTTTATTTAGTCTAGCACGCGATAAATACTGAAAGCAAGCCGCCAGATAGTCAATCGTAAATCATACGCAATACCTTCTCTGTGCCACCCCCATAGCTACACCATTTCCACAATTCCCACCGAACAGTACAAAATGTTCGGAGATAACAGCGACGGCGGCCCTTTAGCTGGCCAATAAACAACTTTGCGCGGAGAAATATCGTATTCCGGACCATTTTTCATGTCGATCGCTAACGATCGTCCCGCGGAAGAAGGAGCGGGCATATTTCCTGAACGGGTGGCCAACGAACAGCTACACGTTTTGTTTCGTCGATTTCGCAGATTGCCACGGTCGATCAAACTCAGCGCACACACACAAAAGCGTGTATTTATGGGCGTAAGCGCGTAGAGTGTATTTTGGACGTTTGAAGTAGAGGATATAGTTTATTAAGTGCTACAATATCGATATATTTCGACGGTGAAGAACATTCTAGCAGGACTTATCTCCATCCGGTTTAAAGGCTTATAAAGGGCGTCCCATCATCAACTTGTGGATTTTAATTGTATATTCTTCCCAAACGCATGAAAAATACACGAAGATCAACCGAGTACTCATGAGGAAACGATTTATGGTGTTTGTATGTGAATATGTATCTATCTATTCTGTTTTGTAGAGTGAAAGATATGATTTCATGGTTCTCAATATTAGAATATTGGTTTTTAAAGTTGAATTGATTTGACTCTTGAGTTAGTTAAGTTGGTAAGACTGCTGAAAAATATTGCAACGACTGGCTAGTTTTATATCTAGTATTTACTTGCTATTAGCGCAAAATTCATTTGAACGCTTGCAGATATAGATATAGAATGCTTATTTAGGACAAAGGCGTCAGTATTTTATGTATGCGCTACGTTTAATTTTAATTCCGTTTGCTCCTCCCTCTCTCACCAGCTCTGCTTCTCCGTTTAAGAATTCGAGAATTCCATCGTCGCGAAAACTCGATTAACACCTTCGAAATGAAATATTCCTCAAATTTAACCTTTTTAGAGGACGCGTTTAAATATAGAACAGCTCCTGGTTCGGCTCCCGAAAGCAAACTTATCCATATTAACCGACAACGTTACTTACGGCGGTGAGTTTAATTTATTCCCCGCGAAACGAAATTAACGAGTCGACTTGGACGAAATCCCTCTCACTTAGAAATAAATTAATACCTTGGCCACCCTACCCAACAGTATCCTACCCACTGTCTCTCGTTTTTACCAACGAAAATATTCACTTTATTAGGGACGTCTCGACGGCTGCAAAAGTAACTAATTGGAGCGGAGCATGGGAGCCCTCTCTGTAAGGCTCGAAAGTCGAGGAGGCGAGAAGAAAAGTAAGATTGGACGCGTTCACCGCGGATATCATTCGGAATAAGAAAGGCGTTTCGGGGTGGAATCTCAACGGAGTGCTGATGATGGTTGGGTTCTTACGAGCCGAGGGAGAGAGCAAGGGTGGGTAAAATTTTCTAATTCGTTCGTGTCGGACGAAATTAGTGCATCGCTGCGGATTCTGAGTGCTTCAACGAAAGGAAACGGAATTCGCAGGTTTCTTGTTCAGAAAGCTTTAATAGAAGCCTTATATTTAAACGTTTGACTATTTAAGAATTATCTGATGCCAATCAAAGTAAGTAGATTCTTCTCTTGGAACACTGGCTTGCGCGATTCTCTATTTTTAATGACGAATATTACCCTAATTATTCGCTTTTCTGTAGCTAGTAACCGCTCCGCAGCAGCAGAGTTGTTTACTAGAATGTTTACTTTTAGTAGAACCAATTGTTTTGGTTAAATCTCGCGCAAGTTCATACTATTGGTCTGTATTCGCGATGTTGTACATGACAACATTGTTCTGTCGGTCATTATCACACCATCTTCGTCCTGAACTTTGGTAACTGACATCTACATCGCCAAGTACCTTGTAAGTTGGTGTTTCAAGGAGGTCGTTAACGAAGAATTCCAAAAAAATTGACCGAGATTTGTTTCTTGTGCATCCAGAAGAAGGCATGTAAGTGGTTCGCTGGATATCCTATTAGATGCTGTTATAACAGAAGAGAATCAAAGAAACCTAACGCATCTGACTTGAAGATAAATATTGCACGATGAATCTGTCGAATGCCTCCTCTAACATCCAATACTTCGCTGATGTAGTAGATTGTGCAGTTAATTGATAAAGAAACGTTTGCTAATAGATTTTGACCCACCAAACGTACCTTCGTTCTTCTTTCTTCCAATATATTTTCCATTAAAGAAAATTGAGACACGAGGAGACCCAAGTTTTCACGAGGAACGTACACCCAACTCTCACGTTTCAAGAAATAAATTTTACGCGATCCGTGATAATAACGTACGGAACGTACAAATATTTGCCTCTTCTTGCTTTGCTTTAATTAATCATAAAACACTTGTACGGTTTACCTTCTCCGTGAACCCGGAACGAAACGAACGAACAAGGGCGAACAACGAGCGGGTCTAAATATAAACCAAAATAATATGATGCGCGATGTGGTGGTTTCAGCGGAGGAAGAGACGATGTTTCTGTCAATATTTAAGGAGCGCGCTTTATTAAGTAACTCGCTTTAATTAGAAACTATCGATTGCAATAGGTTCGGCGATTTTATGAGGACGAGCCATGGAAGAAGCGGCTTATGATGTAGGGATACGTTTGTTGTTGTTGGTCACGATTTCCACTGTAGAGAATCAGGTTAACAAGAAGTAATAAGATTGCTTGGGAAGGTAACGGTCAAGCGGAAGGAGAGAAACCTTCACAATGTGATATGCCATGTTATCCTGCGTTTCTAGTTCAAACCTGTAACTACCCTTTTAATAAACATCGATTATTGACAAAGAAACCAAATAGTTTAAATTTGACAACAGATCGCTTATCTTCTGAATTGCGGTAATGTTGACATAGACGTATTGCAATGGCTTTAGATGCGAAACTAGGGACCAAGTTAAACAGAGTATATCTCCCAAGTACGAAAAGATGAGGAAGTGTTTAGTTTAAAAAGTAACAGATTGCACAATCCGCGTCTGCAAATACGCGACCGTTAGATGTCGCGCGTGTTACGAAACGAACTCCCTCCAATATTAAGTTGCAGACGTAAATGGTTCCAACATCTCGCGTCTTATCCAACTTCGCGAGAGATCTGTGCCCATAAAATGTTTACGGACACGTCGCAAGCGATGAAATATAACGCGCAGCGAAAAATATTGTCTTATGACGTAAGTAAATTTCGCGATATTCAATTTATAGAGGAGGAAAGAGCGTAGTCCGGATGGATGAGCATGCACTTGAAAATTTTATCTCTCGTACACGACGATGTTACGACTCCTACGGACGCGCGTACTTTCGTCTACGTTTTATTGTTACGGCAAAGGTAAAGATGTACTACATGCATACCTACGTATCTATATTGGTACAAGCGCTCCGTACGAAAGGAAGTCGTTTCGTAAGAGACAAACATGTTTGTCAGCGCTCGCAGAACTACGGAAGGGTTGTTTATTTTAACAGCGATTCGTTCTAACTCGGAAGAATTTGAGGATTTTGATACGGTTTATAGTGCTTGTTGGTTTATCGGATTCCCGAGATGGATTTGTTCAAGAATAATTGTGCTTTTCGAGATTTTGTCTAAGTATCGATTCTTACTGGCTATATACTTTGATCTCTTTATAAACCAGAAGGTTTTAACAGAATCTTGTACACCTTGATATACGGGGAAGACCCAAAAGCAAATAACGAACCCCTTGTAGAGGTTTATTTAAGGAATTGGGGAATTAAGGACTTATTGCCTTTTAAGAAGAGACACAACTTTGTCAAAAACTCTGACAATTTTAACGTAAGAGAACTTGAAATTTCAATAAAGCACCAGCTTATTTCTTCTTATGGTCAATAACAATAAAGAATAAAATAAGCAGCGGATGCTAAGGAAAGGGGCGATACTTACCAGAAAACAGTTTCAACTATACCATATACAAAGAGATCTTCAGCAGGTATAAAGCTTTCACGTGAAACTTGATTTTTTAAGAGTTTTCTTTATGATATTAATGCAGGAACTTATCTTTTTACAGAAATATATTAGCAGGTAAGCGGGGTACTTATAATAATGTTTTCTTCTGTAGAATCCATAAACCCACCTGCACGTAGGTACGTATAGTTTATGCAAATGGCATAACATGCCCGTCTTTAAAGCTACACCGTGACACGTATGGCGCGATATGTAGTTGCGGCGGAGTACACGTGTGCGTATTACGCAATTTGCATACAAACCCTGTGATAAAGGCGACCGCTTGCTTCCGCAGTAACGTCCGCATACACGATCACGGTTTGCATAATGTAAAGTGGGAAATGGACACGACGCATACTCCTACACGCAAATTCTACGGAATGGCGTTGCAATTAGAGCAATTTTTTTTTGTTTATTCAAGCTAATTGTACTAAATTATGAAGATTAGCAATAGCCCGAAATATTTTTAAAATTACTTAAAACAACTTTCAATGATCTAATAATGTCCAGTATTTACCGATGAAAGTTTAAAACATCAAAAGGAAGTGACGCCGATCATAGAAAATCAAACTAATCGATTCACAAAGCACCTAAAAGTACCGCTTCGTTCCGTCTATTATTACACGCGCTCGTATTCCGTATTGTTACGTCGCAGCCGAGTGTAATTAACACAGAGCGGTGTTTGTTGATCGCGCTCCGCGAATACAAGCTGTTAATAATTTTATAATTAGCTAACCGGGATTGTCATCGTCGTCGGCGCGGTGCCGCGCCTCGAAAACGCGTCCGACATCAACCACCCCTCCGCTCGGTCGCGAGCGTCAAAGCGTACGTACTAGGTTGGTAGTACCTAAAATTCAGGAAGCTGTCGACGCGCCCTCCGCAAAATACGACTATTACGATTATACGGTTGTCGCGATATCATCGGATTTCGGATCGTGTTACTTAATGGCTGAGGGATTTGACTTCGTACGCGAAACTGCGTGAACAAAGAGGGATATGGCGATAGTGGTTGGTAAATGTGTTGTAAGCGTTTTAAGTTTGCTTAATTATTGTTGTATTTGAATTAATAAGAATGAATTAGTGCATTTAAGATTTTTGCTGGTTCCCAAAACATACGCAGATGTAGAAAAACCTTTTTGTTTGACGTTTAATTTGTTTTGTTGATAATAACCTTTGAGAAGGGCTGCGGTGCTATGCTGTGCACTAAGTTCAAGTTAGTGTAGAGCGTGGCGCCGCGGCCCCCTTCAAAGGCTCTTTCGTTGGCCTATAGGCAAGAAATTCCAACCAAAGTACGAAGTTCCGAAGTTTAGCAGAAGAGGTGGAATTGTGTGGGATGCATTCAGCGGAAAGGAAATCGGCTCTTCCATTTGCAAGGATTAATCTTGGATTCATCATGCAACAAGATAGCGGTCTGAAACATGTTTCCAAGTATCCCAAGGACTGGTTCAGCGGTAGTTATGGAGTAGCGAGTCCGAACTTGAACCCAGTTGAAGATTAAAAAAAAAATTAATTATAATAATTAATCTTTTTATATACCTACCTATGTAAATGTAGCATTAAAATAAATCGTTTCTTTTCTAATTTTACGAGCATTTTGTAATAATTATTTACTTTGCTTTGAAATTTTGTTGTTAAAATTGATCGGGCAAGTCTATTAAGGGTTGTTTCACGCGATTCGATGGAAAATGCAAATTAACCCAGAGAATTTAATTTAAAACAGCAGGACGTGTACATATGCAGAAATACGTACTATTGTCAGTCTTTTTCTCTTAATACAAACTGTTTTTATTTATCTTTCATTTCCTGAAAAAAGGTATTAGTCCACAAAGAGGATTGTTCTCAAAGGCTAGTAAAATCCTCGCCATCATCGTGTAATTTTTTTTACAACTTTATACTGATGTAACCGCCCTCAGCGGTGTATTCCGCATTATTACCAATGGCCACGCTTAAATTATTTACCCATTTAGAAGACAATACGAAATTAAAAACTCGTTTAATACGATTAAAATTTCGCCCGACGAATATGGACCAACCCAGTTCCGTTTGAGCGGCTATAATTTCGTAATGGGAACGACACCGCCAGCTCATCGTTACGATCTGTTTCTCTCTCCTTTTCCATGCTACCATCATCGTATAAGAGAGCAAGCGTGGCTTTTCGGAAAATCGCGGCGGCGGCGAACATACGAGATCGTGTCGTACGCGGACGAAGGTTAGATGGCATAGCGGGCGCCGGCTCCTAACGGGAAAACCATTACCGTTCGATTTAAATTTAATAGACCGTCGACGCAACCACTAATATTGTAAATAAGATCGGATACGCCGCTAATTATTTAGCCGCTCAATCGATACGGTCACCGCACTTTATATTTTATGCGATGATCTTCGTACAAAAAGCTATCTTAGTTAATTCTTCACTGTACTTCTGCAGCGTTTATTCGAAATACGATGCAACGTTACCAGGAGTTCTATTAGCGTGAATTTTTTTCTTCAACGGATGTATCCATCAAATTAACAAACGATTTGTTGAAAATGCTTTGCGTTTTTTTCTTCGTCGCAAATCCATCGCGTCCATCGGAAAAATTTCTCGGTGAACTGTCCACCAACATTTAAATGTAATGGCGGGAACGGGTTAGTGTTTTCTTTATACGAATACATTTTTTAACACATCAGTTGTATTACTTCGAACTAAACGATGAAGACTGCACACTAGACGGCAAAGATAAATAAACAAGAGTACAGACGAGGTTATGTTACTGAATTACAGCAAACAATTCACCAATTTGTCTTTTTTTTAACACACATACTTGTGGTTCCATCGGCAATCCATCTCTCGACTGTTAAGCCATCGGAAATTCACGGTTTTGTTGAAAAAAAGAACGTGCGATTACTTTGTCAGAGATAAATTCAAAGTATGACGTATTCACCAAACATACCTAAGTACTATGTTTTTGATAAATTTGCTTACTATTCGTCTCAACTTGATGACTAGAGATGATCAAAACAGGTGAACTTATTTTTTTTTGCAGAGACTAAACAGAATCGTGTTTTTTCGATTCTCGGGGCAACCAGTAGGCAGCACGAACCCTTTCTTATGAGACGAATAGACACGAGTCTGTCTAGTCGCTGCAAAAAAGTAATAATTTCATCTGCCGTTGTCATCTTTATTGATTTATATAGGCTGATTCATTTTCACTGCTCACTATGAAGTTCTTCCTTATTTATCAAAAATTATTTATTAAATTAAAGCGTGTTTTACATCCAAAAATACAATTTTTTAGAAATCTCCAAAATAAATGTAATAACTAAAGTTAAAGACGATGCGCCAACAACCCTATTTCAAATCTCTCAGCGTCCTTATTGGAAGAGCACTTTTGTGGATCGATGCATTGTCCCGATGAAGAAGGTTTTTTTTTGTAAATTTTCTTACGAATTCTTTGATCTAGTTGGTCCAGAAGACATGATATGACTTTTGACGATAGTTGACGAAGTTGTATCATCCGAAAATATATATAGCCATCCCTTCGATTGGTCAACTCGCTTCAGGCTAAGATAACTTTGCGAATACTGGGCTATGTGCATCTTTTCCTTACTCTAAGTACATAACACGGCATATAAAGAAAACATAGGCAGTAAAACGAGAGAACTAACAGAATACGCTAAAATATTAATTAAAAAAAAATACCGAATTAGCTTCGTTTTGGATAAAATGGTACAATTTCCATGACGAGATAGATATAAATAAACAAACTTTGAGTATAAAAATATGAAATTTACAACACAAAGAGTGTCGAAAAAACTGCCATTTTAACGTAGCGGATAATTTGCCAAACGTCACGGAACATTTTCATTTACTGCAAAAACAAATCAACTTCAACTACTCTAACACGACATACGTATTGTGCTACCTCCAGCGCCGACCAAACAGATACCAACATACATACCTATACATTTCCCAAATCATTTATCTACGTCATACGACCGAGAGAACTATGTATATATGAAAAACGAAGCCAATAAAATAATTGCCCGCCGCGCGAACAATAATCACAGTCAACTTAAAGCGCCATTTATCAAACGCTCAGAGATTCTGACAGCTTTTGCGAACTCCTCGCGCCATAGTTTCACCTCCCGTTCCCGCACACGAACAACAGACGACCTCTCCGCCCCGAACCCGGCCAACTATGCTGTTATACGATATCAATTTTCGTTGTAGGAGAAACTAGGCTGGAGAGAGAAGGAGACGCGACGCTTAATGCCGATAAACCGATCGGGTGATTAATAATAAACAATTGGACTTTCGTAGGAGGAATTGCACTGCCAGCGTAGAGCTCCTAGATCTCCGGTTTTCCGGGGATTCCGCAGGAGGAGACGTCAGGATTTCGGTCCGAAAAGCCACCACTGCCATCCTAATTTATTCGCATTATAAACAATGGCGGAAACTAGAATGATAAATTCGCATTGTCATCTCATCCTCCTCCCTTCCGTCCTGGGTTAATGTAGAAATTCTTCTGAAATATGAGACCTTCATCTTCCGAGAGTTTAAGGTGATGGTCTCTGGCCGATGGAATTTTAATTAAAGTAAACAAGAAGTTGTACGCCGGGGTACATGGGGTGCAATAGGGGCGGGACGGACGATCGAGATGCCAACGGAGAAGGAGAAGGACAGGGGATGAAGTGCTTGCTTGTTATTAATTTTGGCCGTAATTAATTGGAATTGGATTGCCATAGCGTTGTTTGCCAGCGTAAAGTATGAAACCTAACAACAACGAAGGGTAATCATAACAATAAGAAGAAAAAGGAAGAGGAGGCGAAACAGATACATCGGATAGAAAAAATTCCTTAACGAAAAGGATGAGATTTTTATCATAGATTCTTTTGTTGGATAATTTTAAACGAGGAATGTCCTAATTACGTAGCGAAGATCCAATGTTGGGAATCCAGAAAAAAGAACAAGAATTTCAGCAACATCTAACGTTCAATTTGCAAAGAAACTTCGTCATACATCGTTTTTTTTTTTTAATCTAATGATCTGGAGATTTTGTGTTTGCCGTGCTCTTCAGTAGGGCACATTTTTATAAAGAACACAACTGGAACTTGCAATTTTATAAAAAAAAAAAAACAACGTATACACCTCAACATGTCTCGCCGAGTTAAAAAGAGAAATAGCGTAATAAAAAACAAAAACAAAAGAACTGGTCCACCATACTACACAATACAATAAATTGATTTTCAGCGGTTAACAGCGACAAACAAAAAACTAACCTAACGGAAGAAAAAAAGCCTGGAAACCGCTAGCTTCGAAACGATTGCAATTTCGGCGGTTGGTCGTAGGTTTATTCTATTTTATTTTTTGCGTCGGCGTTGCAATGTATGGTATGTGCATCGTTTCGCTGTGCTTTACCCTTCATTAAATAAAGCATGGAGAGTTGAATTTTATGTTGTGGCTATCAATTGAATCTTCCGTAGAAAAATGTAAGTGAATACAAGCGGAAAAAATAAATGAACCAATTAGTTTTGAGTTAGAATTTACTTGTTTTAATGTGTTTAACAAGTGTTTTGTTCGCTGTTTTAAATGTTCATTTGAATGCCCAAATCTGCAGTTAATATTCTTTCGAGATGCCCACAGCCGCTGCTATCTCTTTAACCTTCGACGGTCATCTATCACCATTTGGAGAATTTTTCCGATGTTATCGATAGCGTCGAACGTATATCGTCAATGAAGCAGGCGACGCAGCAAATGATGGTGTTTTTTAACGGTTTTAATTTGCGTAGGAGTATCGCCTTATTCGATTTTTTCCATTTTTGCAAAAGAAAAATCATAGTCAAGGAATACAAATTACGTTTTCTTCTGTGAAAATTCATTGTTCAGTAACGGAATTTATAGATTCTTCCGAGCATCGCTTAACGTTTATTTATGGGACATTTACCAAAATTTAGTGCTACCGCAATGTAAACGTAAAACGTTTTTTTTTATGTTTTGGTTATAATTTTTTCTTCTGATCGAAAAGGAAAAGAACTTAACGACTTTCCACATTAATTTGCACTACACTAACCTTATAATTAAAAGAAATCATTCCTTTCTCAACCACTTAAGACGACTGGTTCTAAATAATAATGTCAGGAACTCACGAAACCCAAAGCCCGCATTTACATAGCAAAGAAACATGTTTTTGCCAAGTACAAAAAAAAACCGTGGAAGAACACAGGGCGCTGTAACGGTCTTGGTCGTTAATCGACAACGTACTAAAACATATCCCCCCTTTTAATTACTACCTTTCGCCCGGCGATACCGAAAAATTATATTTTCCATCTCGGCATCGTCAAGCCGTAAAAGTTAATCGAATGCGAAAGTAAATAAACCGCGGTGCGTTGGAACGGGAAGACCGCAAAACTTCCAACGGCCGGAGGTCTTTCCCACCACCGGGGGAAAAAAAAAACCTACCTAGTCTGTGTTTACGTGGTTTAACGACTTACTTCATAAACATTTTTTACTACCGCTTTCTATATAAAATCTCTCGCATTCAAATAAAACTCCATCTTGAGATTTTGGACGCTATATTTCATCTCTCGCCCCGCGGACATAAAAGATATGAAACGTGGTAGGTACTACAACGAAAAGCTTTAATTTTTATCGGTGTATTCTTCGTTTTAATGGAATTGGAAGAGATTTTAAGAAAAGTTGTATTCGGGAGGACGGGTTTGTATTATCTGTTGTTAGTTTAAAACGTATAAATAAATAGAATATAAAGGAAGATGTTTATTTCAATTTAATTAAACGTAAATTGTTTGCCCAAAAAATACAGAGACTTTTGAAGTAGGTTACACATTACATACAACATCAAAATTTTCATTTCAATTTAAATTTTCATTGCAATTTAATATCTGGCACTTTAATGTTAATACATGTTTAAGTACATGTGATGGGGCGTTTGCCGTGCACTTTTTGAGGATGTTGGACAGATACTTGGATAAATGGTAGGTAACAGAACAAAGGACCTGAGAGATATGCCTTGTTTGTGAATCTTGGAAAAACCATACAACCGGAGTGGTTTGGATTCGGCTGAGATTAGACGTTTTTAGGTTTCAGGAGGAATGTCTGATAATTTAATAAGCCTTTTCTCTTTGTTAACGGTAGCGTGACCGCGGTCAGACAACCGTAACGATATTTTGTATAAATAGGTTAGTTCTAGGCTTAGTTAATTAGTTCAGTATTGCTGCTGAAGATAATAGCTTAGCTATCGAAACGTACGTTCAGTGTCAGTGAAGTCTTTGTGGTAGAGGGTATAGTGAAGTGTTTCTTTCTATCCTGTTAATTGCAGAGTACAACATAAAAAAAGTCCAATTGCCAACTGGTTGATTTTTGTGCAGATCGTAAAACCAGCATTCGTTTTTGCTTAAATAATGCTTTTTTGCTGCATTAGTTGTAATGTGATTGTTAATGTTGCTGGTCGGAGCGCATCGAATCAACAAAATACATAAAAACGTAATACAAAAAATAATCCGAATAGTTTCTGTTACTTTTGTGGGGAATTTATCATTTTGAAGCGGAGTTTGGTAAGGTTTCCGAATTCAGGCTTGTACCAGTCCGCCGGTTTAGAAGCGAAGAACTCACAGCATCCTTCCTCTTCCTCGCCAACGTTGGACAAAAACACGCCCAAAGAGTTGACCTAAAAAGGTGGTAATTGGACGGGCTATAATCAGAATGTGGTAACAACTTCACCCCATTAAATTCTTCCAGTTTGTGGATAGTTATTTGGGCAAAGTGCGGCTTAGCATTATATTGATGGAATATTTACCTTAAAACTCCATGTATTCGATTGTCAATTGTCAAAATTTAAAAATCGGTGAATCGAATTTGTTGGAAGATGTACCATGTTTCATGCAAATCAGTAACAAACACTTTACAATCTTCCCTTGCGAGACCATTTAATAATGAGACCTTATTTACTTGATGGACGTTTCAAATTAATTAAATTCTTTAATCTCCACGGCGTAACGTCAAATAAATCATACTTTGGACAGGTCCATGCATGTACAAATAATAATAGCGTAAAATGAAAGCTCACCCTTAAATTGGACTTTGTTGAAGGTGCTCGTGATGATTCTCAATTCAGGATTCGGCGTATCTCCGATCTAGAAGCAAAAGCACAACAGGACGACATTAGATAAACAGTACATTTTAATCTAATGTTCTAAATCTAGTATGCGAGTAAAAAGGCGAAGAAGGTCGGTCGACATGACCAATCCCTTTGTAGGATGACATAGCGTAACAGCGTCAGTGTCTACACCAGCAGTTGTTAAACTTTTACATTTTGATATTTGATCGACTCAATTGGTTTGATGTTCAATGCATACTTCATTTTTTTTTTTGAATTAAACATTGTTACAGGGGGCTATACGAGACATCTGCTAAGGTAGATTTTGTCACATTAATAACGATAATGTACTACGTATTTGGCGACCTCTGGTGTACGTATCATAGTTAGGTTGATGTATATTTCTCCTACCGCGGTGTAGCGTGACTAAAATCACTTCAGGTCGGGTCTCACGTGCCATTATGCTTCCTCTCGTGATATTTTAAAGTGGGCGACTGGAACGACGGCTATTTGTTACTATTTTCATTAAAAAGGAACGCCTTTTCTGGTTGAACTATTCCGCTGCGCGAAAGATACAGGAGACATAAACCTCGTGCTGCAATAAGAGTTTTTTTTTATGTAACACGGATAATCTTACGTGTAGGTGCGATTACATGCAGTAGCGAATGCAATAACGAGATGAGCTCCCGCACAAAATACGCTGAATGTGAAATTTGTAATTTAATCTTTGCTCTAGTTATGCTTGCTACGCTGGTGAAGCATGTTTTCAACTGCATGATGATATTCTTTCACGTGTTTAAAGCTCGTGATAACCTCAGGAGTTTGTTATTATCATCCCTTCGTCGTAAACGGTATACAGTGAGGTTAATTATTCTGGCGACTCGAGATCGTATTAGGTTTACCAAAAAAAAACCGCGCCATAGTTTTTTCAAATTCAAATTTTGTTCAACAGTCATATTACCCATTTCTTTCACCATTTACTTTATATAGTCGACAATATCCGAACTATTTTCAAGCATGGTATTTTCCATGTAATTTTTGTTACGAGCAACGACATAAATTAAATTCATTAAAAGATTGTAGTCCCCCAAATAACATTCCCAGACTAGACAAATTAAACTCGCAATTCTGGATAGAAACGAACCGAAAACGACACGAGGAAATAAAGGAAAATACCGGAAAATCTTCGTCTAGTTCTATCTTTCTTTCTCCCTTCCGAACTTCCTCTCCTTTTCCGACACGCAAGTTGAAGTCAGCGGATGCAGCCTCACATGCAATCCGCTACACACTCGGTTGCCTCACAATATGCTAATCTTCTGTGACATTTAGCACGGGCGCCCTCTCCGAAACGTATCCCGTCCGTTTCGGAACGGTTAACACGGGGTTTTATACATGGACGCCGCAAAAGGACCATTGTAAGAACGTGCGGCCTTTAGAGCACGTAGCTTAAATTCGGTGGATGCTATTAGGAAATTTTTAAGATTAATACAGCCAAAACTAGGGTATGGACGGTGGTCAAGCGGTTTGGGAACATGGACGATCCGGTTCCCAATTATCATATCCTGTGGTATTAGTTACTAATCCTCGACTGGGAAGACCGAAAGCCGATAGTATTGCTTCGGGGGTGTAAGGTTCAACACAGCGTAGGTTAAACAATACCCTTGAGCTAAGCAGTTAAATAAACTTGATCGTATTTCATGAGTGGCTGTTAGGGAATAGGGCAATATTTAGAATATTCAGAAGAAATTCTTTTTATAACATGTGATGTTGTTTGTAACGTCTACTGCAACAAATCTTGCGTTTAGTTACAAATTTATAATGCGATAATTTAGTTTAATACTGAATTCGAAAGGACCTGAGCGTCACAATGTTCCATACAAACATTTAATTTCAATCTGTCTCCAAAACCGAGAATCGATTAAGAAAATGTACACGATGTTGTCAGTTCAATTACGAGATACCGGTACTTTATTTATATGTTGGAAAACCTGCTTTTCCGTTAATTACACTACGAGATCGCCTCGAAAACACAAGATCGAAATTACACCGGCAAAATAAAACAAAATCGGACTTATTTTAAGCTCACCGCCGGCGACAATTAAACTAAATCGCAAGCAATCCGTCTTCGGGCGCAAGGAGACCCGCCTGTCGTTAGACAAAATTATCACCCTAAAATATTTATTCGCAATAATTAATTTGGACGCCGCCGAATTAATTCTACACCCTCTCTAACGTCCCTCGCTCCCCGGTCCATCAACGCCGAAAGGGACATAAATCGTTTTGATTGAGAGTTTAATTTTGTTGTTCGCATTCCTTCTCCTTCTCACCACCTCGGCTTTCTTTCTCCTATTACATCTTCTCGCCAGTCGTCCTTTTTCATCGCTATTTTACGTCCGATACAACAATAATAGCCCTCACGGCTTTGTGCGACGGGGCAAAATAAATAAATCGAATTAATTAGAATTCTTTCTCGTTGAGCGTCGTCTCGGTTATATCTCGGCGATTCTGGTAGAGGGTGTTGAACGCGGATAATTAAAATCCGTGTCTTGGAAACCAATACCGTTAATTATTTGCTTTCTTTCTTTCTTTGTTTGCTTGTACTTTACGATAGTCGGGCACTTAAATTCGAATCGACAATTCGTAAGTTAATTTGTATTTCGAATAAAAGAAAATAAAAAATAATTGTCGTGATGGGTACTGTGATTCTCCTTCGTGGGACAGATGAATTTATTTTATTTTTATTTAATAAATTACTTACTGAAGGGGTTTTTCCCACCTTATGGAAGGAAGTGTTGATATGTATATTTTTTATGTGCATTTGTTATTACAAAAATGTACATCTTTGTGGAACATACGAAAGCATGCAATTAGATCACTTTTATTCGACAAACTCCAAACGCGCAACGAAGCGCGGGCAGTACCGCACACCAGCATTCACTATTCGTACCCGCGACAGCGGCAGTAATTAAATATCTAACGCTGCATAATAAATTATCGTAGACAAATGTTTATTTGGGACATTTGGTTTTTATGGTTTCGCATTTGCGACATTTAAACACCATTCGGACTGCCCTTTATTCCACTTCGTGCGATGGCCACCGGAGTTGTTCGGTATATTACAACGCCAACTCGGATGCTTCGACTCCGTACAATCCCCCACTTCCCGTGCCTAAAATTCCTTTCCTTTAATAACTTTCCGTCGTTGTTGCCGTACTTGTTGTTCTTCCCCTTCAAGTTCCCGCTCCTGTTCTTGTCGTTAGCGTCGACAACGACGGGTGAATTGCGCGATGAAAGACGGTAAAACGAGGAGAAAAAGAGAAGGAATCCAAGCAGACAACGACACACATAAACCATGAAGGATAGAAAAGAAAAAAAAAGTAGGAAAAAGGAGAAAACAATTTTATCGTGTTCGTATTTTTTCCCTTCGTTGTTTGTATTGCGTGTGTGTGTGTGTTCTAGCGTCGTTATTGTGACTTTAGTTTAGATTAGGTAGCGGCTAAATGGCGAGTCTTTTATTGCGAAAACTGTAAGTCATCGGGTTAACTCGACGGTGTTCATTTCAGGATCGTCTGGGGTTCCATTATTGCATCGTTCGTGTTAATTTCGCTCGACATATTAGCTTCGTTAAGGATGTGCGAGATTAGCAGAAGTTGACAGCTTGCCTATTCGCAAAATAGCTTTTATACCAGATTTAGGTAGGAGGTTAGAAATGTTGAGGAAGCTCGCTTGTATCTCGGTACCTGAACGAGGTTAATTTTGGAGTCGTTCGAAAGATCTCGACGAGCACTTTAAAACTAAAAAGAGTTCAACTCTCTATCTTTAACGGTTCCGTCTCAAAGTTAAAAAATCCAAATTCTTTTTTTTTATTTTGTAACGCGGTAGTTCCCAAAGCAAAAAAAAGCTAGAGGGTCCTACTTTATTGCAATCGACTTTCACTTTTTCGTAACCTACAAATTTCAGTTGATGGAAAGAGATTTCCCTGTCTAAGCTCACTAATTAATGATACACCCTCGTATTAATTCAAATCTATAGCTATGCGCCACTATTTCCATGTCATACAGCTTCGAAACGATATTTCATCGAAAGGTACATTTTTAAAAGCCTTACGTTGATATATTCCCCATTCTCCTCCTAACCCAAAAATTATACCGCTCTCGGACAACCGTAGAAAAAAATCCCCTGGCGTTGCGGTGGAAGCGGCTTTTTTGCGCGAAAAAATTGCCCAATCTCGACACGTTTTCCCGATAACCATTAATTATCTGGAAGCGGAAATGTATGTGTAACCAATAAAAGATACGTCAAAGGCTGTCATTTTTTAAATACCACAATTAATAATCGTCCGGACAGAAAATGCAGCAGAAATTCTCCATTACCGCCGGCCTCGATGGACACGCGGGCTTCTCACATATATATATATGTACGTACGCAGGGGCGTACGCCGTTCAACCTTGATATGACACATCCACAAGTGTCAGGGCGTCGGCAATATGTGTAACTAACGGATATACGACGACGGGTGATTTGACAAAAAAAAACTTGCAGTGTTGATTCAATTGATCAACATAAATATTTCGTCTTTAGAGTCTTCCTCAAATTGAAATTTAATATAATTTGCAACTTTAATGGCTTCAATTGATTTATGTGATTCCATTTTGTTCCAATAAATTTCAATCCTACATTTGAAACAAGCCGTACAAGTATCAACTCTGTCATCTGTCATATGTCGTGGACCATCAATAACATTTCTGCCAGCAAACAAAATCAAATTGTAGAGCTTCAAGAAACAGCACGCAAGACAGTAGCGATGCTCAATTAAGCAAAAATGGAAACAAAGAAGAAGACGGCTTCAACACAAGTTGCACTGGAAAAGCCTAGGCGAATCGTTCCAGGCTACCTGGAGCATCTACGCAAACGGCTCGATATCAGCGCAGCTTTCCTGAAGAACGCGAGACAGGACGTCCAGTGTATGAAATACTTCTTGCAGAAGCGAGAAGATACTTTGCTAGGACGATCGTCCTTCGACGAGATGGACCAGACCAGCGAAGATATTAAGGAGCAGATGCACGGAATGAACGAACAGCTAAGTAGATTACAAGTACGCCTAGACGATTTGAAGAATAGGACGCCGGTGAGGACGAACAAGATGGGAGAAGATGAACAGGGGAAATTTGGCTTAGAGGAAGATGAGGAGGAAGACAAATCAGGCTTTGAGGTTTCCATAAAGGATAATATTGTTATACTTAATGGGGAATAAATAAGTTTCGATAAGAAGAGGGTTTAGAATGTATAAAAACTTATTGTTAAAGATGCTTATGGTACGATTCGTTGTGGCGATTTTCAAACTTTTTACTAAGAATGAGTTACGCCAATGTATTTTTTGGTTCTCATTGTTTCACTCAGTGGCGTGTACAGGATTACACAGTACGTTGCGGCAAAGTGTCTTTAGTCTGTAAAGAAGGGTTATTCGAATTTCAGGCAATTTGCATTATCGATGCGATTGTCGCGAAGTCTTTAGAGAAAAATTCTCAAACTCCGTATTTGTTTTCGGTTTTAGGGAATTTGCTAGTCAAATAATATTTAACGTCAATTTGTTTTGCATAACCTCATCTTCGTCTCATGAGTTTTTATCAATATATTCCAAAAAATTCTAGAATTCGTCAAATTCCCTCCAAACTGAAATACGTTACGTGTACATTTACTCATTTCGAAAACATCTCCGTTATATTTCGAACCGAAAAACATAAAAAAAGAAAACAGACTCACGTACACATCCATACACGAACAACGCAAGATAACTTTATAAGAATTTTCGTTCGTATCTTCCCTTTTCATTTTCTGCATACCTTACACTTCTCCTTGCGCGATCCGTTCGCCCAAGGAATTCTTGAGAATTACGTTTTTATATATGGCCCGGGACGAAAAGGCCCGGAGGATGAACGATCCTTCAAGATAAATGCATATCGACGAATATTGCCCGAGCAACGAGATACGTCCTGGAGAGAGGGAAATAAAAATAACTCACCTGCACCATCAGCGAGATGCCGACGATTCCCTGCGATTTATGCTGCGCCTCGGACATGTTGTGGTACAGTTCTTTATTAAAACCGTAAAACTGGATCTGAAACGTAATATTGCCATTTTATTTATATGTATACGGCGGGGGGGAACTGTATGAGAGAAGGAAAATCGTATTTTATAAAACATCGAGATGCGTATTTATTAATCTTTCGATATTAAATTCTTCATTAAGCAACCGTTTTGTGATTTTGCCGCTGTTACGCCGTAGGGGGATGTTTGTTTCCCAAAAACCGTTTTACAGGATTCTCTCAATTTCAGACCGAAAGCACACCTCTTATAGAGGCTTTTTGTAATGGAAAAATTCTCTTTGCCTCAACGTATAATGGCCTGCTTAGTCCCGCGATTTTACTCCACTGGACTATGAGATTTCAGTTTCGCATCCTGGAGCACCTTTCGGTTAAAATCCGTGAAAATCAATATAAAAGATTCTTAATAAGTCAAAATTGGATGTTGCGTAAAAGATTTTAATATATACAGGTTTTAGTGTGGCCTAGCCGCTAAGATGAAAGTAATTTCTAAGGCGACGTAGATCTGCTCTACAATTAATGTAAGCGTATAATATTTATTATCGATAGTTACGCATGCATAAATATAAAATCCATTTAGTACATCGAAAAGGTTATTACGAATATAGTTCCGCGTTAATCTGACGAAAAGGCTGATTAAGGCATTCCGCCGGCCATTAAACAGCGCTGCAATGGCGCGCGGTTTCGTTTTTACGACTTGCTCTTTATAACGGCGAAAATTAGCTTAACCTATAAAATAACCGCTTGCAGCACACACGTACACACGCATACGTAGCCATAAATAGCGTCACGGTACGAAGAGGACATATAAAGTTCATAATATATTTATGTATATTGCGTTGCTCTCCACTCTATCAGAAAAACGTTAATGCCCGGATAAATGACGTTGTTAGAGAGATAATTCAGTGCGGGAATAAAATTAAATGAAGCGTAAGATAGATATAGTATTAAATTGTCTTCCTGTCTCTCCGACACAGTTTACCCGGTCGCGAGTAGTCAGCGGAACTCGTGTATGTGTATATAAACGTGGGTGCGAGTGAGTTGGTGAATGAGTGTGTGTAATATTGAATTTCCACTCCCTCGCTGACTGGCTCCGGGAGAGGGTTTGCGATATAAGCGGTGACAATAAATCTTTGTATTCTTTAGCTTAGCCCTCTTGTAACTGCAGTAAGAAAGTATCTTGCTCGTGAAATTCTTCCAAGAGGATAAAATACTTGCTTTATACCGTGTGATATCTGCTGTCTCCTTTTTAATACAATAACTGCTGAGGTAAATTTGTTAATGCATTTTATGTTTAAAATTAATTAAAAATAAAAATCTGTGTTTTTTGACCGAGTTTTTGCTTTAGCTTAAAATCTTGTTGCGGAGGGAAGCGGATTATTATTAACTATTTTACATTGATTTATATGCGCGTGCGCTATTGCTAGAGGCAGCGATGTCGGGATTACGCGAAAGTAGACGTTTGCTCGAACATGTTCTCGCGTACTTACCTTATCGTTGGGCGAACCATTTACTTTGCCTTGTACTGACCTTTAACGAATATTCCCTGAAAATTGGCTCGCTGTTGTCTGCCGACCATGACGTCGCATGTTTACAACGGTTGGATCTTCATTGGTTCAACATCGACTTGCTTTATGTTATTCAAGTGTCAAGCGTCATTTCCCGATTATCGACCAACGTTTAACCGATTTTGCTGACCTAGAGCCAATCGATACCCAACGCTAGAAAAGTACCATTGGTTTCGTGCACCTTACTGACACTCTATCGACCGTGGCTAACCGCCATGGATATTGCGCGGATCGTACGACATTATAACAACTGAAGGCCAACCGTCAGCCAACCAACTGTGCTAATAGGATAATTATTTGGCAATTATCAAATTTGATAAAGTTGACAATTTATTTATTCTGGTTGCCATTGACAGCGGGATGTAATGGAATGTTACGCCCTCGGAGACGTAAAGTAATAATGCATTAATGTAGCAAGAGGGGCCATTTGTGTTAATGTCGTTTACTTTCAATTGTCCAGAAATAGCATTTATAACTTTTAAATTCCAATGATATCTTTTAGATTGGCTTGTTGATGACTTTATAAGTCGAAATACATCGCTGGTATATAAAAAAAAAACGGAATTCAACCCATTTTTTTATATAAAAAAAAACACGCAAACATCTGCATTGTCTGAAACATGTCTAATTTAGAATATCAAGAAAACAAAGACGTTAAAGCGTCATTTACCAACCAATACTGCGGAAGCATCGTCGTATTACCGCTTGCTAAATGAAAAAATGTATAAGCGCTCTTTTTCAGAAATAATAACTCTTAATACAACCGCCTAATTAAGCCCTCGATGTTCGGGCGGCGACGGAAGAGCGCCGTCTTTTTTCTGCTACCTCATAATGTGCACTCAATTAAATTAAGGGGCGTCCGGCGTGCCGCCTACCGCTAGCCGAGGTTTGAGGGAGCAACGGCGGCGAATTGAAAATTCGAGGCGACTATTTTCGGTAAAGGAGCAGGTAAGGGAACAGCGAAGCGGATGTTATTTTCGGGTTGCGGCGCGGAAACAAAGAAGAGGAGATTCGAGATCGGAGTATCACATTAGCGGCATACAATGGTGGATGGAACGAAGAGGAAGGAGTAGGGATTAGTAACATAATTCGATAACAACACTGCAGCTGGATATGCATTGTATTATATTCTCTTTACCTAATGATATTGTTCTCATTATCTCGTACAGGGAAAAATATACATGCAGAAATGACTTGCAAAGTGTAAGGTTTTTCATCCTTATTTGTTTTTTGGTACGCGGTTTTATACGAGAAACCAGGGACGTTTGTAAAGGGATGAGGAAGGTGCTCAGGTAAGAGATTGCCTAGCATAAAGGAGGATTTAATGGGAAATTTAGAAAATATAAGCAAGGAGTTTAGGAACTTGATAAAGCGACTGCCTAGCATAAAGAATCAAAAAAAAAGAACCTGAGACTTCTAGATGTACATTTTTACAGCACCAATCTTTCACTTATATTTGCGCGAACTTCGAGTTTTTCTAAATCGAGCCTTCGCTCAACACTCAATTCTAATCAAATCTGATCAAATTCCCCCTTCTTCAATGAACCTAGCGAGAAGAAATTTGAAACGTAAAGTAACGAAACCAGGAACAATTACATAAGAGATCCTTCGCTTATACGACGTCAACGAAAAATCCTTTTTATATTCCACTCCGGCCCTGGCCAATAAAACGGAATCAATATGGACGCAATAATATACGGCGGATAGATGCATGTCGCAGTCTATCACGATGACTTTTCCGAGGAATTCAATAAAACGAAGCCGAATGATTTCGGAAGATGGATGTCGGCTTAGACTCTCTGTATATACGGGAGATATTGGGGCGCTCACGGCGGGTGCCCGGTCGCTTGAATAGGGCGGCGATGGCGAGGCAACGGTGGCCTTTCCGCCACTGAAACTGCCTTCCGGATTTCTATTTGATTTTCACGTCATTTCACGGAAATATTAGAAGGATATACTATATAGCGGGAATATATATATATATATGTGCCCGAGAACAACAGATATATCTATGATACTCATATAGAAGATGCTTTTCTGGAGATCGTCGCAATAAAATTTCATGAAAATGACGATCTTGGACCATCGCATTGTTAAGCGGGAAGTCGTCGATATTATCGAAGTGATTTATTTGTTAGTAAACATTAATATGTAGGTTATGACTTTCTTGTGGCTCTTCTTTTTATGTGTTTTTCTTCTAAAAATAACTAACGGATATTTTTTTATAAAGGAAGGTATTCAGTAAGGGGTACACATGATTTGTATATTGTACTTCAATATATAAATGTCGTCGCTCCATTTCCTCAAGAATTGACCTTTTTATTTTGTATTCGATAGAGCAGTATCTATCTCTTTCGTTACTCGCGAACGCCGGACTTCTTACTTGTAATTCTGACTCGTGTTTCTTACTTAATCCGAAAATTTCCAGAATTTATCGGAGCCGCGTTTCCCACCTAATAATATTTACGACAAACCGATAAAAAGACGTAGCGAAAATACCGGGTCAAGCGCCATTATATACATATATAATATAAGTCTCGACGTAATGAAAATGTTTACCGCCTTACATCCTTAAAACTTTTTACGGCCGATCATAAAGTTGCTTACATTTATAAACGTGCATTATGTACACGTACACCCATATCCACTGACGACGCGGACTCGGGGATAAGATTAAACACGCGCTTTCCTAACACACGGCGCTAATCTCGCGGAATTTTTTTCTCGGAGAGACCCCGATCTCGAAACAGCATTTCGTCGGATATTATTATGTTTGCGAGAGTGGCGGGTGTATACGCGGCCGGGGGAAAATGTCAAAGGAAAAATCCGCTTTCGAGCGAGAGAATACGGAGCGCGATCTGTTTGTCGTGAAAGGAGATTTTCCATTGCGATCCTCCTGTAACGTTCTGAAATTAAATAATGCACATAGTAAAGTGCTTAAAACGGCGAGCATGCTCTCCATCGGTCTGTTTGAGATCGCAGGAATTGAATTACAATCGAAGTAACGCGTGCATTTCTTTGCGGAACGAAGAAGAATACTTTGAATTGTAGAAATATAGAGGTCCAAGTAGATTTTGCTTGTGGATAGAGACCAAAAACCTTTCACTAGCGCACTTTAAAGAAATACAATGCGAAACAGAGTCGTTTACTTTGTGGTCGATACATTTTATGTTGTATGGCCAAATATCTTAATATTGATATTTCACAATTTGCAAGAACTTGGGCTTTTCCTTTTTGTTGTGTAAAAAAGCTCAACCATCGCATTTTGTTAAAGGAATTAAAAAAAGTATGTAATTATTTTATATTATCGGATATTGATACTTATGCCTGCGTATAATCCGTTTCATGAGACAAGAAAGAAGAAATTACACAGAAATTAACAGTGTACTACTTAAAAATCAATTACCAAATGCAACCCTTTCCGAAAAAATTCCTTGATTATATACTACAATTTATTGTTATATTTATAGCAAAAATCCTTAGAATAACTGACAACGTTTTCTACAAGTTTGAAGTAATTCCTTTGAGCGTTACGTTACGTTAGTTCAGTCCTATATGAGCGAAGTAGCAAAATTGCCGTTCTTTTTCCCATCGCTCCTCGACGTTCAAAAGGTAATGAGTAGAAAAGGAGGCGCAGAGTTACGCCGCCGTGTAAAAACGAGAGGGAGAACAAACGGAATTGGCGGGTACTTTTTAAAAAGGGCGAGGTGCGGAGGGAGGATGTGTATAGAGAAGAAGGAGAACAGTCAGCGAAACTCCGGTTCAAATAACATTTATTTATGGACGGCTCATTAGGGAATAACAAACTGAGCGACATAAATGAGAAATTCCTCTTACTACTGCCGCCGCTGTTGCTGTGGACTGATGGTTGGTTGGAGTCGTCCTAGCTGAGGAGTTGGAAATGTAAAATTTCGATGTGCGTCGCTTTTAACGTGGGCGAATTATTTTAAATGTCAAGCAAATAATTAGAACTGGCGTATTATAATTCTCTTGCCGGGCGTATTATTTACTTAAGCAGGCGCAAATATGATACAATATTTTAGAAGAGCACTTTAGAGGAAATTTGATGGAAAAGTCTGCTAACTACCATCAATTTAAGCACGCATCGAAGAACGTCGAATGTTCCCCAAAGATTGTGGAAAATTAAGCGTTTATTTTTATTAGGTTTAAGCGTAAATCTGATGATGTCAGCTGTTGATTGATTATCTTATTAGGTTGCAAGCAGTGGTAATTTTTCTAGTTAACCAATCGTCCGTTTTCGCGGCGCAAGGCATCTTAAACGTTTGTTGTTATTGAATGCCGTTTGGCTCAAAACTTTTTTTTAACTTTACATACATTCAACATAATTAATTTAGCATTAGTATCTAACAGTACAGCGCACTACTAACACCTCTTTGGCAACTACTGTGAGCGCTCCCGTCGCCAGCTTGTATTCGCGCGTATTGTGCGCCTCTAGTGCGAAAGGGAACTTCCGCCTCCCTAGCACATCAAAAACTTCTAGTAGCTTATTAATACTTGATGTTTTTCTTTTTGATGTTATCGATCAGTTGAATCTCAGCATCGTGTCTGACGGAGTATTTTCGCACGAAAGCAGTAAACAAGTTCACCACTTACCAACGTGGGATCTCCATTAAAGTTTCGCTAGGGATGTTAGCTACATTCTAAGTTTTGAACCACGGTATATAAGCTGGAAATCTGTAAATATTGTTTCTTTTTGCGTAAAATGCAGACCTGGTCAATAATATTAACTTTTAAACATGAATCGAAATACAATTCGGTTAATTTTTCCGGAAAAACTAAGCGTAAAGGATGTACAGCATAGTTTTCAACGTTTCCCGATCGGAAACTTACCACATACGCTGCCTGAACATTAATTAATCGTCAAACATGGAACGCTTGAATGAAACTTCACAAACTGATGAACACACTTAACGCTCACACCGTGTAAGGATCAAACTATATAACGATTGCGTACACATAAAGCGACGATGAAAGCTTGAGCGGAACCCCAGCGAATCCTTTGTTAATTAACAATGGATAAGTGGTATTTCCCAAACATACGAGCGCGGAATTAAGAATCGAATTTCAACCTATGAAAGGAGTTGCTCATTTAGGCGTCCGTTCAATAACAGTTTGAATTGCATTGTTATTGGGCAAATATGAAATCGTTTTAATAAGGAAAATGTTTCCCTTGGTGCAACGTTGGATTATACGTAGTTCAAATATGATTGAAAATTGATATATCAATTGATCAAATATGATTGAAAAAAACATTCCTAGATTGCCAATTTTCACAGCCACTCAATGTAATATTTTGGTTCCTACACAGCTTCAGAACGCGTATATATTTATTTCTAGCATTTTGACATTCTGTCGATAACAGTCTGCCTGCGTGATTTGTAAAAAAAAAAAGAACCGATACATGTTGATTTTCACATAGGAAATGACGAAAATTCAATTAAATTCGCATTCATCTAAAAAGCATACTTTTTTAGGTGCGTTTCATGTACTCTCGCTAACCAACCTGCGAGTTTAAAATATTCGCAACTCGCACGGTCAATCAAAACACTATCGCCGTCGAAAATCGTTCTCCTAAATAATTGAAATTTCAAAATTTCTCCCTCTTGTTTCAGATTTACTAATGTGGGTAGAGAGTGCATGGAAAAGTCGATTTCGCCAAACATAACACGAAACAATGAAAATCGTTAGAGAAGGCCCATTAAACGGGGTTTAATTTAATTTGTCCAGTTCGCTCTTTGTGCGCGGGTACAGTTGACTGGATATATTGTCCTATTGGAGGAGTCGGCTCGGATATTTTTGTCGATTTTAAAATGAATATTTCGAAACTGTTGTACGGCGGAGTAGTTTATTGTTCGCAACTTTTAATGAAATTCCATTGTGTTGTGGGAAAATAAATTTCGCAACCGGGGGAGAGATCATGAATATTTGACATTCATATAGGCAAAGTGATGATGAGACGACGCGTTGTTTGTCTAGGTTACCGATCAGACGCCTCTGGAAGGATAGACGGTAAAGTTTTTCCGGAAGCGATGTCGCCGATGTCACGGAAGCGGCTCCTGTATGTACCGAAGGAATTGGCGATGCCGTATCGGAAGACGTTGTATTGTAAAGTTTGCGAACAGATCGGTAAAGAGGAAAAGTTTTACTTTAAATATCGAAGCATTTCAGCGACGCTTCTTTTATTTCATTATTTCCCGCGTCTGGGTATAACCATAAAGAATAAATAAATAAACAGATTTGTGCAGTATTTTCTGATCGGAGATGTAGGAAGGTGTGTAGCACTGGGGGTGCCGATACTTTAGTGTTGTTTGCAACAAAAAACACGTAATTATCGCTCCAAAAAAAGTAAGAAGCCTCGTGCATCGTCTTCAAATATTTTAAACGACAGGCGTGAGAGCTTCGACGTTCACGTCCGAATCGCTTAAGGGTTGTCGTCATGTTAAAGGTAGCGTAATGTTTTTCGAACGACAAATTAATTTCGATCGTTTGCTGCACAGCGAAAAAAATTCTCCATCACCATACCTAGAGGGCGATACACATCGGTTGCTTCGACAGCACAAGCAAAACGATCATTGATTTTTCAATCAAGGCTCAAAATTAATACCGTATAACCGGGTCGTACGACTTTTCCTCTTTCTCATCGGGAGAGGGGAGGTAGTTGCTTCGAAATTACAGCGGGTGGTTTTTTACTGTTTTTTTTCATTTTTTTTCATCTCTTTTTATTTTAGGAACTCTAGATGATGAGTAAGCAAGTTGATGGATGCCGGAGTATGTATTTAGGTTAGAGAAATTTTGCTGGCATCTTAGTAAATATGCAAAAATGTAAGTAAGTGAGACATTACTTTGTAAGTAAGTTGGAGGTAGTGCGGTAGATAGAAGAATATTTGTTGATGACATATGTTTGGAAAGGCTAAAAGTTGAATAAATAAATTAGAAAAAGACGTAAAAAAGGATAGAAGTTAGTTTTCCACGAAGTGATTCATGGCAGGATACGTGAAAAAGGCAAATATCGTTCTCAAAGTGTTTGTGAATAAAATAGTGGAAGCATTGCTGAAACTTGGAGATGCTTCCGGTAGATCTTCGATCTATATTTGGACATTAACTAGACGCTGTTACCAGAGGAACTATGTTGACCCTCATTTGAGTTTGAAATTAATTAAGCACTAGAAAAATTGAAAAATTCACGTCGTGCCATGACGACTAATTAAATTATGTTGTATTTAATCTTCATAAACTCAGGTTCAGAAGCATACATCAAGGAATAAAACTTAGGGGAAATTGAATAAAAATGAATGTTTTGGAGAACATTCTCAAAGATCTTTATGAAGGATAACTTAAGCTATTTGTTATTGACTGTTCATTACGGCCAGGTAAGGTGGCCATTTGGAAAAAAGATTAATAAAAGATTATAATAAATGATGTAAGTGGGAAAAAGGTGCTCCAAATCTCTAATAGCTACCGGTTTCGAGCTACGCGCAGCTCTTCCTGAGGCAAACGGAAAGCCTTAAAATTGCTATTTAAATAAAAATGTTTTATAAAGTATTAATGTAAGACTGTTATCGTTTTTTTTTTTTAATAATCGATGGTGAATCCGTGTAAGTTAATCATCACGCAGTTGGAAATCTCTCACAAATTCAAAGAAAACGACCTTCTTTTTTATTCCCAACCTTATGATGATTATAAAATACAATAAAAGAGAGCAGGTGGATTTTTTTTTGTCTTTGTGAAGAAACGACAAATTTTTAAGCATCTTTTAACAGAATCGGTCGATAATAGTTCTATATTTATGCAGCCATATAAATGTACGGTAGGAGGCGGATACGAAATTCCCACGGCGCATTTTTGAAACCAATTCCGAAGACAACGCGGACACGTACCGTCGGCGGCGCACATGAAGATATATGCACAGATTATATTCGTCGTACCGCCATTATATAAAAATTTCATGCAAATTTATATGCGCATACCTAAGTGAAATAGATTCATATTTCACATTGCTCCCACTCTCCTCTATCTACTCTACTGACATCGCTCTACAGGATCATATACCGGCAGAATAACCATTGTAAATTTTACGACCTCATTCACAGCAAAAAGTACGGCGTCTAAAGCGGGCAGGTAGACCTGGTCGGGCCGGATGGAAACGTAGGAAAAAGGGGGATCTCGTTCGCGGAAAATGAATAAGTTAAAAACGTATGAAGTTCAACTAGGACATGTTACACGGATAAGAGACAAATTGCATGTAAAGCAAGTGAAACTATGTAGTTCAAACGGATTGGTTAATATTGTTTATGGCTACCTTGTTTGTAAGATCGAGTTCATAGAAGGATTTTGTTCTTTAGCTACATTTTTCGCTTCTCATATTCCTACTCAATGTGCTATGTTTCTCAACATTCTGATTTTTTTTCAACCTTTGTCGCATTGGTCAGTGACTTTGGTGTTTCTAAAACATTTGCCACGTTTTTCCTCAAACAAATAAAAATAATTCTGGATACAAGAATTTTGCTTCTGACATGATTGGTGGTGCTGATCAACCTACTCTGCTAATTTCAGCGGTTTCGATCGAGAAGGCCAAATCACAGAATAGGCATTGTTTACCAAAACTATTGGCGTTAAGCACTTAGCAGTATTAGCAAAGAAAATGAACAATCCAACAATAAATTGGGACGAAGCTACACAACGAATGTAAGGGACGATTTTGCTATATTCAAAAAAATTAACCTTCAATTCAGCGAAGGATCCCACCTTCCTACCTTGTGCAGAAATTACCGGAAAAGGACTAGGGGGGGATTGACGAATCTACTTTTCCGTGGTATATATGGAGGAGCCGCGTTTATTCCATTTATTATATAGGAACGGTAGTTATAGGTGAAGCGGAACCGGGAGAATATAGAAGAGGAAGCAGTAAAGCCTGACGATGATGAAGGTGCCTGTCGAAAACGTCAAGATTATTTGTTTCAATTTTACATCTTACTATTTTCTTTCGATATACGTGAAGGGCTTTTAAAGAAGTAAAGAATATTCTGGGAAATAACAAAGACCCACATTATGTGGACGTTGTGCTAACCGCCACGTAATATAATCTCTAAGAAAATGCGATCATTAAAGAGAAATTGATACTTCCTATAAAGAAAAGTTTCGTTCCCGTATCGAAGATAAACTCTACCTTTGGTTCTCGCGTCTACTAGATCCCGAAAACATCCTCCGTTTGCGAGAAGAAACTTCCCTCTCATCGAAAAGGCTCGAGAAGACCGGATCGCAATTTTCCTAGCGCTTCTTTCGATTATAATGGCAAGAGCTGGCCGCGTTACACTCTCTCCGCATAGCGCTTTACACGAGCGGATATGAATGAAAATTGATGTGACGTTAATGGAGTAAATTAATCATGACCTAAGGTTTATTGAAGTATTATAATTTTATTAAGTGGATGTTCGCCCGCTATGAGTTATTGTCAGATAATGTATAGAATAAATGTGAGGTCAAAATATTCGATCATTTTTCTTCATCTGACAGATATCTATGGACTGACGCGAATATGGTCGGAGTTTAATGCCCTCCCCGTTGGTTGCCTGGCGTCTAAAAAAAAATCAATTTGCGCGGGGCAATTTTGCACGTTCATCTTTGCGAGAATAATGTTCGGTGGTAGCTAAAAAAAACCAAGAATGAAAAATATATATTCCGTATACGTGCACTTATAACAAGTGTCCTTTGATTTAAATCTATTGGCTACAAGAATGTGGTAGCACAGAGTTTATTGTAGTTGAATAGGTTATTTCTAATACCAGAAGAGAAATTAAGACAAAATAGAAATGTTGAAAACAAAGCAATTCCTTACACCATGCGCAACTTGGATCGATGAAGGATATGAAAGACCACAGATATTTTAGGTTCGGCAGTTATAAAAGTCTAATAAAGTGGATCGACATTTTTAACATTTTAACCGGAAGTGTCGAATTATTCAAAATACTTTAGTGCAATAGCACATGTTTTCAGAATTTTCTAATGTATAGCTTTTCATACATCGATCGATCCAGTTTCCGGTGATACACCCTGTATATTTGCACCTTTAGATGTTTCCAAACCGCGCACGTACTCGAACATACAAACATACGAGAAACATTGTTCGTAAACAACCGATACACGATAAATGGCATCACTCCACCGATCGAACCGAAAATGCAACAACGATACGCCCGCTTAAACCATTCAATTTTCCCTAAAACGGCTTACCTCGCCCGGGAACGAATAGCCGTGGATGCGATGCTCGGAGCCTTGCTGATTCTCCGTGCCATAGTGGATGTAAATCTCCTCGAACTGGTATCTGTACGCCAAAGGCCCGCCGGATATATTTACATGCTGCTTGGTGTCTTTATCCACCCTGAACACCAAAGATTGTCCCGTGTTGTAGAGGGTGCCGCTAACCTGCGCACACAGACAAACAGACGGGGAGAATTCAGTTCGGAGAAAAGAGGAAAGAGAAAAAAGAAAGATGTATAACGCGCGGGGATGTATGTGGGTTTTTTTGTGTATATACGGCGTTTGTGTATATCCGGAATTTATCATTTTTATTGCTCGCGGGCTTATTTTATTGCCGCGAATGTAAAGTGGATGTAGAAGGCATGTTAAAGGGAGCGTATTTTATTTTGTAACTTTTAACGTTTACGAGGGAATAAATTATAGACAAACGTGAGAATTTTTTCTACATTGGTAAATATTCTCTATACACTCTTCAGAAGTGAAAAAATATTTTTCTTGTCGAATTTCGTTTGCAGATAGTGTATTACTCATCCGTAGATAATCGCACAAATGGGAATAGCAACCTCTGGTAGGATTTAAGTTACTATCTCAGGACATTCTTTTAGTAGAAATTATCAAAAGTTTCTTGTTGGGCAAGTATAAAAATGTAAAGAAAGAATACTGATTAACATTTTTCCATGATGCTAACGCAAATCATAGAAAAATGTTACGAACAAGACATCAAGTTAAATATCCTTTTCATCGACTTCCAACAGGCCTTTGATAGTGGGAATAGGCGTAACTTAGTAAAAATGGAAGAGATGAATATCCTGACCATATTAATTAGATTGTCCAAGCAGGAAACAAAATGTAATGCAATTGCCAAAGATTCTTAAGAGACGGAAACCTCATTTAAATTGGGGGTATAAAGTTTATGTTTTAAATGTTGTCCTCGCGCTCCTCGTACGTGTATTATCGATACTGCTCAATTCAAAGTGACATTACTCCACATACCCGTCTTGTAATTAATACCATACGTACACATGCATTGACGTAACATGACAAATAGCCGCGCTACAAGAGCAAGATGGAAATACGAGAAGGCGCCTCCGGACTTCGCATCATCCATCATTTAATCACAGTCGGCCGAGGCCACTGCGTTGCGGGACACCACTAATGATGAAAACCATTATACACTGTTTAAAGGGATATCTCGGCTTTTTACTGCACGTCATACGCAATTCCCATCTTCATCTTCTCTTCGACGTCGCTCCCGTCTACGTCATCGTACCTTCCTCTTCTTCTCCATTCAAAGCTCGTGATCTCGGGGCGCTCAGGGATGCAAAAAAATAATTACCCACGACGACGGGGAAAAAACAATTCGTCATAACGTTGACTGCGTTATTTCCTTTACCCTTTTGTTAGTGCGGACTTAATTTAGAATGAGTACCGTTCGTGGAAGGAGCGGAATGTTTTTGAAGTAGCAAAACGGTTTTGAATTTTGCAGTAGATCGTTTTTCCTACTGTTGCTTTCTTCTTTTTTTTAGTTCGTTTGATGTTCTTCATTTTTTTTCCGAATGTTGCGAGGATAATGCGTTATTGATGAATCATTTAAGTTGTTTGTTTCGTACATCTTTCTTTAATGGCATCTTTTTGGTTATACAGCTGGTTTAGGGTGGTTGCTTTGCTTTCCACCTTATTACCTCTTTTAAAACACATGTTTATAGAACAAGCTTACTAGATTTTCAAGGATCTGGAGGAAACATAAATTATGCATCCAGCCCTGATGCTTAGGAAAGTCTTAAGCCAAACTAACCAGTTTCTTATCGATTAAACCTTACCAGAACAGAATTTCAACAAATCTATAAGATTTAAAACGAAGAAACTTGAAAACACAAAAAACTAGAGAAAAAAAAAATCAGGCCACGTCAGCTTCTTCAGAAGGTTTGTAAATTGAAATTGTTTGAATTTTTCATGATTTCCAATGATTCGCGTACCATTCTCTGGTGGTAGTCGTCATAGTCGATGTTATGGTTTCCATCTTGACAGAGGTTCTTCTGAAGAAGCCGATAGTGAACGAAATACCAAAAGTACACTTGACGGTAGGCGACGGCCCTGAAAGCCTCACTTAACTATATGTGAGTTCTTGAAAATGAAGAAGTTATGAAGCTGGCGAAGAAGTTAAATTGGTTATAATTATAAAACTATAAAAATTGCACAAAAGAAAGAATTAGAATTGAAATTCTCTGCTACATACTTCTTTAAAAATTTCATTTTTGAAGCAATTTAATTTGAATGCTATGACAATGACTTTCTGGCGGAATTATTTTAACAAATATATTTCAAGGAAGTGGTACGATGAGGAAAAAAATAAAGAATTTGTTCAAAACATCAATACAATACGCTAGGCACAAACGCGTGGGCGTCCCATAATGACTGAAGCTTTTGTTGTACTGCGATCAGGTTGCTATTCCACATCTAATTGATATTAAATATTTAAAAGTACCTTATTTATTTAAGAAAATATATCTGCCGATTTCCCACGTAACATTATTTATGAGTTTTCTCCAATAACCGATAAATTTCTGAGAATCGAAGAAAAGTTTTTTTTTTCTTACGCTCCCTTCTGTCAATCACAGTAGCTTATATCCAATTACTTTGCGATACGTTCTCGCAGGCAGACGTGTATTAATGTTGCTTTAAAAGAAAAAAAATCTTACCTTATGTTTGTCGAGATGAATAACTCTTAAATATGGATCAAATAATAATTTGTCAGGTTCGACGTTTATCGGCGATTGCCTGCGGCCTTTCGAACACATATTCCATTGGGGATTCATCAATCCCCAATATCCGGGACCTGTAACAAGACGAAAGGAAAGTATGAGATAACGTTTGGGCCACAGCCGAATTTATACGTATATACAGATACACATAAGCGTATCTATTTGGTCGCTCATGTACGGTGTAGCAATGCGAGGGCACATCCGCCCAATATACGAGCGAGATACATAAGACTAATATTGAATTAGAGATTTTACATTTATGGAGAAAAGAGGGAATCTTTTGGAGGAAATGATAGGGTTTTTTCGGATAATATCCGACGAGCAGACGTTTCCCGAAAGGGCTCTATCGTGTTTTCAGTTCTAACCGCAATATGTTGTAAAAATCCCAGGTTGAAATAATATTTGAGGGCCAACAAAGATACTTTCTTTAATCTTCACGGAAAAAATCGCGTAATTTGTAGCGCTTACAAGTGTTCAGAATGTTATGAATATGTTTCCGTTATTGGTGGAGAAAGTTATGAGAGTGAGAAGAAAAGTAGACACAGACTGTCCAATTCAAAAATGCCCGGACTTAATAATGGTACTAATGCTGTAGTTAGAGTGTCTGATGTTGATAAAGATTTATCGATTAGGAGCTGAGGAAGAACTTCTCGACCTACTTAATGCCTGTCGTTGAATTTGTAATTGCTGCTTTATTGAAGGCGTGGATGTAACTTCAACTTCATTAACACTTCACCCAGAATGAATGCAGTCAACTGGAAAAAAAGCAGGACTTCATAAGTTGTCAATTCAAAAGGAATTGATATCGACAAAAAATGCAACTATTGCTCTAAGAGCATGAATCAGAGCTTATCTAATCGCAGATACTTGGTAAGCCTGTGTCTTGTTTCTAATAAGCTAACCTAGTCACAAGGACAAAATCATTTCATATCGATAGCATTGCGGATAGATACGAAAATACGGCATACGCTGGTAATGCGAAATCTCTTATCGATCGTCGAAATTTTCTACATCGCAGGGGAATAGTATAAATTGACAGTTATTTTATTTAAAATGAAATATATAGTTCTACTTTGAGTGAGCGAGCGTAGGAAAGCCTTATTGATTGGAAAGTCCATTTCCCATCAAAGCGAGCCGTTCGCTTTGAACTTTTGGCAAACGCCTACATATGTAGGTACCAACTGTGTTGTACGTATGTGTTTGCATCTACGGCTGGTTTGGCAGGCACATCGGGATGGCAACTCTATCAAACGGTGTTGTCATGGTGGAGCTGTCGTCGCCGGGAAGTAGTTTCGAAGAAGAAGAAACGTCTTGCGAGTGGATGTAGTTACTTTTTGTCATCGTCGTCGCTCCTCAGAGCTGTATCTCGAATCTATTCGTATATTCTATCTATCGAAAGCTTTTCTCGTAGGTAAAAGCTAAGCTCTATCGTGCGTGGTAATGATGATTTTATTAAACGCTCAATCGCTTTCCAGGAAGGTGCAAAAGACCCATAAGAAATTGAATTATATCCCTTATTAGAGAGAGAATTTATTTTCAGGTGTGTTAGATTAGAATATTTGCATAAGATTCTCTGTACCTCCTTAGTTCTTCAACTTGAATTCGTTTGTTCTAAAGAATTGAATTTTTATCACCAAGTAAATTTGATCATCATGCTAACTGCTTAAAAGTTCTTTAAAGTCTAAACAATTATATCGTACTTACTAAAATAAGTTTTTTTAAATACTGCCTTATGTTAAAAGTCAAATCTTCTCGGTCTTAATATTGAAATTAATTTTTAATAGTAAAAAAAAATACTTTTTTCTTACTTGATCTATTATCTAAATATATTAGCCTACAGTCTAACCTTTTCCAATAATTGTCACTGTATTCTCCGTTACGCACGATATATTTGAAGCGAAGAGTTAAAAATACGAATAGAAATTCCATCATCTACCGTTTACCAGGACGCCTCCCCAATCTCCCTTGACATGCATAAATCCATCCATGCGTGTATGCAAATGTCGTGCCACTCTGCCGTCACCCCCTTACCACTCACGGCGTCCCAGCATCTCCTCCAACCACCAAATATTCGATATATTAACGGTATTTTTAAAGTCGAGCGAATATCTCGCGAGACGACGACGACATTTTAATATGAAGGGAATGTCAATACGTATAAAGACATTTTCGGCAGACACGCATGATGACGCCACGCTTCCCTCACGTTCCCCTTCAATCCCTCTTAGAAAAAAAAAGACTTACGAGGAAAGGGAAGCAAGTCTTAGCGCGACCTCGTCACTTTGGTATCCGTCGGAAACTTCCTCCTTCGCCATCTTCGCGGGAGAGATCCGCTATCGGCGGATCCAGCCACCTTTCTTGGTTGCTAGCGGTGCGCAGTTGTTACACTTTTAAAGACAAAACTTTTTAGCGACCCCTTCCTCCCTCGCTAATACCGTGGTGTGCAAAACTTTTCATATTAATGTGTGTGTCGTTTCCCTTTCGGGCGCATCTTCTGGCTGCCTTGAGTTCCGTCGACACTCACGTGGGAGTAGACGAAATGAAGGAGCGATAAGAAAGTTTGGGCTCATATTGGCGATGGCAGAGAAGGAGAGAAAAATGAATTTTGTTTAAGTAGGTTTTAGTTATATTAGCGAATAAATGAGTTCTGATTGCTTTAATTAGACCTCTTTGGTTGGATTGTTCTCCAAGAAGAAGACGATCAAATACACGCTAAACGTTAGGTGATGCTTTTTCATTCAACATTTAATAACTTGCAGATCATTAACATTTTTGGAAGAACGATTCGAACGATCAGATTTGCTTCAAGTTCTAAATACTATTCTACGTTCATAAAACTTAGCGTCAAATTTTGAGCTATTGTCGGAGTTTCAGTTTTCCAATTTATCTCCAAAAACCAACTAAAATAACACATCGGTACAACGGTTTACACAAACCTAATCCTTGTTAACTGTTGTCCATTTAGTAATACATCTTTAATGCGCATGTTCAATTATTAACGAGCAGCATAGCGAACACGATCTCGGGATCCGAGCCGACCGTCCGAATCGTGTGCATGTTTCCAACGGAACGGCGGCGGAACATTTTTAGATTAACGTTTAAACTGGTTGAAGCTCGCCTTGATTGTCAGCTAAAAATAAAACGGCGGTACAGAGTTGTTTGTACCGACCGAAGCGGTATTCTTGTGTACCTGCAGCAGCATGGAAACGGTTGGCGTGGTGCGCGTATATCGAATTTGGCGTGGGCTTCGGCTGAACCTTATATTTCTTGAATGAGTGTCACCTATTTATATCCTGCCCATGCGAAATAGCTTTCAAAGTGACTGTGGAGGGATCAATACGTGGCTGCAGTATGCAGCGCATACTGGTTTAATTGAATTTTCAAAGGAAGCGCTCGAAGGATTAGAAAAAGAAATGAAAGGAACTAGCGGTGAAATCGCATAATTTTATATCAAAGTCATCACAAGTATTGCTAATATCTCAGTCAGGACTCACATTTATCAACTTATTAATCGAAGCAGTGCCTTCGATGATCTTTTCTCGGCTTGCTCGTCTTGTGCTCTGAGGTGGACTTACTTAAAAGCGTTTAATCAGCATTTAATGACAAACGCATCTTTACAAAGTAACAAAGTGACAAGAAAAGAGAAGAGCCTAATGAAATACATTGGCTCTTATGGCTTTTTAACATTAGCTTAGATTTGGGAGGAATTAATAAATTTATTATAATCTAATCCATCCTCAGGGATAGGTTCTTCATCTAGCACCTATCCTATGAAAACCGTAGAAGACCCATAGAAGTGGCAGTAGTTAATGTTAGAAAAGCATATGATCCAACGATTTTAGTTGGTAAAATTAATATTAAATGGTGGATGTGTTCTATGAAGGATATTCTCCATTCTTCTATCTAAAGCTAAAATTTTCATCTCTTACTGGTTGAAGATCTGAAAGGCGTGTAAATCTCTACAGCTCTCTAGCTTCTCTTGAAAGTTTAATTTAGAGCATTTAAATTCTTTGAACTATTACTTCCTTTAATTAATTTTTTCCCCAGAAACTGGCGTAGTTTCTCTACTAATTTCGATATACATCGCTGTGTCAATATTCACTTAAAAAACATCCATAAAATTAAAAAAAAACAACTAAAAAACAAATGAACATCGGCAGAAACACTTGCGTCAACCTAATTCACTTTCATTCATTCATCCAACCGTTCATCGACGATGCCAGATATTAAAAAATCTCACGCCCGATTCGCCGAAACCCATAAATATCGATTACGTCGCCGCCTACAAACCTAACCTATTGCGCCCTGTGTATGGGCTTATTCGGTTGGTGGTGGTTTCTGCACGACTCGACAAAAAATCCCAACGTTGAACATATACATATGCGTACATAAATATGAAATATGATTTGCCTTTTATATACGCGAAAGCTTTTCGATAAAACGCGAGCCGGAATTTATTCGACGCAGAGAATTTGAAAAGACGTCTCTAACATACATAAGCAAGTTAAATAAAGAAATGGACGGGGCACTTAGAGATCGTTTACAATGCTCTCTATAAATGTATAAATAAATAAATAGATAAATATTGTCATAGCAATTATTTACAACGATCAAAGAAATTAAATATTTTAGTGAACTACACGGAGAATAATTTTACCCTTGCGTTGATATTTTATTTGTTTCATACTTTCGATTTGGTTGATCATGTCCTGTTATTGGATAAGTTGCATAACTGTAGTGTCAAGGGTAACGCAATGGGTGTTCCTCAGTGATCTATCTTGGGCCCGTTGTTATTTGTAAGATGTGTTCTGCAATGAACTATTAATGAGATTATCCAATTCCCCAGAACAGAAGAGCTAAACGTAAAAGTTTGTAGTTCATCTATATTCGATTGTTTTTTGAACAGTCTGTAGACGTGTACGTAGCCAGTTCAGAAACTTCAAAGGTAAGAGAGGGCGCGTTCTCCCAAGCCGTCACGTGTTCTTGACGTTTATGACGAATTGAGATTGAGATGGGCGAAACAAAAGTTTAGAGCTTCCGCTTCATTATTTAATACTTACTAGGTAATCTTTTTCGTATAAACCGCAAGGCCCTACCAGGCGGTTCGCAAAACGCGTGATGGGAATTGGGAAAACGTTACCGAACGGAGCAAGAGCTAAATAAATAGATGCGGCTGAGGAACCCGTATCGATGCCTACATACGTTTACCGTTCAGAAAAGGAGCACAAAAGCAAAACGAAACAAAAACGTACGGTACATACGATGCAAAATGTATGTATAAGTCGGATTTATGCGTTGCTGATGTGAGATATTTTGTGGCTCTATCGCTGATGCTGCGCAGCGTTTCTGATTCGATACGGAGAAGATGCTTAAAGCAATGCAGAGACAATGAAAGTAGATGTCGAAAATTTAATGTCGTTTGTTCCGAGAAGAATATTTTATAAAAATAGTCCGACTATGTAGTTGATGAAATATGCATATGGTCCAGAAAAAGGACACATAATGAATGAACGTGGGAGAGGGATTGAAAAACCCTTTAGATGAACAAAAAGGATTTAATAAAATGATCAAGATATAAGCGTTATGTAAACTATTATTGACATCTTGCTTACTTGATGCGTGGGGTGCATTTCTCATCTACGCTAAGTGGTTAATTTTAATGTTAAATAACAGAAAAAATATATTCTCGTGTGATCTATTACCTCAGCGTTTTTAGACTACATACTGTACAGAATAAAAAAAAAAAGGTGTACACAAAGAAACAAGTTGTCTAATTAAAATTTGGAGCTCGGGTAAAAACTTGAAAAAAAAACCAAACGGTTTTGTGAAATAACTTTTTTAAAACATCCTGCTTTTGACATCAAAGGATAAGTTGGCTATTTTTTTTTTAATTAGAGTCGGCACTGAAAATGACTAGTACACGAGCAGCGCTGTGCCATTTGGTTTATGCGCAACGCAGTGATGAATTTTAATGCCAAGTGTACATTTAATTCTAACTTTATTAATATTTTAATTAGATCGAATATTAACGAAATTAAATGAGATACGAGTTTGAAAGTTATGAACTGCTGAATTGATAATAAGAGATCCACGGGAAAGGTTTACGGTAATTCTAAGCGTTGTTTGGGAGAAATGGAAAAGTCCAATATTAATTTTAACGGTTTCCGCTCCTAGGTACTTTAGCAATTAGAAACAATAAAAAACTGGAAATAGAAATCCGATAAATTATTGATTATTTCACTCGCATGAGGTGTGGGAGGAGTGGCAATAAAAGTGTTATAAAATTGTATAAAAACGCTGGAAACCGTCGCATGGGAGCCGTAAGCCAGGAACACCGCCGACCGTCCGAGAAGGCGATTATCCCGCGCCATCTGAAACCATCGGTTGAAGAATCGCACCAAATCAGATCAAATCGCACGCTATTTTTTATTTATTGCATATTAATCTTTGGTTTTATGTTGTTCAAATTGTATAATCTTATTATTCAGTGTAATTTAATATTCAATCTATATTATTTAATATTATATCTGTTTAATCAAGATTTCGCACCAAATAAAAATAAAATCAACCGGTAGCGGTAAAACAAACAATTCCTTAGAGAACAATAGAAGAATCATTTATTTCTTCCAAAAAACCATTTCCTTTCTCTCTTCATGGGTAAATTCCAGTTTTCTCCCTTTTAGACCGCTTCCTCCGACAGATTCTCTTCAGATCTTCTTGTTCCTTCTTCGATATTCCATAGAGTAGATTGATTGCAATTATTTAATTACGCCGAGCAAATGAATCTGATCCACCACGGGGCGAGATTACAGGGTGTCCTTTTACATACTTACGAAATAAGGATCGTTGTCGTACACGGAACGGTGGTAATAAAATGCAAACAACGAGGATATAGTTGACGACCTTCCGGGCAAAACAAACTTTGTCGAAGCGTCAGACACACACTCCTTCCTAAAACACACGCTCACATAAACACGCGCACGCGGACGCAAATTTTAATTTAAAATCCCAGCCTTCTCGAACGTCTAGCCACCGTGTCCGTGTATTAGTCCCGAATCCACCCGGCTCTACTTGTGCATACATCCAATATGATCGCGATACCGGAGAAAGCTTATAGATCGAACTTTTTAATTAAGGAAGGGCCTTTACATTAGTTTTCCTATTGATTTATTTATGCAGCGGATGCAGCAGATTTTTGTTTCTACCTATCTCGATCGCTTGGGGCGGCTACATGATCAGGCATAGGTTTGAAATTAGTTCCGGTAGGAATAAACGCAATACAAGAACTAATTTGCCTCCATTCAAAAGATGGTTTGCACGACTAGGTAATATCGATTGTAGCTGTACATGATGCAAAAAACTTGAAAGAAGAAAAGAATTGTAGAAAGAAAAACAAAGAAAATATTCTTTTTAACTTCTTTTTGGGGTAGTTCTATACAACAAGCTCCAGATTGTATAAGAAGCATTGTGCTGTTTATTCTATGTCTGGAAAAGTTCCAAAGTCATGTTTCCATAGCATTTACTGTCGTTTTGATCTTCAAGCCACGCGAAAATAATTTTTATATCACTTGACAGCTTACACGTAACACGAAATATGTAATTTTCCCCGCGGTGTTGACGTCAGCGCCTAAAAACGTCCTACCTCGTATACGAGAGAAACACTATTAAGGCATTTAGGTCGCTAAAACTTATAAAGAAAGGCGTCCCGCTATTCCTGGCTTCCCCGAGATGCAGAAGCGAGCGATGCGAGGACGAAGGAACACCTACAGCCTGAAAATAGCTGAAAAGTGCCCGTTACCGCAGAGCGCCTCTCTCGGTAGAGTCGCCGTCTGTCACGCCTGTCCCTTGTTTTCAAACTCATTACGGTGTTCGCCAACTTACTGACAAATGACGTGGATTGTGAAAAATGAAGCAGGAACAACGACAACTTGATAAAAGGCTGTTGACGCGAATAAAGTTCATATGAGGGAGAAAGAGAGAAGTGGAACGAGGTAAGAAGAAAGAAGCGCGGATGCGAGACAAATGCTTTGGGGGTGCGCGTGGCTTTGTTCACCCGATCGTCTCCCACTTTTTCACGTGTACCACCTATAATCATCTCTCTTTCTCTACCTATCTATCCGTCTTCCTTTTCCTCTCTATCGAGATGTGTATGGAGGTAACTTCGTTCTCTCGTCAATCTCAATTTCTTTTCACCTTTTCGTCGTTTGGCAGCCGGCGTGTTGTTGCGCTATTTGATTCGTAGTCCCTTCCATTATGGATGGAAGAGCCGAATTACTTATTAGATGGACTCTTTCAAGATAAAAGCTTTCAATATTACGCGTCACGCTTTACTTCTAACGATATTCTGTGCTTCGCCTTGGATTTCGAAGTGCTTTGCTGGCATTTTCAAAACTCTATTCGACCCGTATATGCGCGCTAATTTTTCAATGGTTTAGGCAACCGAAACTATATACTAGAGATACGTAATGTGGAGCACCACATATTTTTTTCTCATCTACAAGATATATTGTACACAACACATTCCTTTTATCTCCATTATTTCGACACAGATTTAAGTCTTTTACCCTTTACAACCCTTAGGCGTTAAAATTTGTTTTTGTTAGACAAACATCCTTTGAATAGAATTGAAGATAAACTAGTCGCATTCAAAGTTAAATAGATGAGATATATACCTAGGGAAATAATAATTTAATCTCAACCTAAATTTAAATTAACAATCATCCCGTTGTTCCCGAAGCAAAGTAGATGCGTAGCTTTCCTTTTGTTCGACGTCACTTTGAATCGTTTGAATATTTCAACCCTAAAGTCCCCATAGACCAAAAACGTAGATCTATGGAAACACAGTCAGGATCACCGGAGGAAAAAAAGGGCAACCGCCGAGAAAGGTTGCAGAGTCTATACGAGGTAACCTCACTACACTATGAACATTTATCATCCCTCACACTATTGACCAAAACAACTTTATCATTCCATCTGAATATGTCGAGAAAATAAATTTACACCCGCAAAAAAGAGCGGCAGCAAGCGCAAAATCTCTCAACTAAATTTCGTTGATTTAAATTCATTTGTATTAATAATTCGCGTCATCGCGCTAGATGGCGCAACCACCAGCTTCGCCCGCAAAACCGTAGGAATCAACGACAAGCGATGATGATGGAAATTGGACGGATATCATAACATGGGCGTAGGAAAGTGCGGCGTTGATCCGTGTATTTGAATGCCGTCGCTTTCCCAAGCCCTTTTGTGCGAAGGTAATGTAGCGAGATACGGTACGGGGGCGCGGTCAAGTCGTCCAACAGGCCCGAACCTTCATCCGAATTGACCATAATGGGAAAATATGCTTGTCTAGCGTCGTTGTCCATCTTTCTCGGATCGTTTCGCTTTTATTATGTGGAGCTGTACGTACCGTGTTGTCGGTAAGCTTGATGAGATCAGCTTAAACTGGATGAAGTCTAGAAACGTACGCTCGAGGACTTAGTAAGTGGGAGAATTTCTGCAATATTTAGGAGGACAAACTTAGTAAAACGTCAAAAGAGAATTAATGTGTGCAATTAATGATTGGTCGGTCAGATGAAGTAAACATAACAATTCGTTGGGGTTCGGAACAATTGAATCTTTTGTGGGGTAACGTTCAATGAATTTCAACAAAGAAATCTGCGCTTGAAGGCGTATAAAATTCAACTGCTTAGAAAGTAGAGAAGCTAATGTGAATTGTTGCAATTTTCGTATTGAGCAATTCGAATTGTAGAGATGTATCCTCAAACAAAATGCAAAAGCAAAAGAGACAATTTTCAGATTTGTCCCACAAGTGTTAATACGGACGTCGAAATTGTACTTTCATTGTTTAAAAACAGCGAACAACAACAAGAACAATAAAAAACTTTCCCCCTTCCCAACCAAATCGAAACTTTTATTTACTTCGTCTTTCGTCGCCTGTCATAAATCATATTATTGCGGCGAACCTTTCTTATATTCCGCTAATTTGATTTATTAATATTTTATGGAAATGTACTTGTCGTAAAGTTGTAAAAGAGCAGAAATTTGATTTTGTAATTTGATTATGCAAATCAGAGCAGGCTGCGAATATCGCCTTTTCATTTCCAAGCCCGTGGCGGGGTCTCGTCGCACGTTTTTGAATAGAGAGAAAGGAAAAAAAAAGGAAGAAGAGCGGGAGAGCGAGGAATTGAAAAAGGAGGATGGGGAGGCGGAAGTGGAAAGAAATGAAACGAATGGAAACTCTTATTTCCACCTTGTTGAGTTTAATTAACTTGGCGGCGTTAATGGAATCGATAACAAACTCGACCAGTTATTGTCCGGGCGATTGCGTAATTTTGCGTCTTCAAGTTTTGCGATTGGTTCTCGCGAAGAAGTTTCGTTACAAAGGAACTACTTTTAAAAAGTTTCGTAAGTTATCAAATATCGCCATTAGATTTCCATTTATTTCGAACTTTAGGTACATTTTTCCATAGGGATTTATTTCCCAATAAGAGGGTAAGGTTTCGTTGTTCAGTAATTTCAAACCGACAAAGATTATTCACGTAACTTTAGTTCAAGTTTGTTGTTTAGTGCAATACAGAATTAAGTATGTTAGTTGAAACCTTTGATAGGATTCTTAGCATTGTATACAAGAAAAACAAGAACGAATTATATAAACCCTTTTGCGTCCATGCACGTAACCAGCACACGGCAACATAATTTTACAGACAAAAAGACCACAATCATCGACGAAATCCAGACGAAAATCCTCCTACGATCTGCACGCGTAATTAAGCGAACACCGCCGACGCTACGGTTTCTTAATTAGAAATTACGTCATCATCATTATCATCATCATCATCAACAGCAGCAACGTTACAGGGAACGGCAGCGAGAGGGGTTTCAATTAAATCCACTCGACTGTTTAACTTTATTACTTTGCTAAGTGTTAATCACAGGTAGATCGACCTCGTTTTATAAATCTCTACGGTGGCGCTCGCACTCCCGCACTGGCAACTAATAAATTAGAATGGGACAATGAGGCCGACGGGGGGGCGTCGAGTGTGTGAGGTTAGAAACTCCGTTTGCCGACGCTTCGCCGCCTTGCCGCAACGCTACGCGTGCCACCCTCGATTTATTCGTTAAACGCGCGACACGAGCAACACGTCTTTGTTGTTGAGCGGAAAGTCTTTGTATCATGAACGTGGGATTTCAAGGACCACGCTGCTAAGGTTTCTAGTTTCACGCATGAATGTTTGTGCCGATAAAATAGAATGAAAAGCCAGATACTTTTCATTAGAAGGCAGTGCGATTAAAAAGATGATTTTACTTTGACTGTTTTGCAATTATTGAGAAAAGTGAATTCCTTGTGTTACTTAAAAAATTACTTTTTTCGTGGACAAGCCATCACGCAAACCGAAGAAAAGTTGAAAACGTATTACGGGTTTCTGCTTCTTCCCATTTTATCAGAAATTGTTTTGTCACCATTCTTGCGATTTCTTATGCTCATTGTTTAGCAGCTGCTTTGATTAGACTGCTTAGCTGCTGATTAGACTAATTCGTTTATTTTGACGTTACCTCGATGGATTTCATGTACTGGTCCCCGGCCAGTGTTTGCTTAGTCTGTTTAGCCCGTTCATGTAGTTGAACACTTGCTTGTGTGGAGTCCACTGCCTTTAGTAATTCTTAACGGTCTGAATAGATAGATAATAGAGCGATAATTAGCTTCCTTTTCCGATTATTTCTTCAATGTACCGTTGTAGAATTTTTCAGTGCGCTGTTGGTATTTCGGGTTGGATACCCTTTGTCTACCGACAGCAGTCTTTGCTTGATTGGGAGGCCTTTTCTTTCATTCCTCTCTACCTGATATTACCGTTTTACATGTTATTCAGCGTCACTGGACTGCTTGTAATAGTCCCTGCCTTAAGTTCCTTCAGCAGCTTCTATTGATCAGCACCATGAGAGTTAATTATAGGAAGTTGACTGTTCATTAGTGTTTTAGGCAAGCACTATAAGAACTATTTCCTTCTCTATTCAATCAACCATTAATAATTAATTTGTGTAAGGACCCAATGATAATAACTTTCCTTTCGCAACCTTTGAGAAATGACATCATACGACCTCTTATTTCCTCCTCTGCAGTCTCTAATTTAATGAACTATTTAAATTCAGTTTTGAGCGAAACTGCGACGCCAGGACAAATTACAAACGGCTTAGGCCCCGGCCGGCTCCAGCTATAACGAAACACAAACTAAAACAGTCCGCACCGTATAACTACGGTACTACCAACATAAATAATATCCTGATGCTAGAATAATATACTAATAAAGTTTCTATTCAATGCCGCCAACTTTACGTATTAAATTCGAGTTGACGTTACCCCGAAATGACTACGATCACGACGACATTATTCACATTCAATGGCTTATAGATTAAGTTCGCAGACAATTTCGGAATACTACGTACATAATACGCGTAGAGATGAAGTTTGAAGAGATTACGGCCTATGAACGTTTTACCACGCGGCGGTGCGAGGTATCCGGTTTGAAGTTGGACAGGTCTGGCGGACGGTTCTGTTAGAATGTGCGCCACATTAAAGAAGTCATCCCTAGATACCATCAGATGATTTCTATGCGAAATTGATAATTTTTTGAATTTTTAATAAATTCCAACATAAAACTAAAATTTGAATTTCTCGCGTTTTATTCTAAATCCGCTTGAGGACCTTCTAGCGCAATGCAAGGTCTTGAGTTACATGTTTCTAAATAAATTCGGACTCGGAGAATCGATTCCCGTTACAATCATTTACCCATCTCGTTTATTTTTTTAATTACACCCTGAAAAATGGTAAAGATAGGGATTAAAGTTTCCCAACATTCTAAAACTTATAGATCGCCTACCGTAAGAGTTGGAAAATCGGGGTAACTTTCAACGGATTCAACGCATCAAAATGAAAAAAATCGCTAAGGGATACCCCTTTGGAAATTCGGACGATTTGACGATTCCTAAAATGTTTTAAAATATTCATTTTGACGATGGTTCCTTATGCAGTTTGACCTGTAGATTACAGGGATTACGACCATTTTGCGGTATCTTCAATGAATTTTGAGAAATTTGAGTTTGAATATCATTATTGTGTAATGAACAAGAAATATGTTGAATATTCACAAACAAAAAATCGTGCCATGTCTACTACCTCCAGCAGCTAAAACAAGTAACGTTTATATACTATATACAACGTTTCTCATATGTAAATCCTTTCCCTATGCGCCGTCAATACAAAACAAGTTTTAAAACAGCTACGTTCCTTTTAAATTTGAAAAATACCTGTTGTTCTGCCGAGCTAAAATAAATGAATAATCAGTTGAACAACGCCGAAGCTGCTTCTACCTCCACGGTTTCAGCGCCAACTCCCAACCGGCTCGCGAATTTTTTATGAAGCGACGTATTTCGGGAAGAGTACATTACTTTTAGCAGTTTTGGCGAAAAGGTCAGGAATACTGAATATCTGCCGACCCTTTGTTTATAAAATTTGTATTATCTTAAACAGCATTGTTCTGTGTAACTGTAAGTAAAAGTCGAGATATAATACGGGGCGGCGTAGAATTAAACAAAAGCGGGCGTGTTTTTGAATAAATAGTCAGTTGGTGAGCGTTCGCTGAATTTTGCTTTGGTTCACTGTGGTTAATTATCAAATATCTCTTTTAATTGTAAAAAATTGAAAATTAGAAAATTATCTAGAAAACTTCTTGTACTCTGCTTCTCACAGTCATGCAACACTTCAAACAAGAATATCGCTGCCGTGGACGACAGCACGGTAGCGAAGTCGCTTTTGCTTTCTCGAATACAAAGTGATACATCGCAGACTTAATTAATTTGCATCTTCTTTGGGCGTTACAATTTTTAATAAATAGTAGTGCAGCGACGGCGGTATAATTCGCATTGCCTTTGGAATACAATTTGCTTTGGTTTCAAAAAGGTTCTGGGCAGATTCCAATTTGTTTTTCTATCCAGAAACAGATCTAACGGAAATTATCCTCGTAATCCCCAAAGTAAGCAATTCTCGTCCACTAAATTCCGATTTGGCTTTTAGTTGTTCGCATTGCGCCCTCCACATCAATGTAATTAAATGCAATTTCTCACACGAGGAGGTTTCGCGAAACGCTACAACTACACCACCTAATAGATCCTTCAACTGCTACATGTTACCTGACCTAGAAATGAGACTCACTAGACGAGATTTGCCTTCTTCCCACCCTTGATAATTAGCGTTTTAACCATACCAAGAGAGCCGTGGAAGTGTATAGGAGAGAGGTATCAAGAGTTTAATATTCATTACCGCGCTATTTGTAAACAACCTGAGTTGAATATAAACAAATCTGATTAAAGGGCGGTAGGCAAGAAGTATGTAATTATACTTGTCGCCCGGGCGAGTTCTGCAAGTTTACCTCCCCTTTCATGATACATAAAGTAAATTTAAAGTAAAAGCTCCGGGTATATGTGTGTGGACTGAATTTTAAAATGCTCCGACTTCGATTCGCCACGTCGACGAACGAGCAGAACCGCCCTCTTTCCTCTTCCTCGGTTTGAAATCGTCGGAAAAAGTTAAGACGTTAACAAGTAATAAGTAAACTTTCGTCGTAATAAGGAGGACCGTGTAGGCAAAGAAGACGACGAACTGGGAGAAAAAATCGCACGACGCGAGAAGATGTTTGTTTTTGAGAGTTTCATTTCGGCGTCTAACTGAGAGAGGCCGACGGGAGAGAACGAGAGAAAGAAAAGGGAATATTTGGAATATTTGTAAGTCAAGTGTCGAAAATTACGTATTCAAATAAAGTTTCCGCCTGCTCCCTCCACGAACGGGGTGCGAGCGAGGGCCGACCGGCTGGCTCTGTGTAGGGGACAATTTGTTTTTGAAAAGAAGTGAGTAAAGTTTGAAATCTTAACGAAGTCGTATTTGAAATTTTAAACAATGTATTTACGTAAGTTCGTCTCCGTGCCATTTCTCGCGAATAATTTAGTTTTCCTGGGAGAGATGAGCTAGAGCAGAAGGAGTGAACTTGGAGGTGGTAGGGGAAAAGCCTGCTTTATTATTCAATTTTATCTTGCTTGGTTGTAAATTCATTAAAATAGCTCCAGTTCAGCTGGGGTATGATTATGGCTAGCCAGAAAATCATCTTGAAAAATAGATCAAAAGCCGTATTATTTTCGAGTTCCAAAGGAACAAACAAAGAAGGTGTCGGCACACTCAGCACCACAAAATTATTTAATACATATTTAAATAGAAAGTTGATGAATACATCAAATGTTTCCTATCCGAAAAATCTTCTTGATTATCACAGGTCTTAATTGTCAGATCCAGTAAAACATGAAGGAGGCGTATATCCATGCGAAATTCGACAACGCCGCCGCGCGCTTAAATTTAAAACTGGCCACGATGGAAGCCTAGCCGACGTCACCGCGGCTTCCATCGGATGATTTGTGTCGCGTAATCAACCGCATGACGGACGATCGGTCGCAGGTGCGTAATAAATCAAGGGGCATCTGGTTAATTCCGACTGACAGCGGGAGAAAAGTTGAACGTCGGGCTGTCGGGTTATTCGCTCCCGATTTTTTTTCCTCTGCCACTGTGTCTCTGTATTCTGACCGCCGGATTCTTTTGTTTGTGCAGGATGATCATTGTCGCCGTCATGCCATGGGAAAATGAATACATTTGGAGGTCCAATGGAATACGATGAGGATTTTTTCCGCTTCGTTTCGGGTTTGAATAATAATTATGCATTCTGTTGGTGATTGATTAGAACTTGATTGGAATGTTCGAGAAGGCTCCATTGTGAAACCTACAATAATTACAGCTTTCCTTTTTTCCTTTCGTTCTTAGTTTGTTGTAGTACAAGAAATGGTGATCAGAAGTACGTGTGGAAGTGAGCAAATTAGAAAGTGCTAATAACGAAGAAAAGGGAAAGGAAACGCTTTAACCTATTTTCGTGGCGACTGCTAAACTGGGTATCTAAGTTTTTCAAAGCTTTTCGTAAAGTATTCCATAGCTTTGTTACTATCACCCTCTCCCTAGAAGCCCAGATTTGGCCTCCTTGGGTCTTTTTTATTGGGGTTATGTAGCTACTAAAGCGTTTGATAATATTAGATACAGGCCGGGAGATTTAGAGGAACTGGAAGCTAGAATACTTCAAACTTCTAGTGCAAAAGACATTTTTAAGATAAACTGGGTCACCGTTTAGTAGCTTCTGGTAAACATCTTCTTCAGACTTTTTTTCCTAGAGATGTCCGCATTAAGAATTAGCTGAGCTCTATATTTATTGTGACGCGTCAAAATAGCCCGAGACTAAAAATAAAAGAACTTAAAATTAGCACTTTCCCACTGCTACGCATCTCCAACGCCTACAGCTTTAAATATCGCGGAAATTTAATTTAAAAATTTCATCAAAGTTCGTAACGGAACATTTAACACGGAGTTGATAATTCAGGGCGCGATTTCATCCGCCCCAATAACAAGAGCCGACAAGAACCAGTAACCGCAGCCTCCCCGCACAATTGCCGCTTGGCTGTAATAATCCCGAAGTCGCCGGCTTGCAAATTGCGTTTCGGCCGTGGGATGAGGAGTTCGGACGGTTGAACGTCTGAATTTTAATTCGGCCGCTAACAATGCCCATCGAATCGAATCGGCCGACTGGCACGCCACGACGGCGACGGTCGACCTACGGCGAATCATAAGCAGCCCAACAATCGAACGGATATTCTCGCTGAGATTTCCGGCAGAAATTTCTGCAACACGGGTTCAGATCTGTTCTTGATTGGATGGGATTCAGTGAAACGTTCGGAATAATCAAGTCGTATTTTGTTTCAAATTAAGGAGGGGAATTAAAAGAGCCGCGGTGAGGGTAATTTAATGTAGTGCATGTGTAGGCAATAATAATAATCTATGAGAGCCGCTCCCTCTTCGCAAGAAAGATACGCCGAAGCAGACGACTAGCGCCATTGTTCTTCAAACAAGGAGAACGTAACAGCTAGTAACAGAAAAAATTGTCCAGAAATTCTTTTTTGTTCTAAATATTTACTCTGCCAAAAGAGATAACATTTTTAAATCGTAGAGGAGAAATGGAAATAATAAAAAACAACGGTGCACTACCCTAAATAAAAACTATGCAAAAGCGTAATGTCAGCGGGTCGAACAAAGAAAAATAAATAAAGTACTTCTCAGGACGCGTTCGGACGCGATGCAACCAAAAGCTAGAAATTTATGGGGCCGGTAAACAAACAAAATGTGCTTATCTTCGGTAACACTCGTGTAGGTTCTTTAGAATTTATTTTTCGTCGTGTGTCCGCGGCACACGGGCACTTTTCCGACTATAACGGACCGCATGTACCCTACACGTACAACATACCGGTAGTACATTTTCTACGTTAACCGGCTCGGCTGGTCGACCGTTTATAAATCTGGAATGCATTTTCGCTCCGCTTTTAATATGATCGCTATCAGATCCTGCACAAAGGATCGTAAGTAAAATAACACCGCGGCTTTATAATTTATTCGACGGTGTTGTTGTTGTTGGGTCGTTTGCGGGATTATGGCGTGTAAATGGAGGTTGTTGCATTGTGCTCCGGTTGGTGGTAGTTATATTCGGAACGAGGAACGTAATTTATGGCGTTTCATGTTGAAGTGGCGTTATTTTCTTTTGGAAATTTGATTTCTAATCCGTTTTGAGCGATCGCTTTTATTTAAGACTTTCAAATTTTTCATAATAATACGCTGCTACATTAAGCTTAAACCTTTTCTCTTTACTACTCCAGAGAAATTGTTAATTGATCAATTTTCCTTCGAAGCTGCTTCTATTTACCGCAGGAACAATGAGAAACATTCGGCGTAAATCTCAATTTTTTTTACAAACTTCATCATTTTAATGAAATAATTGACGAAAAGTTGGTCGACGTCGATTCTTTCTCTCTGGTGAAACTTTGAGAGGAGCGAAAATTTCGCGAAAAACGAAACAAAGAATCCGCCGGATAAAGTTTTAAACCGGCAGGACGGGCGGTAAATATAGAAACAATAAAAATGCAGTATTTTGGTGAGCGTTTCGGCGGTATTCGGAATTCTCTCCTGCTGCTGAGGGAACGAAGGAAAACGAAACCCTGCGAAATGAGGAAGATTGCCGGACTCTCTTTGTTCGACACTTTATACAGAAGTCGGCGATTCTCGTCGCAGCTAGCCGGAGTTTATTGGAATCATAGAATTTATTCGGGTTAAAAGTAGACGACGGACATCGTATTTGCCATGTAGTTGCTTGCTTTTCAAGAATAGGAAAGATTTCAATTGTTCGGCGTCACGTAATAAAACTGTAAAATATTTAAAGGCGTCCCGTACGGCGAGAAATAATTGAAAATTTCCTTTCATACGTTTCGAGGGAACGTTTTACGAGCTTCGTCAAGAATAAAATGCATAGGTGGACGTTTTTAAGGCAGTTACAATAGCAGGCGAAATGAGGTTTCTGTATGTGACGAAGGAGGTTAATAAAATACAGAAACGAGTAACGGGAGTTGCCGATAACCTCTTTAGTTTATTAAAACAAAGTTATGTTTTTATGACGTAAAACATGAACAAAGTATTAAATGAAACTTGAGGCACCTAGAAAATAATGAAATTATTTTAAAAAATCATTCACTTTTTTTCACAAAGATATTCAGATCTTTTCTTTATTTTATAAGAAAAGAACTATCAGAATATTAACCAAAAAAATAATGCTAAAGTAGCTTCCTTATGGTATTGATGGAATCATCAAAATCAAATCAAAAAATACACTATCGACGGACATGTTGCTGCCTACCTGACGTCATCAGTGTGATTCCGAGAGTATTTCAACTCTACCTTGTATCGTTGTGACCTTACAGTTAATGCCACAACATTTCGAAACGATGAGCCAGATATTTCTTGGCACCCTCTAATGCCTGTGTTACTGTTTCTTTGTAATAATATGAGGGATTCGTTACCCATTTTACCTTCCAAGAAAAAAAAATTTCTTGAACAAATTCAACAATAACCATTTTATGGTTTCATCGATTGTCTTCTTAATCTCTTTTCCCTTGTAAGCTGCTATAACGGATCTACCTCAATCGGTCTTGACGCCTTTTGCACATTTTCCATACGTTTCAACGTCTATTCCTCGGGCCGTGCAGGATCTGACGATGGCCTTTTTCGCTCTATTTTCTCAGATAGAAGCAAGCGTGTAAGCGGGTGGCGATACGTTGCTCGGGGCCCGCTTTGCATCCGGGGACCGCTTCTCTTCGTTATCTTAACGGGCGAACCGGAGAAAAACCTTTCGTTCCGGCGCGTCGTAGTAGCCGGTGGCGTCGGTCCGAGGTAAACGGAAGAAGAAAGATCGGTCGGCCGCCGAGGGCGAAATCTAGGCGACTCTTATCGCGCACATTTACAAATAAACACCCTCTCTCAGATATGCTGACGTTCGCGCCGTCACCGCCGTCGGACTATCGATTCCGGCTGATTCTAGATTATGAAACGCGGTCGCGTCGGCTGATGCGAACACTTCCTCCGGACGTTTCTTCCGGTAATTCGAGCGTGTCGTCAACTTTTCTGGACCGTATCGGAGAGGTCGCGTTTCTAAAGATATGGAAAAGTGAGGAAGAAGAGATTGGATGAGGTCGCGGTTGATGGAATGTTCGCTTCGACTAAGATAGGGCGACACAATGTAGCATATTTTAAATACTAGGTCGTGTTAAATAAAAAAAAAAGGTTGTATTAAAATGCAGGAGTTATCGCTTCGTGATGATATGGTATTGAATGCTGTTGCTGTATTCGTAACAGACAGATCAGGAATACCGTATCTTATGACAAAATTTTCGACAAAGCTCTTAATTACCGTCTTTGGTGCTTTGTTTGTTATTGGATAAGCTTTAACTAATCTACTCAGCTCACAGAGTAATGTTAAATTGTATTTTTTGTTTTAGATTTCTATTTACAGCCTCACAGTGGATTGCCTTAGAGAAGCTGTACGGTACAGAAGTTTTCCTAGTTGCACATAGTCATAATTATAGCTCAAATAAAAAAATTAGTTAGACTGTCTATTAAGGACATAATTACCTATTAATAATAACAGAGCTATCGACACCAGATAAAATAATAAAACGCAGTTTTTACGAGATCTCTAGTTATTATTGGTTTACTCTTGTAACAGCTTACCATCGCATACCATAACACTTCCTCTCTTCAAATTACTTTAAAGATGCTATGCACCGGCTTTACTTCCAATAGATTCCGCATTTCGAAAATTATGTCCTGTGATTCCATCTAAGGAACATATGTACGACTTGGCCACGCTACGTAACGGCTCTCGTTCCAAGTTTGCGCCCGATAACCCGTAAGGACATTATTTGGGTAATGTTCTCGAAGGCTATGCGATCATCTATACGGCGTGTGAGCGTCGCCGTACCGCCATTTAGTATCGGTCGTTCGCCCGGCTTTCTTACGAGAGGCGAACGGTCGACCGTAAAGTCGGGGCCAGCCTGCGACATAACCGTACTTCGGCGTGGTGGCAGCGCTGCCTGCCATCGTCGCAGTGGCGCGTGCTTCGCCTTCTAACCGAGCCCCGTAAATAATAGTTAATTCGAACTACTTTCAATGCGCCGCGCCATCCAATTTCGACTAATTTAAGATGTCCGGAACGGGAACACCTCGACTACGTAGTCTCAGACCGCCCGCTCTAATGGGATTAGAGGATGAGATCGTACTAAGTCGGACAGGATTTTCGTCCGATAGTACGTGCAGGTACTTGCCGTACCGTCGACGTTCCCTTCCGTTATTATTATTATTATTATTACTACCTGAAACGATTCTTCGCAAAAAGCGAATTCGTGTAAATGGAATCGGATGAAGATGTAGCAGGTTACATCTTGTGAAATTCGCTGATAATGATAGCGATTTATAAGCTTTTGATTAGCTCTTGTGAAGATCTTCGTTTTACAAATTGTAAAGATAAATCGTGGATGCGTCAGAAAAGAAATCTTATGTAGTGATATTGAGCAATTGCACCATTTTACATTTTACATTTCTTTTCTTGAGCCTTTCTATCGCACAGTGTAACCCATTGTCACTCTGAAAACTACGTGTTTTAACACTGCAACTAATACAGTGAATTTCCACTTTTTAATTGCTACTAACTCTCTCACTAAAGTCAAATAAAAAGTAGTTAAAAACAAAGACTGCATTATCCAATATTCAACGCAGACGATCACAATTTATTACATTTTTGAATAAACATGCCGGGCTAGCTTACCGCAAGTGCGACAGATGCGGACATTTCCATATACGGATATAATCAAGTCCGATTTGCATATCTGTGTCAGCGGACCGGCCGGCGGCGGTACTAAAAAAAAAAAAACTGCGAGAGAGGAAAATGTGCAACGTTGCATTTTTAATAGGGCATGATATAAAATATCAATTAATTTGAATATTACGTTTATGCAAATAAAATCCGCGACAACAACGTGACATTTTGAAGGTTGGTCACGCACAGGGTAATACCTGCATATATTCCAACGTGTACATGTCTGGAAGATTTGGCGGTGAAATATTGAATTTATTCTAGGAAGTTGAAGATTCTAGACTTTGGAGTTTATATATAAATTATGAGGGCGAACACGCTAGACTCTTCCTCTACGTAACTACATACATCTTATTTTGGTTCCACTCAACTTATTGACGCTGTTTTCATTACCTATATTTAGATTTGGATTGCCGTAAACATGCGATCATCCTATCGAATCTATAGAAATATGTTCACATGAACTTGAAGCCCGCCATCCAAATAGGCTGATCGATAGTTTGGCACGCTAGCAAAGAGCTAAAAAAGAAAAAAAGCAGAAGGTAGCATGAGACGAAAGGCTGTTCACCTTCGATATGTAACTTTGATATAGTACCGTGCCGAACAAAGAAAGTAAAACGTGTAAATTAGACGTAAAGGCTCCTCCGGCGACTCCAAGTAGCCACTTACGATATTCGAACAGTGCTTTTTCATTATATGTTGGATTTCCTATTTTCATTTTCCCACTTAGGCTAAAATTTGATCTAAATTGAGACCATTTAATCCTTTCAATAATTAATTAGAGTGAGTCTGTCGAAATATTGCATCTAGGTATGAAAAAGTGAACGTTCCCGCAAAGTTTTATCTAACAGTAAGCCAGCAGCGAACCAAAGAACTCAAATTCACACCATCAAAAAGTAAATTTTGACCATGCGAAGAACCCAACTTCATCCATAAATATATGTACTGCTCCAACTTTTTCTTTCCCGATATAAACTCCTAGAGGTATCGCGACCTTTTCCCAACAACCCCTACCTACCAGCCGCAGCGGTTCATGTTAGTCAAAAACCATCCATATGTATAGAGGGCGTGTTGTGCAAAACAATGATTTCAAGTTGAATTAGTTGCGTTCGAAGGAAGAATTTTGAACGAACGCCATCCTTTACCATTGGACCCCTTCCCCCTCCTCTTCCACGGCATTCGCATTTCGAGCTGAAGAAGTTAAAACGGTTGCGAAACAGAGAGAAATCGAGGACGTGGAACCAGATAAAGACGGAGTAGACAAACACGGTCGGAGCGGCACCCCAAAAACGGTACGTGAATACTAATCGTCCGAGGGTGAGCTACGCCTCGCCAGAAGAAAACTTTTTTAATGAAAGGTTAGCTTTTCATACGTCTCCGGAATTCCAGACTAGAGGTAATGGCCGCGAACGTTTGTCTCTGGCATACGACGGAGAAAAACGCCGACGAATGATGTAGATACAAGAACAAGGAAAAGGAGGTTGCCGTATGCGTGAGCGAAACAGCAGAAAAGGAACATCTCTTACGAACGCGGCGACCTGGCAAAGGACTAAACGGCGACCGCAGGTCCCTTCGCCGTAATGCATTGTTACCCTAAACCGCTTAATTTAACCGCGAGTGTGTACGACCTTCTTTAACAATGGCCTACTTTAGCATCAGGAAGTGGCCAACGTTTCGTGCGTAGTGAGAGGTGTATATAATTCATAAAACAGGCAGTTCCTACATCACATCTACGCACTTTAGTAAAGACGTATATTTAGTAAATTTGGAATGATCAGAATGCAAAATTTTCTTATTTTTCCTAAATTCAATGTGCAGTGTGAATGTAATTTGAACAATTTCAATTAAAAAAAAGGATTTTATTTCGTGTTCTACTTATTAATCACGCTGTACACAACAAAGTCGACTACGAAACGTCATTGGATACAACGAAAACAAGACCAGCAAATCTCGAAACTGAATTGAACTAGTAATAGACTGCGAGAACTATTATTGCTGGGAGTACTTCGAAGGAAAGTCAAATTAAGTGTAAAATTCTGAAGAGAATTAATTAGAAATGGGAAATTCGCGAAGAGAACGAAGAGCCGGCTCGGTGTCGAACTGAAAAGTAAATTTCGGTTTTCAATAATTCGCAGACGCGCGCCGGGAATCATAATGCGGTCCGGATGAGGAAAGGGTAACGCGAGATAGATGGATAAGTCGACGGCGAAGTCGAAGTATAAGAACGTGTTCGTTAAGACGCGAGAACTTTGTATATTGAAGCCCGATTTGAATTCGGGCGTTTCCACGACGTAACAAAGAAGATCGACGACAAGGCAGCAAAAGCCAACAGTGGCTTGTAAAGCCATTAAATACACTAGTGCAACGGAGAGATAGATATTGCAGGTTAGGTTTATATATGGCGTACATTTGAAATGCAATAGAATGATAAGTTATCACTACGCTAACTGAAAAATAATGCTAAAATAGCTTCCTCGTAGTGATCACAAAAATAGTTCTTGATAGAAATTTAATAAAAACGAAGATTGTCTTGTCCATAACAGTGCGGAGGCAGTTTTTGGAGAATAATGTTTGGCGTGGCCTTCGAATACCACGAGGACAATGTACACCAATAGCTTTAGACCTCCAAATACCCAAAAGTCAGCAGATTAGGTTGAAGAAATTTGGAATGAACTTTCTGTAGATATTCGTTCATTCATGGCAAAGTGAAAATACTTCACAAGGTAATCTGGTGTATCATAGCAATATCCCTCCATAAAACTAGAAAAAAAGAAGCTAAAAGCTATTGAAAAAATGCTAACATAGAACCGCGTCTTGCACGTTGGCAACGAAAAACAAAGAATTTTTCAAACATCGAAATTAAATTTTCATCACGCTGAAAATGTCCTTAAATAAACGTTACATTTATCACATTTTCTCTCTAATAATTTCACGGCACCGTTGTTTCGGATCCTCCTTACTGGCTCGGCTGAAATCTGGATTTTACGCGAATTATACCCCCAGTAGATATAAGTGTGTAAAGAATTTACAAGCACTAGTTGACAGCGGTACCTCCCAGGAGCGGCTAAGTACGTCGTTAATAGTTCACGAGGGACAGAAACCGAGCAGGCAATGAAGATCTTCTATCTTTGCTCTTATCCTGTCGACCTCGTTTGTGTGCGTTGCTCCGTTGTTGCTGCTGTACCGTCTCTCGCGGCGGCTCTCACATTCTCCGACTTCTTGCGTCTTTTCCCGTCTTCTTATTGAACAAGTGTACATTCGGAGCTGCTCCTTTATTAAGTAATGTTTTTCTTGGAGACGGTGGAAATGGAAAATAAGAAATCTTTCTCATTGTTGTTTGTTTGTGGAAAATGACGGAAAAACATTGACCGGGTAAAACATTGCGTATAAAAAATTAAAAAAGACGAGTAAAAAAGGAAAGCATATATGTAGGTTGAGTGTTTGTGAGGAATAGATAAATCTTCCCACGCCCTCCGAAAAGGAATTAATCCAGATCGTAAAACATAACGTAGATAATTTTATTTAAAATAAACTAATTAAATATACAACAATTAATGGCGTTTGGATTAAATATTTCAATTCCCTAAACAGCGCAAGAGGGAGCCGAGGTAGCAAATACTTATTACCGGATACCGCTTAGATGTAATCAACAATTGTGGGTGATAGTCCATTCTTCAGCGAATATCTTAAAAGGCGAAACGTTACTTATGTTAATGAGATCGGGGAATTTGAGGCGGCGCAGTTGTACGAAGAAAATAGAAAATCGCAAACCGGTAACGTTACGCAGAAAACCACCACCATCGACGAGACGAGCACCGTCATATTCTCTCGAAGGGACGGAAATTTATGAAATAAAAGTAGCTAGATGTCGCTATATTGCGGTTTTGTTGGTAATATTCTTATTGCCTGGTAATGGAAGGCCAAAACAGGTTTTTCACAAGTAATGAAATCTCAGATGTAACCAACCAATGGTGTGAAATAGAAATGAGCTTTCATGATTAATCAAACAATTAAGAACAATTACCTTCGAAGAGCCTTTTACAGAACCCCGATCATTTTAGATCTGCGTTTCTGATGTAGCTAAATCCATCAATGCTCTATCAGAGCAAATAGCGATCGAGCAACAAGAACATCACGTACAGACGCGAGCCTTTACCACAGTAGGCCCGTGTTCACTGGCGAAACCTAACAGTCCGCGCACGTATACACATCCATATGTGTGTATATCCGACGAATACGTTTGATTTACGAGGTTTAGAAGGCTTATGTATTCATGCTCGATAAATTTAAGCCCTCTATCGCTGGAGTTGCAATTTTGGCTCGGCGTTGCTTGGCTGCGCGGCCAAATATATTTACTTACGTCGAGCGGAGTTGCATTTTGCCTGTCGGAACGTTTCTAGCTGGCTGGATATTTGTACCACAGCACATATATGCATAGGTGTAATACGTTTTTCGCGAACCAAATAAGAATTTTTACGGGAGCCGATATTGGAGATGTTTTTGGTTTTTTTTTTAATCTAGCCCCAGTCCCTCAAGTACTTGTATCTTAAAGCCTCAATCAAAATCGCGGATTTAATCTCCTTCTTCTTTTTTGAGAGCTATCCCCTTACTCTCTGCCTCCTTTCCCTCTTAATAATCCAGAATTTCTGCAGATGTCAAGAACACAAAAGCGTCACGGCGTGAACAAGTGTACCTCATACAATATGCATAAACACTAAACCGGTGTCGACCAGGCGGTGCGGCCCCACTACTATCCTACTACCACGGTCGTTTTCATGCATTTATTCCGATGGAAACACCGTCGTCGGCGGCCACGTTGATGGTACGGACTACGCAGCGCGTCCCGACATCTGTTGAGAGGTCCTCTGTCATGGAAATTAGCGGAATTTCGGAATTGCAGCGGCGGAATAACGTCCGTCGACTTCCCGTCACTTCCGCCAGCTTGCTCGTCGCGGATCCTCGATAAGTGATTGCAAATCCATGCGGACAACTCTCTCGCTCTCGACAAGATTGCGAGAACCGTGAGACGGGGAGCGGTGGCGGTGTCGCTTTCTATGGAAATCGTCGGACGATACCGGCGGATGAATCTCAGAGCGAACGCCTTGAAATTTTAATGCGATATCAGGCCAGAAGAAATCGTCGTATCTATTACGGGGGAATAGTGTGACACACAGTTCACATTTGCATCAATTAGATGTGATTCTAGGATGTATTTGGGTTGTTCTAACAACTTCGTTCTTCTTGCTGTTTTATTCGCGTAGCTTGGCGAAAATTGCAATGTCAACGGCTTAAGCTTTATTGCAACAAAAGAGAAATTTTCTCATATGTGGAATATTAAATCCAAGCTGAGTGCTTCACCGTTGGGTCAGATGATGGCGTGAAGGAATTATTATTATTAAATTTATTATTATTTGAACAGTTAGCAATCTACAAATTTTCCTTTTTTAATTTTCTTGTACATGTACAATGTATAACAATACTTGCAAATCTCTCCCTGTCTGTATTATTCGCAGTATACGCTCTTCCTTCTTTTATATTTGAGATTGCCAGGCATTGTTAAAAGTAAACATATAAAAAAAATTAAAAAAGAAAAATTTGTAATTGTTAATTATTACAGTGCTTGAAAATATCGACGAAGATGTAAGCATAACGAAATAAATTAAAGAAAAGAAGCCTTCTGCATTCGTTATTTAAAGACCCAAAAACTCAAAGGAAAGAAACAGTGAAAATAATGATAATAAACATAGTATGTACAACGATGACGATCTTAATGAGGCACGAAATCGATTTGATATTAGCACTAAATTCCGTAGTGTAGCGAACACTTGCGCCAGCGACGATACATTATTGTTTTCCTAACGCAATAAAAAATAACTGTCATTCCAAAAAAAAGGAGTTTTCCTGGCTCCGGCAAGCTGGCCAAGTCGACGAAAGCTGTCGACACTCTCGGACCTCCCGCCCCTTTGTTTATTGAGTTCGAATCGTTGTGTTTCATGGATTGGGAAGGCGCACATGCAGTCCTCAATCCCCCTTCCCGTCATCAAGCACCCACCACGTCTTTCGTCCCGTTTCCCATCGCCCTTAGTAGCGTATGACTGCACCTCTTGTGTGCGGGGAAAATCAATTTCCGGCATAGTCTGCAATGTGGCGAATAGTGCGCGGTAACCGCACCGCATCGGGCACAATGTAATGCGAAATCCATTGTTCTTTCGGAACGGGGACGGTGGTTCCGGATAATACCTTCCAACATACACATTTAACTTGTGTGTGCGTTTGAGTATGTGTGTTAAATTGTGTAAAATTAATTACAGTAAATGATTTTAATCCGATTTGCACGCGCAAAGAGCAGGGAGGACCGTAGAGGCTAGGTTGTTAGCTGAATTAAATACAAAGCCGTCATCAGCCGCAGCCAAAGTATACATTGCACGGCACTGAATGTAATGCGAGCAATAGCAAATGGGGACCGAAAACGTCTCGTTAACACCGTTAACGGGACTTAATGGTATGATGGCTGATAGCGGCACAATCGGTGATGATTCGATCGGATTAGCAAAGGAAATGTTTATGCACTATCCATTCTCGTTGTATTCTTCTTATAAGAGAATCTCCGTTGCCACCGTTAAAGATTAGTCGTTGAGATTAGGAGAGGAGGATGATGGACAGGGTACCCATTAGCCCGGAGTACACAGGTTTACATCATTCTGCACATTGGTCTTTCACTAGAGTTGAGTCACCCTCCTACACTCACTGCCGCAGTCTAGCTCGTACAGCTGGTTTTCTAGTTGATTTTGTTGTATTTTCCTTCCTACTATTTCTGCAATAGGTGCAATTCTGTAAAACCGCAAGATTGGAACACCCTGTGAGTTTTGTAATTATATTACATCTACAGTACGAACCTGTATACCGTATAGTAGGCGTTAGGAACATTTCAATAAATACTCGTTATACCGTTGTTGGAATCTATCATCCGACCCCGTAACGTCTAGCAATTAATCTTAATTAAGCGATTTTTTCCCTTAATCAAATCAGATCCGAGAATCGAAATCCAATTTATATAGGGGAAGAGAAGGGAGACCGCCGCTACTGCCGCCGCTGCCGAAGATAGTATATCAGTCGGGGAGCGTTGGTTTTTGCCCGCACGGGAAATGATATAATAAATTCGCCCAGTGTTCATTAATTACTAAAGGGGGATAATTTACGTCCTTGCTTTGTTGTAATTTAGTGGAGTCGGCGTTAATCGTTACGAAGAAATCAGAGAGTAAATTTGTATGTAGAATAATTCCATTTGGAGGGATGCGTTTCGATATGGATCTTTTTTTATTACGAACTTCTCATACGTAATTAGGGAGTGGTTATTGTGATACATAGAGACAAATTAATGTTGAGACGAATGATACAATGGAATCACTTAGCTGGACATTTCCGTTTCAATACACAGCGAGCCTATTACGAGATTTAAATCAGGTGCGTGAACAGACCAAACGTCACGCCACTCCGTAGAGTTACGTCCCCCAGTCATAAATCGGTATGCCAAGCACTATCAATGTAAGTTGGAACGTTCTTTGTTGGTGAACCATTTTTCATTACTGTGCCATGATATCTGGGTTGACTAAAGAACAATTTCCAAGGAAGGCCTGCAAGTCACCATTTCCATGACCAAACGACAAATTGTACAATGCTCCTCCATCTCTCAAAAAAGAAAAGCCAAATAATGTAATGGAGCTGGCTACACAATCATAGCATAGCTGACGACACTTTGGCTATTCTTTGGTACTATTTTTTCCTTCCCTTTTATATTCCTTCTTTTTACTTTTATTTATTCTTTTTTAATAGATAGTTTCGAAAACTTGTCTTCTGTAAGAAAATCTTAATTCTGTTAGTTTGCTCCGTTGTCATAGGAATGCCAATCCAAGCTAATGGAAAGCGTCCTGGCTTAGCCAAGAAAAAAATTACCTTCTCCTAAGATAATCTGCGGCGCCTCACGAATGTTATTGCTTGCCGACTGAGCATTTATTACATTGAATTGACACCTTCTTCTCCAACCAGAGATGAACCAGAGATCGTTTTCTAATCTTTGGTTCAAGCGTGTTTGGATAATAGCGGATTATGTTGAAGTGAATTTAAGCTGGACCATTGTATTCTTTAGTTTGTCATGTCCATCAGCAACATATTCGTACAAATCGTAATAATCCAATCCGACGCCTACAAAGAAAAAAAAAAAAAAAAACAGCAAGGGAAAGGGAGAGAGAGAGAGACAGGGGAAGAACGGCAAAAACAGAAAAAGCAAATTAGTGTAATCCGTTTTAAAGGTTCGCTGTTGCTACCGTTGCCGATGCTGGTGTGCTGCTTTTATGAATTGTAAATTAGACTTATTATGGACTCGGGAGGGCGGTCTATTTCCGCTCGAGTTCGTTCTAATTATTAATGAGATTGGCACTGTTCTAAATGCAAAAACTCCCTTTTAGGTTCGCTCCTTTTTTCGCCTGGTTTTCTTTCCCGCCCGTGTCGGTAGCGGGACAACAACGCCATCTGAATAAAATTAGCGGTCCTTATGATACGCGCGGGGAGGCGATAATGCCGTTTCGTGATCAAAACAACGGTCAGAACGGGCGGTGTCGTATTGTAACATGACAAAGTAGCTTTTGTAATACGTTTTTAACTAATTAAACGGTGTACGTTTACCATGCAATCGAGCACGGCTGTAATTCAAGTGATCGGGTAATGGCGGTTACCTATTATTAGTTTCAACCAATCATTTCACTTTACTCTTCAAACAAACGCTGATCAAAACAATTACATTTCCTGGCGTTCTACGTTCAATTTACGGTAATTGTTTGAATTACAAGAGTCGTTTACAATAGATAATGGGGATTTTTGAAATATCAGGGAAATGCTTAACATTAGAGCTAATAGCTATCAATCAATGAATAGGTACAAAAAATGTTCGTGTTAAAGTGGAATATTTGGGGAGTCGTATTTCGTTTGCAACTTTCTTTCGATCTTTAAAATAAAGAAGACATTTTGTAGAACATAATTTATGGAAAAAATATAAACGGAGGTGTCGGCGGAGGACCGAGTTCCTGCTCTGAGCGCTGCTAAATCCTCAATTACAGACTTAACAGAACAAGAACATCCCTATCGGTAACTACAATAATTCATTTTAGCTCGGATTATACGAAGTAACATCTTTCGCATTAATATTCCGCATTGCACATGCAAAGCTCTTTAAAACGTTGCACATACGCGATGCCAGTCTACAGAAGGCAACCGAGAAATCTAATTAGTTGCTGCCGAGACACTAACGCATCTGTCATTAACTAACTGGCGGATGGGTTTACAGGTAAACCCAGTTAGGTTAGATCCTAATAAGATTGCAGCGGTGTTGTTTTAGCTAGCGACGCGACGCCGTCGTACCGTTGGGTTGCCGTCAACTGTCAAGTGCGTATATTTTCTCCGGTATCATTCGAAAATGCCCCACGGGAATAACAAGCGGAAATACGTCTTAGTGTTGAATTAAAAGAAAGAGGACGTTATTTATGCTTTTAATGTACAACTGGGAGATTGAAGAATTTTTTATACTGTTATAACTGTTCCACAAAGAATTTTTTTGCTTTTGTGAATTTTTTCAAATAAGAATTATTGACGAAAGTAATGTTGTCTTTGCGAAGTCATTTTTTAGGGGGCGTAGGCTCGTTCCAGCGCCCCCGGGATTTCTGATATATAGAAAATTAGGTTGCCCACGTAACGACGTTACGTTTCCAGTTGCGTCTCTGCGTCTCTAAAAAAAAGTAACCTTTTCCTTCTTGGAACCCAAAACTAAAGAATACTCCTCTACAATTTGAATTAATTTCACCTCCACGTAAATCGTACCACAGAACAAAGGAGACCGCGTTGTAGCAGCAGCACGTTAGTTGCGGGGGAAGTTGACGAGAATCACGTTTGCATGTGTCGCACGAGAAGGGCAAATACTCCGGCAAACGTATAGGCGTCTCACAAGTGGTTTTCCTACGTGTTTGCGTATCAAATGCGTTTGCCCGCCTCGAGTGCCGTCTAGTGTGTGTGCAAAGAGCAACGGAATACGGATATTGTTTGAGTGGCGTAGTATTTCGGGCAGGAATCATTATTAAATGTTGAACTTTGGTTTATTCGATTCCAGTTCTCGACTCCGAGTTCGAGATTGAAAAGGGGGAATTGCGCCTCGATTTCTTAGGTACAATAGTAAAAAATTAAACTGTACAGGATGATTTTTTTTTAATAACAGCCACTTTATGGTAAAAGCAAAGTTAAACGTGAATCGTAGAAGGCTGGCTAACTAATAATTCTTATTTTCTAAATTTCACGATGTGGATCTCCACGACTACCAAAATATCTTTCCAATTTGAACATAGCCAACAGGAAATACAGGGTGGGGTAGGGAAATACCTTCAGAAGGGCATTGCAACGAAGGGACAGTTCGTAGAAGGATGAAAATAGGCTTAAGAGACGCAGTAGTTCGGGAAATTTCGGTCTGTGGGCCCCTCAGCCGCAAGAATGGTGAGGTCGATGGCGTAACGCGCTTTTACTGTCGAAATCTACATTTCCCGAAACAGTTCTATTGTCGCGGTAAAAAGAGAGTTAACGCGCGGAGGACCAGTGGAACACCGCAGAACATAACCATAACTTCTGAAGAGTACATGAGCATGATCCAAAATTCTTTTGCACCACATCAGCTCCAGATTCACATTCCATAGCTTGCGCACTCGCTGGGTTTAAGTCCGTGCGACTATTCCCTATGGAGCTTCCTCAAGGTTGATGTCTGCAAACGTCGACCCAACATTCTACAAACTTTGAAAGACGCAATACGCCTGTAAATACGCCGCATACTGCCAGTTGCAGCATTGTATTGACAATGAAGACCATCGTTTGCAAGATATATTGAAACGGATCAATAATTTACTCCACATTCCAACAGAAAATGTCACTGTAGTCGAATTAACCGTCCAAGAGGTGCTTTGGATCTATCCAGAGTTATGGAACAGCCAGGTATAATCGCGGTAGAATGAAAAGTTTCCCACGTCTCAATAACGGCGGGAAAGAGCGGTTTAGGCGAGAAGGACGGGAGGTTCGTCGTTTCGTACCCCAAGTTCCATCTGCATTCCCGCCGATCTAAACTATGTATTTCATAAACGAGACGAGATACACACCACGAAAGGAGGCACGTGCATCGAACTTGCCGAATAGCTGAGCGCAGCATCGCGTAAAGTTTGCCTCGCCCGTTAAGCCGGGGATGATAGGGCGGTCGGCGGTAATATTTACCGGGAAGATACGGCGTTTATATAGACGATATAAAAATGTTTCAGGCGTGTTACGGTTACAGCGTGAGACGCACTCAAATTAGGCGATATATTCGCCGGGTTACATCGCTGACGGTGAGAGTAGTATCGCTTAATCCTGAAATAGTTCGGGGTGGGATTCCGCGATGTTAGGAATGATAGGGAGAGAGCATGTTTAAGATTCTTTCTCATTAAATCGCAATGGTAAATGGGGAAATTACACATGTGTACGTAACAATTTTTTTAGGACTTCCACTAATTTCAAAGTTTCAAATAACATTTGAATGATTTTGCTAATTCCGTGTATTAAAATAATGTATCCGTTTATTAGTAAATTTCCAATAAAATTAAAACGTTTTCTTCCAACTTGAAATTCGCCCGAAAAAAAACCAATCACAATGAATAGTTCCTGAGACTTCTCTGGTGCAATGTGCTTCCTTAGCGATTCGAAATTAGTCTAATTTAAACAATTCTAAAATTAATAATACGCATTAGCCGCAAGCAACTAGATTTTGAGCTTTTCAAATTCCGTCCAGTACCCTTTCAAATTCTACCGCCTTTATCTCCGCGTTTATTTCACGTTAATCATCCGATATATAAAAGATTCACTCTAAAGCGATTGTGTGCGTCGGCTCAAAGCGAACCTTACTCTCAGTAGCATTTATTTATTACATGCGGCCATGTTCTAACTTCACATAAATAGGCAGCCTCGCTTAAAGCAAAGCGCAAAATGCATCTTTGTTTTCACCTCGCGCTGTATTAAAGCAGCAGTAATGTAATAATGGCTGCGGGGCTCCTCTTTGAGCACCATTGCCGCGTTAGTTTATTAGGCGCGACAAAAAGTACGTTTCATGCTGGAGTGGCACGTCGACGTATAAAAAATAAATGGAGAATGTGAAGTATGCATTCGCGTTTTATGTACGGAATAATGCTGAAGGATGGTAGGTTTGGGCGGGTATGTATCGTACGTAAATGTATTAGCGAGATAATCCGGCGGGTTGTTGCTGAAATAAAAGAAGAACGTTGAGGAGGATTTTGCAATTTAGCTTATTGGTCGTACGTACTCTGGTGGCGAATTTGCTTTCGTCGTACTTCCTCAATGGATATGCTTTAAGAGCATTATTACATTCGCTATGGTGATTAGGAAATTTCGTTTTGTGAAAGGATCAAAGAATACGAGGAATTTTGCAAATTAATTGTATATTGAATCGCAAACAATACGTTACGAATTTAAATAATACACTTTATTACAAAGAAAAATGCTAACGATGACATTTGCCTGTTATTTCTGTACATTATTTTTTAAGCCGTTTCCTTACATTGATTCTCATATAAAAAGCTCGGTAAATTAAAGAAATCGTTTTACATTTCTTCACTCTTGGTGGTATCGATTCCTGTAGGTGGTAGGTCCCAAGCAACCTTCGATTCACTGACCGAATGACTCGCGATGCATATACTCTGCCTCCAATCATCAAGATATCATGAATCTGATGATATTTGTTATTACTCGAGTGATACTTTGCACGTTATTAATAATATTTAGATTCATTCCGCAGAACCGCTTCACGTTATATTCCCCACCGCTTTATTCATATTACCAACTTCCACTAAATACATTAATGCCGCAACATTCTTAGCGAACATTAACAAATCAACCCGACATTATCAATCTTCCCCGATGTCTAACATAGTCTACCTCGGGCAAAGGACCACAGAGGGCTTTATCGAACGCGCTCTTGTTTGATCCTTTAACGCCGTGCCACGTCGTTACGTATAGATATTATTAATCACTCGGGGGACCTGACTCCTTATAATCTGATCCACCTATACGGCAATTCACGTCCATTGTCAGTAGTCCGGCTCACCATACATCTACGTAGTTCACCCTTCTGAGACACGCCGCCATAGTTATGCATACATCCCGCGATTATGACGAGGATGACAATTATGCGGCGTAGGGCTTCATTGTCGAGGAACGTGCATTCGCACCTGATTGACACGACGTAGGTCCCACGGAACCATTGTCTTCGCCGTCTACTACTAAGGAGGAAGTGATTTAAGGATCCTTTGAATACCGAGCGACATGTCGGCCGTCAATAAGTCGCATGTAATCGTTTCGCATGACGTGCACGTTTAATTGGAAGCCGTTGATGTGAAAGGAATCGTCTGTTTTTGCTTACGGTGACGACAACTGAAAAGAAACATGAGAGGCTAACAAACTAAATAAGAATTTATCTCTGTAAAGAGCAAGTTTTAGTAATATATACAAATATGTGGTGGGAACTGAAAATCTATGTAAATTCAGAAGTTTCTTGAAGTCAATCATCTGTTTCATCACGCGAATTTGCCGAATATCATAACAATAACACGACAAAGGGAGCGTAGATTTTGTTTTTGTTGTATAGCACTCCCTGGTGTATATAGAAAACAACAAGGGTCCAAGAGTCGAGCCTTGGGGAACACCAACACATCGTCAGTGACATTCGATAAGGTAGTTTCACAGCCGTAACGACTCTGGAATCCAATGCATACATTTTCCTACTAAGTGAAGAATGTCACTCGCGTAAAAGAATGACAAAAAAATAAGTTAGCCGTTTCCATGTATCGATAAATCACTGTTTCCTAGAACATACACGCACACACGTAGGAATTAAACAACCAAAAGAACTGTTTTAATCTCCTTTCTATTCGTATTTACACGAAATATAACAGGATATTTCGTTCACCGTTCCGCACGGAGCTTCATTTCCATTTATTAATATTCACGTAGTATAGAACGACGCGGACACCGTTATCGCTTTCCGAGCAGCGATATCACGCGACTCGTAAAGAAATTAATTAAATGGGTATTTTTCGGTTTTAAATGCTCGAAGTGATTTTATTCACGTTATTCGCTATTCGTTTTCTATATCAAAGACATTCGGTAAAAAGTTAAAGTAGTTTCAATTTTCCATATTAAGAATTGGAAAATTGGGGCGAAATTTGCGCTTCTTGTAAACCATGCCGGGTGGCGAGCTACTATTAGGATGGTTCCTTTAGGCGATGTCCCAACCTTAGGTTGGTTAACAGCTTTAGGGGCTCTAAGGCAAAGGCAATATGCATGATTAACCTAAATGCTGCAAAATTCGTCTTTCGTTGTCCACAACCATGCCACTAAATTTTGAGATCTTTTCCGTTCATACTTTCTCAGATATCGACGGTTGCAGTACCCGGTACATCTGAGAAGCATTTTGTTTTGTTCAAAATTTTAAAGAAACAAAAGCAAAAACAAAAACAATGGTTATAAATAAATAGCAGTAAAACAGTATTATTAGCCAACTTACTAAAATTCTAAATCGAGAAATTCGCTCACTTCTAATAGAAGTCCACAATTAGCCATACCACGAGATTATTTTTTGGAAAATATTATCTCATTACGACAATGTTACATTCAAGATTGCTCCTAAGATGAATGCAGTAAACTTCGCTGGACTCTGCAAAATCTATCCCCAACCCAAGATGGTTTCCAGCAGCAATTGATTATGAAAATAGAGTACTTACGCTATTCGATAGCCATTAGATCTAAGTTATTACAGGCACTTTGAATTTGAATCCGCTAGGGGAATGGGAAAGTAGATAAGAATCTCGAATGACCTACACTAATACTCCTCGATTGTGACGTTCTCCAGCTTTCGACTTCTAACTTTCTACGGTTACCTGTGTGCACGCAGTAAAAGCACTGGTTTCTCGTTCGACCGTCTAGTACTAGGACGGGAAGAGGATTCTTAAATATTGAATGTTGGCGGTAGCGCACGTCGGATATGGTTACTTTATGTGCGTCTGAACGGTCTGCAGGCCGCTTCCTTCTTCTCCCTGGTACTCGCATATCCCTTTAATTTAGCAGAAAGCCCGGCGGCAGCTTAGCAGTTGCTATGCGGTCGACAACTTATCCGAAAAGTATAAATTAGCCCTACTTTTGCCGCTCACACCGCCTCTCACACTGCTGGCTCCTCCACGGCTTGTAACTGTTAACCTAAATTCATGATTTATGTCGTCTTCTCGAAGATATATTTTATGTAGAACGGAGAAGGCGCGATGTGGATTTGGCGTGTCTTACATCCGCTGCTACGACGGACGATTTCTTCTTGTGCTTGTTCTCTTCTTTCCGTCTTTTTTATTTCCGCCGATTTTGTTCTGTCGTTGTTCGAAGGGTTTACGAGCGACTCGACGTTCGTTCTTTATCTATTAGCGATGCCGGGAGGTCTCAAAATTTTATGGCCCTTCTTTTGTACCTTCACCTCATACTATACGCGCTACATGAGGTGCAATAATTTCTCCAGGCAGTTGAATCTTTTATTGCGAACGTTCGTAAGTAATTATTCTTTGTTTTTTGGCAAATCGATAAATTTTCGAGAGTTTTTTGACGTGTAACGGCGTAATTTGCTCTTCAAACAAACTCTCGAAAACCCGCGGCACCAGCAAGAGGAAGCAAACGAAATACGTTTCCGATATATCCCGCCGGTAATTCTAAATGGTAGTGCATTTCGCACATATACAACGGAACAATTTCCCTCCGATAACAAATGCCTCGGCCCATCGTATCAGCGCTAGCAGCAAGAAGCTATCTTTTCCCCGGAATTGCCGTTTCGTGAATATCGCATGACCAATCCGTCGGCGCATTTTTCCCAAGCTATTGAATTCGATCCACCTCCGACTGTTTAACGGGGCCCCGCGCCGTTTAAGCTTGCGAAATTTCTCCGGAGCATTCCGACCAAGACCGACCTTCTATGCACATACGCCGGAAAAGATTCGGGCCAGTGAGCGCAGAGCGAGCTTGTTTTACATATTTCCGCTTTAAAAATGTACGGGGCCGGTATGCTCGCCGCTACTGCGTTCGCAATCTAAGTGAGAAGCAATCATATTACAGGATTTTAAATATTTTATACGTTTAGTATACGTAGCGTGCCGGTTTACGGACCGTGCGAGGCCCTGCGCCGACGATAGCGAAAAATGCGCGAAATAGGTGAAATGTTAACTCACACTGAATGGTTTTATTGGTACGATACGAAGAAGAACCAATATTTTATTTTATTCTCAGGGCTTAAGTAGCTTTTGCCATCTTTTTTCTTTATATCTTACTTAACAGCTCAGTAAAATCGTTTAAATCCGAATAGCTGCCTGATCAAGTAATAATCATGCCACGGTCGATGCATGCATGCAATGCATGTGATTTACGGAGTATCGAAAAAGGTCCGTATTACATGCGTGTTGGTGAGGGCAAGTATCTTTATTGCATTCCAGAACGACTTCCATCGTTCGGTTGTTTATCAAATTGCAGTCGTCGTTCGATGCTGCATGCGCGCGTTGCTTGCATACCGCCCTGTGCATAGCCTGAATAACTGGCATCCGAATGCTGCTACGCGATGGATGTAACGATACGACCGGCGCTTGCAAACTACTAAATCAAAATTACTCGCGTTACCATATGTTAAGCTTGCGCTCGAAGGGAATGTCAAGAAGTTTGCACGACTTTTTTCAAATAAATGATTCCCAGATCCAAGATTACTTTGAATTTTGCCATAATTAGAATATAGATATGTACGTATTTCATGAGTTGCACCGTAGGTAAATATACCTTTGTGGTAAGGAAAGTTGCGGAAGTTGCAAAGAAGTTTAGAGCCAACACAAGGAACAGGGCAGAGTATTCCATCAATGCGCTGTGAATGTTCCAACTCTCGCGCAGAATAAAATAAGCTACGCATTCTGCGCATGCAAGTGTAAGTTACAAGCAATAAACTTCTGTTTCTCCAATAGTTTAGTGGTTGACACGATTGACGGCGAAGAGTCAACGCATAAAGGACACTAGTTCAAGGTTCATTCAAGCCGCCTAGGATCATAGAGAAATTGAGAGAAATATATATAAACAACACATACACTTGTGGAAAACGATGAGTTTGGTAAGAATCGGTCCTTATCAGAGCTACCCTGAAGACGGCAGAACAATGTCGCCAAAACGTCGGAATCGCTAAGTCCAACATGCGAAGTTAACTCAATTGACAATAGTACTTAGTTATTATTAGACATGACCAAGGCAGGTGAAATTATTTTTGCAGCGACTAGACAGACTCATTCGTCTCATAATAAAAGGTTCGTATTGCGTACTGGTTTGCCCGAGAGTCGACAAAACACGAGCCTGTCTAGTCGCTGCAAAAAAGTAATAACTTCACCTGCCTTTGTATTATATGATTTCAGCCAAGATTATATCTCAACAGCAACTCGATTAAAACCGTTTAGGTTCCAATTCATACAATCTTTTTGAAAAGAAAGGAACGCCTTAGTTAGACCTGTTAACTGATGAAAAGTCGCACTTCGCGAACTATACCTCGTCCCAAAATCAGCGCTGGGAGCGCCGCCAACGGCTGGAAATTCAGTACATCGTGGAAAATCCAGTTGCGGTAACGGTAACGCGAGCCTTTAGAATGAGCCACTCATAATGTTTTCAAACCGCCGCGCTGTCGGCGTTTAAATGGATGTCACGCAATAGAGGTTGGAAAGCGGCGAGGAAACGGGCGACAACGAAGTTTCGTCGCACCCAGGCGTTCGCGAGGCAGCCAGCCCTCCAGCTAACCAACCAGCCAACCAACCCGACCGACCGAGCGAAGCGACAAAAGCGTGTGCATTAGTGCCGTCGTGCTGATTGTTGTCAAGTTGAGTCGATTGTTAACCGCATCCATTAGCGTTGTGTTTTGTGTGCCATCTGCAGTCATCGACGCTCTCTCGCAGTACCTAGGATAGATGCTCCGAGGTTTTCAAATGTACGTGAGAATAAATATTTCCGGTGATACGCAACCTTTGCCGTTAGTATTATTTAATAAAATTATCGAACGTTGTAATTGATTCTTGATAACTAAATAAATGAAAGGTGTTACTATTGGTCACCTTAGGAAAGTTCCTCTGTATATGTATTTTAGCTCAGTTCTCTACCATGGCAGATGTAAATCTCACGTCCAATCCACATTCTTTAGTGATGTACTTGTTATAAAGAAAAAACCAATATTGTTCGCCATAAATAAGCTTCCGTATTCTACAATATAATAATCTCAAGAAATGCGCTCTTTACAAAATCATTTGTGGTCGCTTTAAACGTATTTCGCTGTACGTTTAAACGTACTTAAACGATAGTAACTTGACAGATGTAAGAACAGTGAAACGAACGAGTTTCTTTAGATTCTTTTTATGTGCCCGAGAGAGCATTAAATTTATAGATACGCCATATCTTCGCGATCTAAAATCGTCGAAATGCCTCCGCTCTAACCGCCGGTTACAAACGCTTGAGGGGGCGACGGTGCTTTGTTAATAATGATGCACCGCACGTCGGATGAAGTTTAACGAACATCCTTACGTCTTCTTGCTATATCGCGCACGATCTCATTTCGAGACCGTTCTTTCCAGTTGTAAAACATTCGAACGAAGGCGCCAGTATTGAATTGGAGCCGGGCGTGTTTGTGGAAATTGATGTAAAATTATTAAGTGCTTTTGGAAATATGATAAAACTTCAAAGAACGATTTTATAGGTATTCCCATAGTATGATAGAGAAAAAGATATGTATCCAGCATTAGATTAAAGAGAGGTAGAAATCGCTGTAGATATCTTGAAGAAAGGAAAATCTCAGGTTACGATGGTATAATCTGATTTACAACTAAACCGAAAGGCATGGACGCAGGAAGAATATCCACAGATTGAGAAATAAGCAACATAATAAGCAGCTCAACAAAACTAGTATTGCGTTAGTTAGGGAAGTGGATGCGAGGAATATAATGGGTCTTCTTTCCCGAATCTCTGCGGTTATTAAAGCACTGCTAATATATGCTATGACTCTGCTTACTCAAGCATCATGGACGCCACTGTTGTATTTGTTGGAACGGTGGCGTTTTTCTCCTATAATCTCACTACCATACAGTTGTCAACTCTGGAAGTCTTGCACAACAATCTGCCTCCCATTTGTCTTTGACGAAGCTTAGCCTGTCACGATGAAGGCCTTTGGGAACAAACGTACACATTAAAATAAACTATCTGGCCTCAAATTTATAAAAATCAGTTCTTGAAAAACCTGACGAACCAACAAGTTTTATCACAAATCCGTATTCCACCAATAGACTAAATAATTTCCATTTCCATTAAATACATCAACATCGATAAATTATTATCAAATCAATAGTATACTCCGCACTAATCTAAAAAAAAACCCTCAAAACACACGTATAAAATATTTCATTTTGGGTCGGTACTGTTTTTTGTTATTAGCGGAAAAACCGGAAGCAATTCCACAATACGGCTTCCGCTAATGGTGTTTGGCGAACTACAGAGCTTTGTATTTGATGTAGTGAATTATTAAAACTAGGCAGTGACGCTCGATATAAAAAATATTACGTTTTATATCAGCGAATTAACAATTTGGAATAATGAAAAGAAATTTTTTGCTCATACGTTGATTTTTTTTTGTGCTTGAAATACTGACGCCATACACGAGGGGAGTCTCAAAAGTTTTCAGCCTAACACAGAAACAATAAATGATAGAAAATAGACGAATGTGACGGCCTCCACAGCCGACTTTTGAAGACAATCGACACCAGAAGGAGGAGCAACTGATGCAATCTTCATCATAAGGCAGATTGTAGAAAAAGAAATTAATTTTGATAAAAATATATACGCATGTTTTGTAGATTTATAGAAGGTTTTCAATAAGAGAAAAAATATGGAAAATAATTAATTAATTAAACCAAAAAGGGGTTAATGGAAAATGAAGGCAATTAAAAGTATTTTTCATTGTACCAAAAACATCGCAAGAACTAATAACAAAACGAGCAGAGAATTTATTACAACGAAGAGTCAGCCAAGGCGACCTCGTAAACCGTTCACAAAAATATATCTCCACCCTAATGGCAGAAGAGGAAATGTTATCTATGTATTTCCGCATTTTAAGTTAAGTAATGCAATCTAATCTATTTGATCTAACATTCACAACACAAGCAGATTCTCTTTTATTCTCCTTTGAACCAACACAGCGCAGCCTCTCTCGTTGAATGATCGCTACATCCGCGCGTGATTAAAATACATGAATGTATATCCGAAAATGAATAATAAAAATCCCTCCCGGCAATAGCAATAGCAGCGATATGACGCTCCCATCGTTTCGACGCTACAAAGACTTATGATGCAACGGACGAACACAGAACAGCTACGACCGCGCGAGTCAGCACCCCCGATACAACAACGTACTGCTACTACCCGCTTTCCAACTACAAAGGCTCACGATATAGGAAGAAAATTCCCCGGGAAGATCATAGCATAACTTATTGAAGATTGTATGTACGTATGTACGTAATGTATTCTCTATCGGCAAAGGCGGATTTGATAATATAAGACTTCGGAATACGATTTTTATCTCTACCATTATGTATTAGATCGATACTTTTAGAAACTGCAAATACACACGTGTATGGCGCGTAATAGCTTTGTTGGTTCGATTTGTTTCATTTTTTGCCTTTGGCTTGGGAGATTTGTACAATCCACCGAATATTGTGAAACACCGCTTTCCGTTTTGGCGGAACTTCCCGTTTAGGAGGTGAAACCTATCCCTAAAAAAAAAAACTTCTTCGGATCTTCGGATTTTTGTATGTTAGGTTCCATGCTAGGTTATTACTTGAATGGATTTCTAAAGATTTCATTGTTGAAGTTAACTATTTTTCCCTCTATTGAAATTGATTTAAGGAAGACCTTCCTTCTCCTAGTAAAACAAGAATAGTCAAGCGGTTATTACGTAAGCTGCGGCATAATCTCATAATTTCCACGGATCATAATTACCAGCTTACCATGTTTTATTCCAAATCAATATGTAAAACGTTGTGAGCCCCAAAACTATTGGGTTAACACGGTTCATTTTCTATTTGTAGTTTTACGCATGTATCTATATATTACGGATTAAATGGCCGAATTTAATGTAATCTTCGCACATTCCCAACCAATGTAATAGTCCAATGTATAAAGCGTTAGCAACCGGCAACACTACATAATGACTACCCCAATCATTGTTATCAATGATTAATTTCTAGTTAATGGCGCCGTAACTCTCGGCCGTTGCCCGAGGCTACCTAGCCTACGCACCGCAGCGCCGTAATGCACGCCTTTTTAAACATTCAAAGTAAACGAAATTTTCGGGCGGACAGAAATTAATTTGTGCATAAAAGATAGGACGATTAATGGAGAATAATAGGACCTTAATTAAATCGGACCGGGGTAACCGCGTTTAAAGAACTCACCGGGCCGCTAACGCCGGGGTAAAAATAATTATGATTTATTACTCGCAGTTCGATGGAGGCCCGGAACTGCAGGTCGGTTTGTGGACGGATTTTATCTGATGGATACGATGTAATATAAGAAGGTTATCGAATTCGGGGTTAATTTCGTTAAATTGTTTAGCCAGCTTAATTCATTTCGTGTAATCGAAAATTAGAATACGTAGCAATTAATTTTATGTTGGTTGTCGTTTGTTTTTTGCAAAATTGGATTTAGTAAGTAAAATAAGTACCGAATCTTGACGGTTAGGTGCCAACATAGATCTAACATGTAATTTAGTTTTATAAAAAATATAAAAAATATTTGGGTTGTAATTTTTAACAACAAAGTAATAGGGCCACTTGAAATTGGGCGAAATTTAACTTTAGATAGTTACTTGGAACTTGCGCAAAATAATGTGTGCCTGCCTTGGAAGATTAAAATATTGTAGCATCTCTTTTTACAACACAATAAAAACATTTAAAATCAAACTACGTTTAAAGTCCCTAAGAACTCGTACAAAATATACGCTTGCAATCGATATCAGACGACCCTTAATAACAAACTCGAAAACGTTTTCAAAGGGAGATACAACGCCCTTCGGCACGAATAATAAATGTCAGGACGTGTAATTTCTTGGTTTCCTTCCGGCAGAACTGTAGCGGGACGAAGGGCGGGAGCAGGAGAGTAAAAGGGAACGCTTTTCACGACACGGTGATTACTTACACGCCCGTCCATAAAGCACCAAACATTAATTCATGAAATCGAACATCGGTAATAAGCAGACCGGATACATAAGTTACGTTTCCGTCTCTCGCGCCGCGTACGCGCCGTAGAAAAACGTAAGAGGAATTTTTATATCGCGATATTTTACGAGATGAGCAATCGTAGGGAGAAAGCGGGCCGACGCTTCACGTTAAGCTACTCCAAATGTAGCAATTTATTTCCGCGCCCTCTACCTCGTCCCTCCTCGTTCGCGAGGTGTTTGTACCATCGTATATGTATGTATGTATGCGTTGGATAGATGCCATTTGGGAGGCTCGTCTCGGCGAAGCACCATCATAATTCTACTGATAGGAGACAAATTATCGCATTAGGTAGATCGGTTTTTATGTGGATTCACGCACCGGTTCGTGCTACAACCTTTCCCTCTTAGGGTAATTTACTAGACTCGTAAGGACTCTCCGAAGATGATCAATAACTTGCTAAAGATTTTCCTTTTTTTTTATAAAATCCATGAGGATGTTATTGGGGCTAGTGAATACGATAATTTAGTTAAATGGTTTCGAGAACAGCCGATTGAGATCTTAATGTTTTCTTTTTCCTTTTAGCTACATAAGTTTTTTCTTTTTTTTACTGTTATCTTTGCTCGTAAAAGTTTAATGTCGAATGTAGTTAATGGAGCTATTGGTTTATTTTGATTAATACCGCATTGTTCAACTGTACACTTCCTCGAAGTTGCTAAATCTAACGAAGCTCCTAGTCTTGTTTCCTCTCGCTACTACGGCGCTTAAATTTAAAGTAGACCAGCTGTAATTGCTCTAGAACCAATAAAGGTGTTTAATTAAGATCCATGTATATTTAGCTACTTTATACAACCAACCAGCTTCGATAAAGCAAGTACAGAAGCTAACTGCGGGGCACCGGGTAATTGTTGTAGAATGTTAGGATAATCTACTTCATTATTCACGGCGAAACTTTCAGTTCGCGGCGCTACTCTTTTGCTTGTATTTTCTGGTCAACATATTCTTCACGGTTAAATATTTAACAGTTAGTGCGACTGCAAGTCTTCTTGAATGAGAAGTTTGTGGCTCACCTTGTAATATCCTCTATTAGCGTTTCGATTGTATAAGTGACAAAAATTACTGACATGGTTGAAGGAACCGATGATAAAAGTTAGGAAATGATTAATTAATATTACCACAAACGTAATTGAGAGTATTTTCTTTTAAATTATTATTTTTTTATGTTTACTTGGCACTAATTGCAAATAAAGATACACGCATACTGGTGATTTTTGTCATGCGGCAATCTGCTATTCTTCAGTTTGAACCGTTGAAGGCATCATTCGGTCCACGGTTGAAAATGTGGATCGACGCATTCTCGAAATAGCCGTCCCGAACTAATTAATTAAACTTATGTGGTTTCGTCACAAATCTAAACACTTAAATAAAATAAATTCAGGACACAGATTAAAATCGAAAAGTACGTTTTTTGTACTTTTTCGAGGCCAATTCGAGGACAATAGCGTTCAATGACAAATGCTTGGCGATCCGTAATAAATATGATTTAAAATCTATAAGATGCGTCAATCATTTCGGAAATTCCTCAACTTTCGGAGGAATAAAAGAATGCCATGGGGATACTTTAATATGCTCAGCATTTCATTGAAATCTTAATTCGATGCGCAGGAATCTTTCCTTATAAGTAGGTATTAAGATAATTTAGCTTTATTAAGGGAAGGGGTGTGAATATTTAAAGTTCCTCTCCTCGTTCAATTGTCTGAATATTTCAAACATCTTATTACAGTTAAAAAAGATAAAGACAAGATAAAGAATTTGTTGACACTTACCAGATATCCCATCGTAAGTCCACCATTCTTGCCAGTTGTCGCAACCAGCTGAAACAATAAAAGGATACCACTGCTAGAGTCGAATAATTTCAACTTTAATTAAAAGCTTAAAAGAGTCTTTAGCAGTACGCCATCTGAAATTCTGAATTCCATCGCTTAAACTATTTGGAAGTAAATGTTGAAAAACATGAGAAACTTCAGATTGCTAATTTTTCTAATACACACAGCGCAGAAGCAGATTTTGGTTGTGATTGTATTTAACTTTCTCTTCAATGATGTATATTTACCATTTAATATGTTAAATGGTAAAAATTACATTTTTGAGTATTTGATCAACTCTATTGTTAATTTAAATTAACCCTTAGCTCAATTGATGAAACAGCTATGTTGCTATTTCTAACCATATTTGAGATATTTGCATTTCTTAGCACATGGGTGAGTGCATCTGAACTTTTATAACTGTGAAGGTGTTTTTTTAGAAAATTGAACTTTTGCAGAACTATTGGACATTATACAGCGTGTCCGACAATTACGATTTCAATTACAACTATCTATTTCAAATTGCTTAGAAAGAAACAGCTCTCGTGGAAGCCAAATCATTTTCCAAATGCAACAATGACGCCGTGATTTCCTAACTTGAATGTTTAATGCCGTATAAAGAACCAACCTTAAACGGAATTAAACATTATAATCTATACATCCTCTACATACATTCATTAATCCCATCCACACACACACCAGGACGCTTTTAAAAGCTACGGCAATTTCCAAAACAACCACTTCATTACGCGCTCCCGTAACACCGCAATCGCTTCATTATTCCCCACTAATCTTCGCCACTCTTTGCAAAGTAGGTGACAATGCGAGTTGACGAGCGGAAGCAAAACAAGCGAAAACTGTGCGTTAAATCTCCTCCATCCAATCCGTGCGCCTCGTAATTACCCGGCGTAGCGCCCGAACGAGATGAATGAGCTGTGCGAGGGAAGCGGCTTTCTCGTCGTGTCGTCGTCGTCAAGCGTTCTTATTGCGAATAACGTCACCCCGTGAAAGTGATTCTTATACATGGTATAAATTACTAGCGCTACCGTTGTCGAGTGGCATTTTGACTTATTTCGAGCTTTATGTTATACGTACACTTATAATCAGTGCACTATCTGCAAATTTGATGTCAGAAGCGTGTTACATGTACAAATTGCTAATCTCAGATTGCGTAAATAAGAGAATCTTGTCGGTATTTAGCTCTGTTTCGTTATTTTCCTTTAAATCTCAAGAGATTATTACCAGATAATCTCTCGGTAATGAGGAAATATAGGAATAATGAAAAATGTATTTTTTGTGACTGCTGAAATCCTTCCATTCTTCAAATTTGCGAATTCCAAAAAATTGTCGCCATAGCTACTTTGGTGCAGGTTCGTCGAAAAAAAAAAACATTTCGCCCAATGACCTTTGCTTCCTAACGTGGAGTGTCTCATCTACCAGTCATATAACGTCGCAGAAGCTTGCTTAAACATGTCAAAACATTGCTTTCAAGTTATCATGCGATTCGTTTTCGACCAATCGGCACCCATCTCGACCCACTTTGAATGGTACCAAAAATAACACACCTGTGTGCCTGGATTTAAAAACGGGACAACGGAAAAATCACTCACCCAATTATTACGAAATTGACATTGACGTGTCGTATATGTGAGAGTTTGTGCAGCCTTTGGTCCGCTCAAATTTTCATTTCCAACGAAATTCGCAGTATTTGTTGCGTGAAACGGAGTGGAAACAGCGAACGCTAACGTAGAATCTCGCGCAAGTGATAAAGGTCGTTTAGGTGTACTGGATTTTGCATCTAGGAACACCCTGGCCTGTTGATTACGTTCTTTCATGGTCATAATTTCTCAATTCAAATAATCTCGTTCATCTCAAATTTGACTAACGTTCAATCTCCTTCCACCTTTTCATTTGGAGTGTTATCGTGAAATCAAAAATATATCTTCCTCCAATCACTCGCGTAATAATTAACGATTCATTACCAACATTTTGATTATTTCAGATAGGAACGAAAATACATTTATTTGACAGGCAAAAAATCCCTTTTCCAGTGTTGGAACATTTCACCGGCGTTTTTTTTGACCGGCTAAACATCAACGGGAACAATTGCCTAATCATAATTCGTCACTCCCGCGCGTTGTCAATACGCTTCTATTATTTTCAGTTTCGTCGTGAAGCGTATGAATAACACGCGATAAAAAATGTACAAAAACGGGCAACCACCACCACCATCATTGCTACCGATAACAATTATCTACCCCGAAGCCCTGTCCGATTGTATACTACCGAAAAAAAACGTCGAAGCTCGCCGTTAGAGGGCTTCTCGCGATGACGGAACAACGACAGCCCGCCAATTACAATCACGAACGTTGACTGACACCTGCGAGTATGGAATTCCTATTATTTATCAAAGCCATGCCGGGTTGCGTCGTTACGGACGCTATCGCTAGTTTTCAACGATCAACAAGCTACCCCACCCCTACCTCCATATCTCTCGTATATGTCGCGCGACTCTCATCAACAATAATAAACAAATCATATACGGAGGATTTAGGAAACGCCGCTTTTCAATGGGACCGCATTCATCTCACTCACTATTGTCTCACCTGTCCGCGGCAAACCGCCGCCAATTAATCACACCTAACCCATCCGACGTCGTTTGTCGGCCACCCCTTGACAGTTCGCTTGATTTCGTGCGCCGCCTCCGAGCGCTAGCTACCCGGCAGAATAGGCCGTTGATAGGCGAAATTATTTATCCCGCACTTCATCAGATTAGCTGGTGCATATGATTCCCGGAACGACGTTCCCGTATAGAATGGGACGATTTACTATTTCCGAATTATTTATGGCAATTCGTCGGATATTTTACTGCGAGTGACTTTGAACGCCGCAAGTTATGTATTGTTATTCGTACAATTTCTCTGAAATATAATAAATACGTTACCGTTTGTCGAGACTGCGATACCGTTCAAAATTTTTACGGTAAATCCATCATTTTTTGTGTAAAGGAGTGCGGAAATACACGAGGAAGCCCAATTGTGAAATAAACGCAAATATATGAAAATTACGCTGCACCTGTCCTAATACGTTCACGTGCACAAGATACGATATTGAAGCGATCGAGATTAGAAGCTTTACATCTTTGTGAAAATAATTTGGTACGCTACTATTTCCATATTCCTATTCTAGTGATTCGTATATTTTGTATTAGCTTTTATCTCGCAGAGATATAGGCTAACATCCGAAACAGACTCGAAAAAACCATCATGATACATAACATTTTCCAATAACCGAAACTTTCCCTATTAGGGGAATCTGTCCCCTATTTCATATCTGGAAAAACTACCCGGCTAGACATTCAGTATATATCAGTAGCGGAGTGCATAGAGCATCAAACGACAAGAGAACGTAATCCATTTGCGATATCAGCGCCACCTAGTCTATCCGCGGAGCCAAGGAACACTATCAGACGAAATTTCGTATAGAGACTGAGGAGGGGCGGACCGCCAAGCCGGCGCCGCAACTATTTTGATAGCGGCACTAACACACATAAACGCACAGATTCGACATGATGGAACGGAAGCCCTTCCAGTCTCCCCATTTCTCATCCGGAAGATTTGGCGCCGTTGTAGACCAACAAAAACCCATTCCCTCTATACGTATATATATCTCCTTATGTATATGTATATCGGGATGCGGCGGGTTCTGGATTCGATCCGGAGCCAGACGGTCTGACTCCGAGGCGTTCCTGCCGCCGAATTGTCTATCGGCGGTGGCGGCGAAGACGCAAATACCCCGGGATCCGGGGCCGGATGCGAACGAAGATGATGCGAGGGATTTTTATTATTGCATTTGGGTCAATTGACGCACGACGATCGAATAAAACAGATGAAGGTTGATGCTCCTTCGACTTGCGCGATTTCCAGGGTTCGATATGACGACCGCAAAACGCAAATACTGTCGTACGCGAATGCGAATGACGACTGCTGCTGTTCTACGCCTTCTCCGAACGGCTTCTGAATATTTGATTTTCGCTGCGAAGATGGATAGCTAGCATATCAGTGTCTGTGCATGTGGGGTTTGATATTTACAGTTTTAATGTAAGGTTTGCGCTAATAAGGATTTTTTCTTAATTCTTTATGATGGCAAATTGTTGACGCGGTTGAAATAATCCGATTTGTCGAAAGAAAAACATCGTTTTGACAAATTTCCCCTCACGAAGGTACAATTATCCGAGCCGGTGAAAATGACTTACTCGGTATATCGTACATTAATGTTTGCTACAAAAAGGCCACGTTTTGATAGGACTTCTCGAATATATGTTTCGAGAATAGTATTTAAAACAGTGCAACATTTGAAACGTACAATTCATCGCTTTATATGTATTTTTACCCCTTTGAAAGCTATAACAAATATCCATTATTGAACGCAAAATACCGTAAAATATTCAGAAAAAAGAGATAAATAAATATTTAATCGCAAAGTTAAAACTATGGTTTCGAAACTTTAAAATAGCAAAAGACGTTCCAAATTTGAATTCACGTTAAAGCTAATTAAAATTAATTCCTCCATTTAAATTCGCGTATTATTTTACCAACATTCCAAGAAAAACAAATATGTATACATTAAATTTCATCTATCTCTAATGGCATATTTTCAATATTTATTACGATAATGGAAGCGCGACATAGTTCCGTAATTATTTCCGCTGACGGCTTTTAAAACAACGGATGTCCGATTCATTTTATATTTAGCGTTAATCGGGCGCGAAATCCGATCATAATGGGGCCACGCGTCATGTTGATGACTATTATCGGGAACGGTCGGTAAACTGCGTGACAACCGAAATAATTATCGCGCAATCGCGACGATGTGACAACATGCCGATTATGAACCTTTTGTCGCAAAAATGCAGTTTACAATTCGACGTGAATGTACGCGATATGCATGTAGATATGTGTTCAATAAGAGAGATCAGAACGCTTGGTGCGGTAGAATTCAACAGCATCAATTTAGCACTTTAAAATAATTTGATCCGATGATATATTTGTCAATACCATTAAAGTTATCTACTCTGCATATTTACTAAAGTTCAGCTTTAAAATGTTTCGTTACAGAATAGGTACAGTACGTAAAATAAGTTGTCTTCCACCATCGGCGACCAATTATCAATACTACCTCCCGCTTGTCAGAGGCGGGCTTATGGCGCAATTATGAATTACTTGGAAATTTATTATCTATCGAGTTCTATATTATATCTACTTTATTACATTTGATGGTTTACATACATCTCTTCAAGTTAGTTTACGATTCCCATAGTTACATACATTTAAGGGGGAAGACGTAAATTATTTTGTTCACTGTACATACAAGGGTAGCCTGAGAAGTTTTCAAGACAAAACACAGAAACGAGTATTTTGTTCTTACATGTATTCTGTACACTTTTGTCAACGATGCATCTCTCTAATCCCTTCAAATGATAGCTAGCATTGTATTCTGCAAAATAAGCGTTTAAGAATTTGATGACCTTCTTATTTGACGAAAATCTCTATCCTCCGAGTAAAACTTTAAACCCGGGAAAACGGAAAAATGTCGTTGGCTGCCAAATGTAAAAAATAGAGCCTACTTCCGGTATAATCGGAAGCGTTAGGTTACTAAAAATATGTTAGTGCAATACCGTATACCGTATAAAGACATCAGTAAAGGCACCACTCCAAAACGCGTTCGATAGAAAAAAGCACCACCCCAAAAGCTAAAACGTAAATACTAAATTCACCTTCCGCTCGAATGAAAACTATCAGCGATGCAGGTCGTTGATTCTAAAGCGTGCGTTTTCCGTGGCTCGGCGCCATATTTCATCGGCGGGTTTCTGAAATTAGTTAACTTCGTGAAAGTGAATGTTGAAGAGCGGACAGAGAGGTAAGTCCGTTTCCTACGTTAATGGCGACTCCCTTTCGCCGGATTGATAGTGAAATCGCACGCAATATGATGCACGTCCTGAAAATCCATACGCCTTTGCTATTCGGCGGCGTATACGCCTGCATAGCTCTGAATACGGTGCATTCTTTCTCGTTAACGAAATGTGTGGGCCGCTTCGTTTATACTTTAATGAATATATTGAACGTGTGGCGGAGTGGCAGTTTATAATAACAAAAATTTCAAAGCGCGAACAAACTATACATTTCCAGTTCACATCTGACATTTCTCAAAGGGTAATCGAACTAAAACAAGTTCCGAAACTAAATTTTGTATCAACTGATTTTCATCCTCGGGCGGTAAATTGAAAGAACTAATTTCCTGGATCCGTCAATCTCGTTACGTATCCCTTCCGACGAAATAAAAATGAAACCGAAGAGGCGAAAAAGAAGCCGAAAACTACGCTACGAGAGAGGCAAAACGAAAAGGAGTCCGTACACACGAACACACTCGCACATACGACAAGGCCGAATTCAAAGTTTTCCTGCGTTACCGCCGTACATCCAAGACACGACAACGTCTCGGTTCAGTTTTATTTTTCTTTTGTTAATGGACAGCGCGAAGGTCCGAATGTGGACACACACACATCAATGTTGCAGGAGAGCCGGGTAAAGCTGTGTCGACTCATTCCTCCGATACTTACCGTCCCATTCTAGCGATGTTGTCTCAAGGAAGCAACGTTGACTCTTTTCTATTCTCCGTCCTCCGTTCACCGCTAGCCTACATTCAGAGACGGCTCGTTGGGGGATTGGCAGGGTAGACAGGGAAACATATTTTCAGATTGAAAAAATTATTGTTTCAACATTATTTTCTTTGTATGTTTTAATAGATAATAATTAAAGGATATCAACATAATTGTGTTAAGAAAATACATTTCTTGTAATACTTTTTGTTGTGAAAATCATACAGACGGCATTTTACCTAGTCTTCGTAGTGATATTTTTTTTTTGCTAGTTTTATGTTCATATCATTATAATTTGAGGTATTTTTCGCCTGTCTGCTAATGAAGAGCCAATATGATAAAACTGTTAGCAAATAGGGAATCAAAAATACTAAGTTACCCTGAAACTGCTCTAATAACGGAAATAATAAAATCACTGTTAGCCAGTGTTATTTATAGCTTTTCGGAAAATCCTGACGCTAAGAGATGCTTGAACAAATATTACAAACAGATCAAATAGAAATTGGCACGTGACCTCTCGAAAGCACTGACGAACCGCCACTGACTGCTTCGACAAGCTCTCGTAGAGCGCAGCGCTAACCGAAGGACCAACACGGCGGCACACGTACACACAATCAGTCTCATCTCAAGAGAGGCAAGTGCCTGCACAGATAAACCCACACCGGGAAAACTTTTAATTGGATTAGAATCTAATTTGGCCGTAGTGACCGCATCGGTCCGAAGGAAAGAGCCGTCGTTCGCCCGTTCGCCAACTCGATTATTTCTCGACGCACACACGTAACCGCCGCCAAACACGCCGCGCGACACGCCTACTTTGCCCGATTGCTCGGCTTGCTTGCGATCGCGTTTCTTCTTTGTCATCGTTGTAGTTGCCGTCGTATGTATTGGGGCCGTAAATTAAATTTCCACGATCCTGATTTCGGAATTATTGTTTTCCAACGAGAGTGGCGGATGTTTAATATCGTTGGTTGCAAGCGTCCCGCGATTATCGGTTCTCATAATACACGTATCCTCGTAAGATCAACATTAGTAAGCGAAATTTAAACCGTCAAGTTGTAAACTTTATTGAGTGTAATTCTAGTAATGACATGATCGTCGCATAGTGGGGTATTCGATCTGAATGGTTGGCGAAACTTGTTTTTGTTCTTAATCTTTTTTATCACCCTGCCTTTTATCCATTTTCTTCTTCAGGCAAGATTTGACTCTCACCTCTACGTAGTTCTTGCTGGACAATAAATTATATTTTAACATTTTTCAAAATTCGAAAAATGTTAAAATATATTTTTTTTATTCTACGTATAATAATAATACTACAGTAATAGGTATAAAGAGATAATTTATTGACCGGAAAATATTAGGTTACAGTAGCCTCCTTTGCACAAAAAGTCACGAGCCGCCACTGTTAAACAAAAAAAAAGATATTGTTTTGGTGAGGTGTGTCGTGGTGGCGGTCTCGGGTGTGGTCCATTCGTGGACGTGCATGCGGGGCTGTTGCTGCAACTTATTCTCCGGCCTGAGGAATTCCTGGGGGATCTTTCTGCGCCTAGTGCGAGACGGGATCTTCTGGATTAAAGTGAAGGCTTGAAAGAATAAATAATTCGTATAATAAGTAGAACATTCTATTTCCCAATCTAATTAAAGAAGGGCGTTCATTTTTATACCCAAAATTAATGATTCGACGTCAAATAGTCTTGTTGTAATTTCAACGTTTCTCGTTTAAAAATAAAATACGTTTTATTTCTAATGTACTTGTGTACGAGACTTAATTTCTAGTTACAGTTATTATTGTATAACCACTTTGAGAACACCACAATTCCATTACATTCGCAATTCAGCGTCTTCCTTAAACATGCATTCACATACATACGTGAGCACCACACACGCTCATAACTGTACGGAGAAGCTATTCCTGCATCGTCTACCCGTATTAATACACACACAGAAGCGCGTACATCCATAGAAAGTTCAACATTAGGTCAGTCCACTTCTCTGTTGATTGTACCCGACACGTTTACATACGTATACGTCCTATTTCTGTCCCTTTTCATCGTTTATAGGGCGGCATTCTCATCTGCCTCTCGCCTACCGGGACGGTATATGTCAACTGTAGATGGGAAAACTTTTACCGGTCGTTTTCAAAGCAAATTGCGGCGGCTATTGTATTCCGCGGTCTCGTTTGCGTTGCATTAATGGCTTTAATTTGTTCTTCCTGCCGCCTTACACTCGGAATGTTACGACCAATTCACTATCCTTTCGTTGCCCCTCCTTTTACCACTATTATTATTACTCTAACCGGTTTTATTTTATTTTTTCCGGCGCTGGGGTTAAGGAGAATGACGTGAATTTCGCTGATGCGGTTGCCGTCCTCGTTGTCGACTAAAAATGGATATTTTTCTCGCGCACCAGTTCGCTCTGAAATTAGTCGAGGAAGCTCTAAAACTTACATTTGAAAATAATAAAATTTAACTGTATTCGTATGAACTCTTCAATACTTTTTTCTTATGAGATGCTGTACTTTTAATAAAATATTGAGTTCTCTAGTATACCAGCTCATTACAAGCTCTCGTTGATATTTTGATGGGCGATATTATGGATAAGGATTTATTTTTTAAAAATATTTTCAATCCGGTGGCACTCTCAACATTCTAACATTAACATAAGACGTACAAAAAGAACAAAGTGGTGCGTGCATTTATTCTGAAGAGAATAAGCTGAGAAAGCTGAGAAAAACGACTAGAAGGAAATGATTTGGAGCATTAAACTAAAAGGGAGAAAACAGGATTTTAAAACATTTGATTTTCTTCTTTGTCTATTTTGGCGTTATTGTCTAGAGTGCAATAATTTAATCTTAATATTGCACATATTTTACATAATCCAGCGCTTATTTGACACTTTGATAGCGTTAATACTGCTGTCGCAAACTCCGACTAAAACTGAAATGCGCGTACAGATATGTTGTCCTAACTTTTAGCAACTAAAACTTCACTTCTACGGCATCACATGCATGTACACGTACATTCATACGTACGTACACTCAAGTATACGTGTGTCTGCATGGCAGAAAGAGTAGATATAATTACGCAAGAACGTGTTCGAACACGCTACCCCGTTCTGCTATCCTCGAAACGGCCCAAGTTTAGTTGACTAGAACTTTTATTGGCCTTTAGTTAATAGTTCTTTATTTCGTTTCGGGCTTTGCAGTGAGTTAGGTAACCCGACTCCGGCAGATTGATCTTATATATAAAGTTTTAACAGTGTTCCGTGTGTTCGTGTTCACCGCGTCTCGACCGTATTACTATTTTCTTACACGGTGTAAACGCCGAACGTAATTACAAGGTAAAATTGTGCTATGGTTACTCATGGCGAAGCTATATTACTGAAGACAATTTGGAAACCTTTTAGGCGAAAGATTGAAAGGGTAGCCGGGGATTGCATGCCTATATTGAACGAACGAGAAGGGCTATAAGCATCAGGTTCAAAGAACACATGGCGCATATTTACGACCTAAAGTCACTCCAACATCGAATATTACAATATGAAATATGGCGGCAGTAGATAGAAAATGTTTTTGGAAATTAGCAGCATTATTCTTAAACCGCTTGAAGAGGATTTATACAAATATCCCGAAGAGTCGCTTAATCGAAGCGTTTGTAGAGGCCCAAGAAGTTAAAATGAACAAATTATTGCGTGGTTTAAAGCTAGATCAACTAGACACGAGTATATCTAAAGATTATGCAAGAATTTATCCAAATTGAAAAAGAAAAATTATTTCTCCATACGCCAGAAAAAGTTGAACGATTTGACTGAATTTTATCTATAGAATAACGATAAGAAATAAATCAAAAATTAAATGCTTTCATCTCAAAAAATTATACTGTAGTAAGTGCGAACATCCACCTGAACACAAAATTCCTATTTACCAAAAAAATCTATTCGGTAAGCCTAGGGCCTAGAAAGCCATATTCCTTCAACGCATAAAACCACAAAAGCTCAGAACCGTCATCATTACCATCAATATAACTAAGTAGGGCATCCATCTATCCATCCAGCAATCTATCATACGCTTATTATGCCGATGGAGAAGGGACACCGCTATCGATGATGCGATTCCTCATCCTTACCAGTTCTGACGCTTCTTATTATATGGCCGGTCGGGCCGGTCTCCGTCGCATAGATGTATATGAGGAGGAGGTGTGCTAATCAAGTTCTCGTTAACTCCAATGTCTAATTTGAATTGCATACTGTGAGGGTATATTAGCATTCTGTCGATCTCGGGCCGTCATCGATCTGTAGGTAATCTCCTCTGCGGTTGATGGCTGTCACTTATTACCATACACCGCCACGCTAGCATTGCATATCTATGCTGATTTAATTTCGCTTCGTTTGATATGAAAAAAATAAGTTAGATCTGGAGAAATATAATGTTTGTAAATTTGTGATGCAGCACCGATTTGGACGTAAAAAAGCCTTTCTGTTTTTAATAAACCAAAAAAAAAAAAAACGAACATATGGAGGTGTGAGGTACTTTTGTCTCCCGCTGTTCATTTTTTCAAAAAATAATTTACGTAATTAAATCGGAGTTAGCAAAATATTCACGGCAACTACCTCGAAATCGTAACTCGCACAAAGCTCTTATTACATGTTTTTGCAATATTCGAACTCTAACTAAATGTGCCCCAAATAAGCCTGCAGAAACGAGTTGCGCTTCACGAAATTAGCAGAGACTAGACAGACTCGTGTTTATTCGTCTCACGAGAAGGGGTTCGTGCTGCCTTCTGGTTTCTGCGAGAGTCGACAAAACACGAGTCTGTCTAGTCTCCGCTAATTTCATGAAGCGGACTCGTTTCTGTAGGCTTGCTACACTGCGAAAATTTGCATAATATGCCAGCTTTGCTGCTCCATTGCTTTGTCCTGACGAACCTCCGATACAAAATTCTCCCAACCCATTGTCTGCTTTCTTTCTTCGAGGTAAGATGCGAATAATTATTTTGATATTTCATACAATGATCTGCAATTTATGCACTAACTTCTTGTTCGCTGCAAAGGCTTTATAACTATTATTGCAGAGAAGTAGATTAGCATAAGACGCGATATTTTTGGGACATATGTCTTTACTCACGTTCTTTTGCGAAACAACTTGTGTTTATTTCCAGAGGGCATCCATTGCCGATCCTACGAAATTAACCAGATCGAAGCGTGTAAACATATTAATAACGGATAAGCACGGGATAAATTATACCTTGTATGTTTGTGTATACAAGCCAGGCTAATATATTTCGGTGTTAATCAGAAGTTTAGCCGAAATATACGCCCTCGTCGGCAATAATAATTAGTCAAAATGGCACAATTCGACGTTATTTAGTCGGCGGTTTACGGACTTAACTACAAACGCTAATAATAACTTGGTCGCGTCCTTACAAGGTTCGTCAAGGTATCCGCGACAAGGATCCCGGAGTATGTACGTACTAAATATGATTCTGTCCACATAAACTAGGTCATACCGTGTTAATATTCATGCGCCAGGTGGACAGGAAAGCGTAATAAAACACGCCACGGGGTTTCACGTCTGGTTGTATGTACTTACATACGATATAGAGACACCGGGTCGTCTGGCGCATTTGGCTGTGTATTTATTAATATATTCTACGAAGGAAATGACAACAAAAATGGTTTCGGCGCCTTAAATAAATCTGATTTTCGTGATCTTTCGAAATTCACGAAATTATATCCTTTAAATGTAGTTGGGCAGATCGTATAAATCGTAAAAATTGTGTGTGGACGGTTGACGTTGATAATTAGGTTAATCGTTTGGTTGCCTCGTACAAAGACTGGAATTAAATTAAAGTACCAATGTGGGAATTCGATTCTCGAAATAATGCGTTGAATGGAGTTTTGGGAAATTGAGGTTCTGTTATTGACATTCTAACAATTTTCGAAGGCAACATTATATATGTTTTGTACACTCACGACTTTGCAATTACACACAGCGAAACAATTTTTAACAGCATTGCAAACTCACCATCAACTGATTAGGTTTATTGAAAAATACTAAACACACAATTGAATGATCCACAGCATTTGATTTTCTGGTGGTCCGCATGCTGACTTACCGTGATCAACTTCCCGCACCACGGAGTTTTTGTGGTGCTAAGATTTGATCTTTGTTGAAAGATCCTCCTTAATTATGATAAAAAAATAAAAAGAAATGTACAATGAAAAATCAATCTAACAGAGTCGTTTTTGGCAGCAGATCAACTATTCTTATGTTTTGCTACGTTTTCCAGCCCAATATCTAAACGTAGCGAGCCCCATTTTATCCTTTTTAATAAAGAGGATGTTGTCAGCAGATCCCAAATTCACAGACCCTACTCTGTACTCCTCTATGTCCCTTCCTTACTCGCACTTTATACATTTAAACGAAATATTTAGTACATCTACGCTAATACAAATAATGGTGCGAACTTCACTTGACGGCTTCATCGTACGTTGTTTTCTCTCCATTACCGTCTTCGTCGCTTTCCGCATTCCCAGTATACGTCTGTGACGCGAGTTTCATCTCGAACGGGCTGCAACGAGCTGGATCTCGACTCTGTGCGCCGGATAAAAAACGACACGATAAATCCCTCATAATATAAATCGTAGCAAGCGAGCCAATCATCCTGTCTTTGCTAGATCCCCCGGTTCTTCTTTTCCCTTCCGCTAGCGCCACTGTCGGTCGTGATTTTACTTACCCGGCGCAGAAGAATAAACATTTATTGTCGGAAGAGAGGCTATATTTCCAGCATCGGCGCGCCGCAAACTACGCTGGGAAGAGCGGAGAAGCTGCGGAATTGAATCTAGATACGGCTATTCTTTTTACCAAACGACTGGGGACAGTTGGAATTGGTCGCAGCGTCGGGAAATTATATTTATTTAGAAGTAGTTTCGGTCGGTTTTTATTTAATTTGGAGTGAAGAATTTACGCTTGGAAATGTTTTATTCGCAAATGCTTTTAAGTTATGGGCAACTTTTGGTTTGATGTTGAATGCATGGAACTTTTTAGTAAGTTAGCAAAGTAAGCAATTATTTACAAATCGTAATCAAAAGATATTTGAAAGGAGACCTTCCCAACCCGAAATAATCAACTTAATTAAGCAATTACATATAGTAGGCTTGAATTAAATCGAAAAAATCATCATGAACATAAAAAGTACACTACCCACGTATTAAACAATCGTTCCTTTATTACGACCCGCACATTTCAAGGAATTTTATTTGCAAAACCTCCAAATATCAAAATTTATTTTACGTTTACCGCTCTACGTAAAATTTCCCCCTCCGGTTCTGTGTTACCGAAATTTTCGCAAAATAAACAACGACAAACAATCGGTTTCGCTTTTGTTTCAATCTACCCTCACTTGCCCCGATTTATTTTCGTTTATTTCGGCCTTTCAACGTTTTTATTGTTTCAATTTAGTTTTCCGCTTCTTTTCACTTCGCAGGAAACGCGAATCAAATGTATATTTATGATACTGACAATGAGAAATTCGCATACCCGTTCTTGCTTTGCGTTTTACGGCTAGAGGGCGCGCGCGGTAGTAAAACTCGCGAGAAATACGTGTTGATGATGCGAACAATTCCATTCCGTATTTCTACAAACTCGCTTTTCGGCTTTAATTTAATAATATTCCGCGAAATGCAAGGAATGAATACTGTTTTAAGCGGGTTTTAATTTATCTCTAAAGTGTTGCTACGCAACGTTTTTTTTTTTAGGGGGGAGGGATGGAGAAATACTTTGAATTTCGTTGTGTTTCGTTGAAACACGTCACGTTTGATACCCTTGTTTTTATTTTGCTGACCGTTACGCTTTTTACATTAATCGCGGTCTTATGCACCTGTAAATGAGAACTAATTAATGAAAAACGTTTGTAAACACAAATTTCCAAACGATATTTCAAGCGCTTGAGATATTCGGTTTACCGAAGTCACATCACGAAGTGCGAATCGGCTTCGAAGAAGGCGAAAATTGTTTCATCGTCCGGGACAGTGATGGCGTCTGTTTTTTGGAAAAGTCAAGGAATAACACCATTACCTGACAAGTTGAATGCAGAAATTGCGGAAAAACGGACGCATTTCAAGAGAAAGGCTACCTTCTTATATTAACTAGATCTTGTCCCCAACGACATTTTCCGAGGCCCAAAGTTTCGTTAGGAGACATCGAGTGAGGAGGGCATCACATTCGTAAACGCCTATTTTGCACAGCAGGATGCTGACTACTATTTGGGTTTGAGTCCCTTGTCCAGAATATTTATTAAGAGTACACCCTGGTATTGAGGCTTGAAACTTCCCAGATTACCCTTGTTGAACTATTCTTCTTATTAGAAAAATGCTAATCTCACCCCCATCATAGTTGGAGCTATTATCAATTATTATCAAAAAAAAAATCCACCAGCTCCATCAAACCGTTTATCCGAAAATCCAAACCAAATTCCTCGAATATAGGACCCTATCTTGCCGCTTCTACATTTAGAATGACCTGGAAAGCCTGCAATAAACGTGTATAGGTAATAGAAACTCGGATGGAGATAGTTCGCAACGGATCGAAACAGAAAATACTACACGCTACTACTACTTCTAGGTTAATGCCTGTACGGAAGCGTGCCATCGCCCTAGGATGGTTGGAAAACGTTCGCGATATCGGTCCTTTTCCGGAAGACTGCGACGATATATTTAATGAAAGGCCTTCGGTAGTCCAGACCCGGTAATAATTTATTCGCAGCGCTTTGCGAGGCGATTCAATTAAATTGGCTTGTTTGCTATCGAGAATTGTGTTCCATTGCTCGAAAATTATAATGTCTATATACATGTATATGTGCATGTAATATATGTATATACACAGATACATGTAAATAGGAAAGCGATCATGCTTCGACGGAGCATTGTGCGAAAAGCATTATAATTGGGCTATAGATTGAGCTTAGAGTGGCGTATCTAAGTGGGCTGTACTATATTGGATAGCATCAATAGAATATGAGAAACAATTGTTGTCGGGATGATTCCATTATTTAACAATTATATTTGTATGTAAGAAAAAAAAAGCAGTAATTTTAACTTAAATGGCAGAAAAGTTAAACATACATCCAGAGTAGCATTTTAAGTATTTATATCGTAAATGGACGCGACATAATTTCCCTCGTAAATCGTGAAAACAACAGATTACAGACTGCTCATTCTATATTTAACAGTAATTCCGTAAAATGCGATCATAATGGCTGGTCCAGCGACGCGACGTGCCGATGGTTATCAAAAACGGTCGAAAATCGTTAACGGGAAAGTAGTTAGCCGGATTTTACTTCCCGGCGAAAATTGCACGAAACACGCAAAATATGTGCATACATACGTAGTAGGTATACATATATATAATTTTTTTAGTCCCGTTAAAATCCAACGAGTTCGCTTAATTTCGGTTCGACGACCTTCCCCGGAATGGAACAGTCAATTGTGCGAAATTAATGAAACTAAATTAGTAAAATAACGGCAGAAGCATGCCGATCTATCTACACGCAAACGCGAGTACTTATAACCACCGTCGGTTTTGAAAATCCGAGCTGGAGTGAAATTTTGTTGATTTATCGAGGGGATTACCAGAGCTCTTTATAATACGTTCACCGGAGCACAAGTACATGTTAATTACTTTGTGCATAAACGAGTCTGATGATGTGTTAACGCTTCGCTCTATGGAACGGTAGAGCCGGTTCGGGTTTTAGTCGAGTACGCGGTAATTCTGTGTGCACGCTACTATTATCTGAGCAATCAAAACCGTATATATTCATTCGTGGATAGGAAGCGCAAAACTCGCGCTATTCTAAAAGTGGAAAATTCGATCGCGTGGGCTGCGCTATCTGCGCTAATCGCAGCCTACGCGATTGTAGAACAGCGAGTGAAGAATTTAGATAATCTAGTTAATTAGGACGAGTAGTCAGAAGTATTTTGTTTTAGCAGTAATGTGATATATGTATTGCTAAATTTATGACGCTTGTGTTCCATTATCTTGACGAATAAACAAAGAACTTGTACACTGCCGTTCAGCGAAGTTCGGTCATACAATAAAAATCTATTATATCACACTGTATACAATTATTAATAAATAAAATTAGAAAAATATTAGGCATGCACTCTTTTCTAAGGGATTAAAGCCATAAATTATTATGTAAAGTAGAAATATTGCGACAACCACAATAAAGTCCCTTTTATTATCATTCCGAGAATTCAAAGAAACTTATGGAAATACTATAATGTTCAAATACAACGCCTCCTTCTTTAAAATCAACCAATAAATGTAATTCACAAAGAAGCTCCATTTTATTATTCTAGTTAGAACCAAATATTTACACAATACAAAAAAATTTCTCTATTCAGCAGTATGGACACGCCTACTAACTAATAAATCACCACAGATCTCAGATATAGATTACTAACACACCTTCTTTTTCAATATTGACCAATAAAAGTCTGGGAGATAAGAAATGTAACATGGAGAATATAATTATAAAAACATTAAACATCGACCAATCCTCAGATTTTTAAAAATTTTTTAAACTGCACCTTTTTTTTGTTGCTCTGCACTGTAAGAAACATACAGTGTTTGTAAATGAAAAAGACACGCCTATTTAAGAACGCTCCGATAATTTTTTATTAGAAAATGGTATTTTATAAACGCCCACAAATTGAAAATAAACCAATAAAATAGTTCCAGGATCCGAGAATAAGTTCGAATGCTTACTTTGAAGAGTTAATTCATGGAAAATTAAAAATTACAATAAAATTGCATTTTGTTTTTAGTTTCGTTTGTTTCTGTAACCTTTTCATGTTTTTTACTAACCGACCGAACTTCTCTGAACGGCAGTGTACATACTAGAAGTTCCTTGATGTTCGTTCAATGGGTGTCCTAGAGCTTTAGCCATATTACTAAATATGTAAGACTAATTTCGAGATTCCATATATTCAGATAATCTCTTCCAACTTCGATCAAGCTTATGAATTGTTTTTTACTTCAATTGTGAGGCATTTCTAACAAGAATAGTCGAACTCTACCTTATCTATGTTTCATCCTAGAAATGAAACTGAACGCAAACTTCTGTAGTATACGGCGTACACACTAGAGACACTGTTGGCGCTCTGGAAATCGTCAACAGCGACCCAACCGTTGATCAATACGTCTACATTGTGCGAACTCCTTGTTGCCCAACTGTTATTCAACAGTGTTTGCTTAGTCTGCTGCCACCTTGAGAGAATGTGCAGTAACGATACAACTTACAATCAATCGACGAAATTATTTATCCTTTATTCATTACATACTTTATACTTTACATAATCAATATTTCTCCTTGCTCCATACCTCCACATATTCGAATATCTTCCGATAAAGCTACCGCGTTAAAAATAAAAATAACCCTCGTTGAAGATTCGCTAATCCACGAAAAACAACGTCGGATTTTCTTGCTTACAAGCAAAATCCGACGTCCTCGCACGCTGATGTTCGGTCTTGGGTTCGGGATGCGGGGCTAACGATGGCCGAAACACGGATCGAAAATTATGTGCGAGCACGTACGCACAATGAAACGGGCAAATAAAAAGGGGTTGGTCGCGAGAAAAAATTATAACCTGGCACGCGATGATGATATGGCATGTGTTGGTATTCGGACGATATTCGATAAATCCGGAGAGGTCGCGTTCGCGCCGTCGTCGGGAGATTTGTGCGAATTTTCACCGTGGGTTAACGTCCAAATGTTGCGTAATGATTTTTTTCGTTACGCGCATTAATTGTTACAAAAAAAGATGCACGGATCATTTTTGTACGTTTATAATTGCCGCAGTGTAACGTGGGTTAACGTAACGTTTAGGCTAAAGACCAAATGGTAATGAAAGGATACTATCTTGAATGACGGTAGTATTTTTTATTGCTTTAATTGTTAAAGTTGTACTTTTATGTTCACAATTGTTGATTGGCTTTTATTAAGTCTATAGATAACGACGACTAAAAATAAAATTATAGCTTTTAACTATTCATAGAAGACCATTTTTAATTTATGTTAATGCGTTAACGGACGAATTTCAATTAATCATGAAACAAATGGATGCACCTGTTATCCATTAGCTAAAACTAAATTTGTTTCTTTCAGCAACACTAATAGTAATAGGCCTGCATGTATCACGTGAAAACCGATACGATTTTGATGGATGAGTTTTAAATTATAGGGAAGATTCAATTGGACGTTTACATTTGCATGTTCTCGAATACAACGCGGCGCATTAGAGTGTGTACTACTAACTGTCTACCCGGATAGTATTTCTAGTGGTCGAATTGACATTAATTTGATATCTCTTTTTCGACACGGCTCTAAATTGGATTTTAATGGACTGCATTCGGATATAATGGCATGACTACCATTATTACTGCTATATTATTGAAAGCGTTATATTAGCATTCTTCACTATTGTGACTTGAGTGCCACGAAAGTCTCTAAATCAAACATGAAACGTACGTTTATTTCTAATTTTAAGGATCTTGATCCCATAAACTTACGCTAGAAATTTACAAGTTCCATTTAAAAGAAGCAAGTAGGTAATTTCATATCGCAATACTTACTCTTGTATTCAATGTACTTCTACAGAATTTTTCCTACGTTTCAAAACATATAAATTCCTTAAACTTTAAACTACCAATATTAAAGCTCTTCACCCTCTACGTCCTTTTTATTTAATTCCTCCTAAGTACTTTTAATACCCGGTAGTAGCACGAGTCTCTTATATTTTACAGCTTCTCACAAAATAATTCAAAGAGTAGTAGTAACTCTGCAGAGGAAGTACAATCCATAATACCAAGAACTTTTCTTTTCAATCCGTCGCAATGGACTTCTCAGAACTTGGAGTCGTATATTATTGTATTGATCGGATCTTTCATGCGGAATGTCGTTTTCAAGTTGAAAGCAATCCAATAATTACGAATACTTTCGATGGCTTTGGGCAATCTAACAAGGATTCGAGTGCCAAGTTATATTTCTCCCTGTAAAATATAACTTAAAAGGAATTAGTACTAACAGCGCTATCTATTAAATAGTAAGCTAGCGTCGGATTTGTTTAAATGTAGCAAACGACATTTTTCCAAAAAAAAAAAGAGATAAAAGTACGATTTGAATTTCGAGAACGAACGAAGCAAGCGGAGATGTTTGAGCAAAAAGGGGGAAACGACAAGAGTAAATACATACACGCGAAACGTTGGGTAAATTTGTTCCTTTCTGTTGCCAGTGTATCAACAGTGCGCATGTATATGCGTACATACATGTGTATATTTGCCGAATTTCCTCCGTTTCCGTTTTAGCATATCTCTGCATGCATAGGCAAATGTATTACATCTGATATAAAATTCGAAAGTGCTGGGAAAATAATTGAAAAATCTCTTTCTAGATGGATATTATGCGTGCTTTCGCGTTCAAACGTACTGTCGTTAAATTTAATTTTTAGATTCAAATATTAGAATTTACCCAGAGCCAGCGAAATAAGAACGTATAATGTGCTATCAGAAACTAGAAGCGCGCGCATGAACGGCCTGTTTTAAACTTGATTTCTCCAATTTCCTTTATGGAAATCCCAAAGCAGTGTTGCATTGCTTGGCTTGAAAACGTAGGATAGAGCGCTCAAGGTTTTAAAAATCAAAGACGTCTAGTGAAACGTAAAAACTCTTTTCAAACCACTTTAAAGGAGAATAAATTCAGATTCTAAAATTTCGTACAACATTTACAGTAGCCGATAAGTATCTCGCAGCAGGGAATATGTTTGTCTTTAGAGTTCACTTATTCATTCCTCGACCTTCAACTAAACGAACCAAATTACACCTTCCACTGTTAAAGATTGTATCCCTTTCCTTTCCAAAGATCTACAGATCCCAAGCGAGATTTTAATTAATTCCACCCCTAGCGTACTTGCTTCCTTACCGCGGGTGAAAAACGAAAGTAATTACGAAACAAATCAAATTTCTAAATAATTACTTTCGCACTAAGAGCCCCGCTACCGCCGCCACCGTTGCAATGAGCAGAAGAGGGTGTTGGTAATCCGCACCCTTGTTTTCCTCGCTATTTGCGGCGGACCGACTCGTTCCGAAAAGGGCCCCTCTTTATCTCGTGTTCGTACCGACCTTTTTGAACCTCTACGGGCTCGCCCTCCTTCTAGTTACCCCCACCTCCCGCCGTTTCCACCGCGAGCGCCGCTCACGGCAGGCGTAAAGTCGAGGAATACGGGAACGAAGGTAAGTAAATGCGGCGAAGATGAAAACCTCGACAGGCGAAAATCACTGCTTAAATTAAGACCTTCATCCGGCAATTCTAAAAGGGGAAAAGTGTAAATCGTGATACGGCAATATCTGCTCCATTGCTTCGCCGGTTATGTTTTCCGATTCAGTTGTTTTATTTTATGTATATCGGGGAGTTGGAAGAATTGTAGAGATGTTTGGTTAAGGTAAACACCGTTCTTTCTAGTAGCTTATCTGCTTAATTACCGCTCGAAAAGATTTGTGCAAAGACTGATTCAGTAGAATGTTCTTTTACAATACGACTAATAGGGTAATAAGGATAAAAAAAAAATTCTGAGCAATTCGTTTAAGCCAATTGTATAGCAAAGAATTTTCCAACAAGCAACTTGATGACGCACCCAATGTATAGATATCAGACGATCAGACATTTTATCTGTCGTTTTAATTCAATTCAAGATTAATTTTTAATTCGTATCGACGTGATTGGCCGTTAGATGAGAATCTTCTACTTTTAAAATAAACTGACATCGCAGATTATCGCACACCCTTCCTTGAATTTTTCATGTCAGTGCTACTCAAACAGTAATGATTTAGATTTTGGCCGAATACATCGTCATTAAACGATTATTACGACCATCTAGGTACCTTCCTCGTCATCCCTCCTATCCGACCCGAATGGAGTTCGTTGAATTGCGATTTCGGAACGGCAGCATCAAATTTCAGTTAGCCGGGATTTAAATTATGCGTCGCGGTTTTAGGGTTGCCGACGTTCGGGGACCCCTTTCCCGAAAGCCGGCGGGTGGAAGCGAGATCTCATCTCTCCGGTCCCTTGTTTATATACGTATAAATTGCTTAAGCTAAGCTTCTTAAGGAAATTTATGTGTGATGTTTAATTAACGAGAACAAAATAACACACGGTAGGACGCCTATTCGGCTAGGAACGGACTCCCTTGCCTCTGATGATTTATGTTCTAGTTGGAACGACCGCCGACCGAATGAGAAATTCCCGTTGACGTTGGGGTAATTACGTGAAATCTAGTTTCGAGGTTTTTAACTACTTCCTTCTTGTTTGCGATTCACAGAAACGCGACCGCGTAGCTAGAGCATTATATGGCGGTGTCGGGAGAAAATTGAATGAAAATATGAAAGGCGTATCTCCCGTATAGCTTGTATGGTTGTCGCTCACGATACGGTTGACGTACTTTCAAAAGCGACCGTTAAGCTAGATTCGCGTGGAATGAATTAGGTTTTGAAAACACGTCATATATGGAATAGACGCGGAAAATCGTAAACTGGATGCGAAGAAGAAAGGGCTGTTAATTCAAAATTTCTCTTAATACAAATAAAGTGATGTGTATATCGAGAATGGGGTTGTATTATTGCTTATTCGGGTTTCAACTTTTCAAGGCAACGGTCTTCCCATTGCAAAAAGGACCGCTGAAGTTCCTGTCTTGGAATAGGCCTCGTATTCGATAGTAGGAAATAGCCAAGTTAGCACGTCCTAAATTGAAACCTTTAAAATTCTGACGCCATATAGCTGCAGGTAGTATTGTATTTTACCTTTCGACAAAGGCGCTAAGTATATCAGAACATATGTTCAGCATTTATTGTTTGTCCCACCTCGCAAGAACGCGTTTGTCTTATATCAAATGATTGGAAAATGGGAACGAAAAAGCTAACCGCTTGTTGGTTATCACGCTTCTTCACTCAGGACCAAAAACGCTTTTGATTGAATATTTGCAAAGCTGCGATTGTTTCTGTGTCCTAAACTTAAACCTTCCTTCCCAGCACACAGATATTTTCATGAAATAAGGAAGCCTTCACATTGATAAAAGCCGATTTTGCAAAACAACTGCTATTTGGACGGATTGAGATCGATGGGAAAAGTGTACAGATTTACAAAGAGGCTATGTTGAGAAATAAAACTAAATTTGAAAAAGAAAGTACTTTTCTCTGTATTAGGCTGGAAAACTTTTCAGACTACCCCGATAAAGTCGTACTAGCCTATTCCTTTTTTTTCGCTCCGACCACCAGGGGAATATTTTAGCTGACGCGGAAACTAGCTCGCCGAAAAGTGCTAAAAGTCGCGCGGCGTTTCGTCGCGTTTAATTTAGTCCGATTCTTTCGTCGACCGCTTAATTTTCGAATAAATTATTCCGCTCTCGACGTCGGTTATCCGCTTCGGGAGTCGAAAAAAAAATGCATACAAAGCAAAATGGAAAGGTTGGAGGGTGCGACAGCGGTCGGAGGTTCGAGTAATATGTGTACTCTGTACATATACGGCACTTGCCGAGATTTACCTAGCTTGGCGGAAAGGTAAGTGGCCGTAAGTGCGAATCGATTCCGTGATAATTCATGTGTAACGCCTGATAAGGACGAAGCGGTGCTGTGGCGTACCACGGTACAGCGCTCATGTTCTTCTCGCGCTATATTCCAGACTCTAGGCGCTGCTAGAATATAATAAACGCATTCCGAGGAATATTATTTATTGGGCTGTATACGTACGTGCTATGATCTACGTTTAGAGTTACATTATTTTGTGCTACTAAATAAAACTCTTAAATAATCATTAAAGTACGGGGGTGGATCAATAATGTTGCGGGAGAGAAGCTTCCCAATTTTTTTTTAAGCTATTCCGATTTTAAAAGCGCTCCTCCTAATTGCAAGCCTTACATAAGTATTAAAAAGTAGAGGTTAATTAATAGAAATTAAATCAACCTCACTGAATTATTCACACAAGCTGCGCGTTTATATTTTTAGTTTGCGAACGATTTTCACCTTTTTTGTTGTATGTATCCACCCGTAAATAACGACTGGCCTCGCCATTGTCCCGCGGCAAATTTATAAGCAAACAATTTGTTTGTCATTTAAACGGCCATAACTCATTTTAATCGAATTAAAACAAAAACGCAACAGACCGCTCACGCGCTCCCGTTTTTAAAGTATAATAATTCTCCGGAGGCGGGTTTTATTAAATTTTGCGCGTCGGTGATATACGTGCGAAATCTATTTCCATATTTCATTAAAAAATAAACTTCCAATTCCCGGCTTTAGCGATAAATTATGCGGAGATATACGGCCGTAATGAGGGTTACGCTAGATATTATATGTAAAATATTCAATTATATCCTAATTGATAAAATATAGATTCCTCTTGCATAATTTACTAACGTCTGGCGTCATGCTGCAGGTAGAGTCGGTAGTTCTTACAGTGCAGAACAGCAAAAAAAAGGTGCAGTTTAAAAACCTTTTAAAAATCTTAGGATTGGTCGATGTTTAATGTTTTTATAATGACATTCTCCATGTTACATTTCTTATCTTCCAGACTTTTATTGGTCAATATTGAAAAAGAAGGTGTGTTAGAAATCTATATGCGAGATCTGTGGTGGTTTATTAGTAAGCAGGCGTGTCCATACTACTGAATCGAGAAATTTTTTTGTATTGTGTAAATATTTGGTTCTAACTAGAATAATAAAATGGAGCTTCTTTGCGGATTACATTTATTGGTTGATTTTAAAGAAGGAGGTGTAGTATATGAACATTATAGTATTTTCCTAAGTTTTTTTGAAGTAGGCGGGGAATAATCTCTTTTTGAGTTGTAAAAATTAAGAAAAGATGTCTGTTACACATTCCTAGTTGGTCGACAGTCTTGGGGCTTTGTCGAGAATTGGGAGAAGGGATGGGTGCCTGCATTTTTTTTTTAAATAAAACAAATGTAGTCCGCCGATTTTATTTGGGAGATACATGAAACAATGCGTCTTACGAGTTTATCCCTATTATACGCAATCCTGATGGCACTGCATGATTCTGGAGTATTGCAAAATAATTTTCCTTCCTCATTACACCCTGCACTCTGCATAAATCTCCCGTCCCAGCAAAGGAGAAACATCCCCACACTAACACAGAACTACGCCCTTGCTTCACTGTTGGCACAATGCAGTTCGGGATCACTTTTCGGTTTTAGATCTTCGGACATAAACTCGTCGATTTTCCCCAAAAACCTCAAACTTTGACTCCTCACTCCAAAGCACGTGTTTCCAATCACCTAACGACCAATCTAGATGAGAACTGGTTCACTGTAGCCGTTTTGCTCTGTTGCCCCAACGTAATATTTGTGGCGCTGTTAATTTTCTATTGTGTTTGCTTAATGATACAATTCTCAAATCTTCAGCTTTTGTTGTTTTCATAGATGCTCCAGGACGAACACGATTTTCTATAGTTCCGGTTGTCCGATATCGCTTTATGATGTCATTTACTGTTGAACTTCTCGTATTTGTTTTTTCAGCGATTTGTCGCCCCGAATATCCTTCTTCAAACAGCGTAATAATGCGTGAACGTTTTTCTACACTGGTAGGCTTGCCGCGTGCCATTTTGAAGTAAATCTTCTTAAAACTTTCGCGCAAAAACGACAGATGCACACCAACACACGTTTAACAGTAAAATGAAGCAAATTTACATCTTTACGCCTGTGATAAGTAAACAAGAATGATACTGCGGTATATTTCCTAAATGTCTTGTTCGTTAATAATCCCCAAACGACCCGTTTCAAAAGATCAGTACTTCCGAGAAATTCTCGGAATGATAATAAAAGGGACTTTATTGTGGTTGTCGCAATATTTCTACTTTACATAATAATTTATGGCTTTAATCCCTTAGAAAAGAGTGTACGCTAAATATTTTTCTAATTTTATGTATTAATAATTGTATACAGTGTGATATAATAGATTTTTATTGTATGACCGAACTTCACTCAACGACAGTGTAGATAAATAAGTAATTTGAATTGTGTAAAGGATGCTTGAGCATATGAACTTTCTTTCCAATTTATGTTTACTTTATTTCCCTGTGTTTCTGTAAACGTCAGTTAACGCTAGTTAAAAAAGAAGTGTATCCGCGACTTCGCCTGCTTATAAACCGCGGCTGGAACTGATTCGTTAATAATTACACTTGTAAGAGCGTCAGCTGTGATCAAGAGCCAGGTAAAATAAGTAGTAACAGGTTCAATACTATAATTACCTATTCCAACATTTCGATTCACAATAACATCATTAAAACTTCCATCTACCGAGTTCCGCGAAATACCCGCGAAATACTAATCTGTGTAATGCATCTATTAGATGACCTACCTCGCAAATTTGAAATCTTTGTGGGTGGAAAATTCGTTGAAAGCGATTCCAACCTAAAGCACCGCTATTAGCGGATACCTTCTGCTGCATGCACGTCCACTGCTATTTCGTGCAAGCCGTTATCAATCAATTATAAACACTCGAAAGCGGTAATTACGTCTTCTACATTGTTCACCGCTCTCGCAATCGGACACCTCAATCTCCATTTCGCAATTGAACAAGTTACAGCAACACATACATTCATAGCTGCACTTACATTTACAGAAAAGTAATACCTGCATACACTGCAACGGAGAGAGCTCTCGCACGTCACACCAAATCAGATACGATTTATGAGCAAGTGTAAGTATAGCTAGGCAACTCTAGCTAGCTCGCTGGCGCTTATTAGGGGTTGCGAATGGTAGCGTTTTAACGTACTTTGTTGGGTAGCGATCAATTCTCTGTGTTACGTTGCGAGCGAATACGCATTTATTCAAACGTCACGACACGGAAGCCGGCGATTAAAACATCTTTTGTCGAGCTCTAACCGTTGCGTTGATATCCGTGCAATAAGCGCGCGTGCTCAAAAGGTAATGGCCAATTTGTCTGAGATGTTCCAACTCAACATGGAAGCTACGTAAGATGTATAGTATACATTTTTCATTGCGAAAAACATTATTTCGACTGTTTTAATTTAATTAACACGTAATAACTTTCCCGTGCATTGGACGCTAGCAAAAAGCAAGTTGTTAGTCCAATTAGAATAAAGCGACAGCAAAGGAAATGTTACATTCAATGGCAGAAGACGCAATGACATATTTCAACTCATTTGACGCACGAAAAGATAAGGAATTCGCCATAGCTCGAAAATCAGCACGTCACCATTAAATTTACCCACCTTTTCGCCGCGTAAATAAACTTTTATCTCTCGCAGTGTACATTTAGCGCGCGTTTCGGTTCATTTTTAGTTCCACTTTAATTAACGGTTAATTAAGTTTCGCGCAACCTCAACACGCTCCCAAATTAATTTAATTTCCGCAACATTAACATTTATTATCTTTCGTCCGCAGGGCGGTAATAGTTTCATACATACGTGCGGCGATGATGAAGTTTTGAATAAGACCACTCTGACACGACATACATACACTCCGGGTCGTCCGACAGCCCCACCGCGTTGCCTGTAGATAGAAGATCGCCCGAACGAGCTAATGGTAAATTGTGATGGTCAAACAATCTCTCTGCATAACGTACTAGATATCTGTTGAGGCTGTGAATCAAAACAGGAGTTGTCGGATTTTATACGATGTAATTCTAAGCTATCTAGCTTAGCTATGTAGCTGCTTAAAATTAGCTGTGTTACAGCAATATCTCGTTCTATTATTATTTTAAAATGCTTCTTTTGCTTATTGCTAGCTAAATTAACATGAATAAAACGTCTGAAAACGCTGAACAGCTGTTACAATCCAAATAAAAATTCTGACCGATCGTATCAAATAGGCGCGTTTTACATTATGCCTATAAATAACTAAGAGCGCGGTTATACAACGATGTAATCGTTAAACTAAAGGCTGCTACTTCTAATTTTAACAGAAACGCAAGCGAACGATAACCTTCATAAGCAAATGTACCGGAAGACGGATATCTTTGTGCATGTTTAATTGTTGTTCCTCAACGCCGAGCTCGTAACATTCTTGCTTACAACACGGAACACCCTGAACAACCCCCTTTACCAAACACAAGGAAGTCGTAGATATCTACGCCGGGATAGGAAACAGTGATTAATACCTTTGCTCCAAGTCGATTCGCTACACGATTATTTTGATTTTAAGGATATACGGGGCGAATCAATTCAAAAGCTCGGTCTCCCTGTATAGTAACATCTGCTTCGCGACAAATTATAGCTTCCACCGCGTATTTCACGCGCATCAATTCCATTTAGTCTAGTGTATTTGTTTCTTTGCCTGACCGAATCACCCTTAAAGAAGAAATTCCGGCTGTGTTGGGAAACAAAAGGCGCCTTGATTATATGCGCGATGTTTGTGCAATAAAAGCAGATTCCCCTAGCATTGTACGAGGTTAAAGGCTAAAGATGCTGTTGCACGTCCGACGTATTTTCCACGAAAGAGTAAAATCGTCGCGTATTTTAGGCGGAATCGCAATAAAAGCAAAAGATTGTTCTTTTGGGGCTTTTAAATTGTTGTTATGTTACCGTTTCCCTTTATTCTTGTAAGTTACTCGACTTTAAATTGTTTAAATGTAGACGAAGAACATGGAAGATAAGGAGCAGTAAAGGAATTAACTGTCGCAAGTAGCTGGGTTACCGGCAAAAATGAAAATCGCATTTCTTTGTATAAGAAAGATGTTTATTTATAAAATCGAGACTTACACGTAGATCGTGAAACAATACAAAGACGGATATTGTAAATAATAGAAGGAAAAGGCGAACCATGTGGATTACCATTCTTCACTTTTGCCATGCATGAAGCTCTAGATCATGTGACATTCATTTTAGATCTTTTTTCTTGCTAGCTAGTCGGCAATTTTATTGCTCGCTACCACCGCTAGGTGCTTAGAATTACGCCCATTTGAAACTTGGCCAAATGAAACACATTTTTCGTAAAAGAGCGTCATCTGTGAGGTACTGTACTACTTTATGAAAAGAGCTTAATAAGTCACTAACACCCTTAACAAACGAAAAGAATATTATATGCTAAACAAGACCTTCTTCGATTTTTTCTTTCTTTTCTTTACATTTCCTCCCTAAAAAAATTCGAACGTTATCATTCCTTTAAAGCAAGACGCACGAACGAAAGCCATCGCGCACCTTCTGTGAATGGGAAGTTAACTCGGTAAACAAATTAGCCCGGCAGACAGCAGTTTTCGCATCAACCCCTCCTTCTGCGAGCCGACGGAGTTCAGCCGCTATCCCGCTTTTGCGATCCCTCGACTCCTCCCTTTGATGAGAAATCACGAAATTAATCCGCAGGTTAAATTAGAACGAAAATTATTCTGACGTAGGTCAAAATATTATGACAAGGTAAGAGATACCTGTCTATTGAGAGTTGGGGAATTTGCGAATCGTGGAACTGTTCTCTCTATGCGTCGGCGATGATATTCGTTAAGGGTTATACCGCCTGAAATGCCTGCCATTCATTTCAAACCTAAGTTACAGACTGGAGTTTTCACTAAAGCTGTTATGCAAATAACAAAGTAACTAACATTGTTATTAATTTTTGTTGTTATTATTTACAATAATTTAACATTAGAATAGCTAAGTTGGTATTTAGGATATCAAACAGGTTTTAACAATAAACATTCTTGTACATATCAGTCTTAATTTTCTCCCACTTCATCGACGATTTTTTTTTACTTGATAGGTAATTTGATAGGTCATTTAATTAAATCAAAATCAGGGGGCCTAAGAACCGGGGGTGGGGGGCACCTAGTGGTCCTCGTCTACCGATCCACCTCTCAAGAAAGCAGTTGTATAACAGGCTGTGCTAAAACCAAATATCGCTATTTGGTAACTCAGGATCATCTTCATTCAAAAAAATTTCTGCAAGAGCAGACACAAATGCACCCCTTAAAAAATCTAGATATGGCTGCTAAGTGAGAGTGCCGTGTAAGAAGAAAGAACTAATGATTCTGTTCTCAACATTAACTTTACGCGGGTGTTGGCTATGTGCCTCAGTAATCCAGTGAGGATTCTCCCTATTCCAGTATCTGCAATTTCGTCGATTTGCCAACCTAAAAGAAAATTTGTATAAATATACGTAGGTTAAGAGATAAGATTACTTGAAGAAATTTATAGAAGCGATTCGTTTATAAAAAGAAAATCACTTAAAACAGCCTTCTCAACCTAATTTTGTTAAAGTACATCGTTGACCTTCTTCATTTACTCCATTATTTATTCGAATATTCGTCAATTCCTTCGAAATACTGAGGAAATAATGCTCGCCGAAACAATTCCCCAGCTATTACTAAACCCCTCATTACTGTCGCGCTGATTATCCCAATTAAGGGAAGAAAACCGAAACTATGTCATGTAACTATGTCAGTTTATAAGAGGTCAATTATCTTTTCTAATTCTTCTTTGCTAACTTACCTTAAAAGTTATTCCATCGAAATTATACGTTTACAATAAACGAATTACGTAGATAATTATTTCTTTATTCAAACTTCTTTAACAAGCAATTATTACGAAACCTAGATTCATGAATAACAAGAGCATAATTTACTTCATTAATTATTGTTTGTTAGCGAATATTTTATAAAGCACTCGACTTCTTTGTGGTACTCGTTGATATTTCGAGAGGAAGGGGGAATTTTGAAGCAGAACTTACGTTCTTCAATTATCCCGAGAGTGGGTTGTATTTCTTACAACCATTTTTTAATTAGCGCCATCTTTGAAACCGGCAAGTTTTTTCTCGCTGCGATATATGTTTCGGCGGCAGGTTGCTAAGTACATACAATATCTCTCGTTTCGCAGCAACTTCGCGAGTTTAATTGAAGAGAGCTTGAAAACTCTAAGAAACACCGCCCCGGAATATAACACGGGTTACGCGATACACCTATAATTAAAATTCAAAGTTCGTTAGGTGTTCCGGAATCTACGATTTTGCACGCAAAGTACTGTACAAGTAACCCGTATAAAATTCGTCAATCTATATGCATACACCTGTCGGGGCGAAGTTTGTATTATGAATAACATCGCTGAAACGCTTAATATATAAAGAGGTAATCCAAGAACTACGAGAGGAGTTCGATAACTACCCAGCCCCGGCAAGAGATGACGCTACTAACTCTATTTTTCGTAAAAGTAACCGTTGGCAAGGGTCCTATAAAGTTTTCAAAATTTTCCAATGCACGAGACACCTGTCTATTCATTTACCGATCGCTACCGTTTCGTAATAAATAGAAAGACCGTCACGCGTTTGATTCCTCGTCTTTGTCTTTTTCGAAATTCCCATTTCATTTCAAACATATCCGTAGCTTTTTTCTCTCACTTTAGATACGGGAGAACACTTCGTACCATCTGACGTCGGATATTAAAATCCCGTCGAACGAGCGGATCGTAGACGCGTTACGAACTGCGAGAACCGAAAGCCTCGATATGTGTCGGGCGACATTTACTCCGCGGCGTCCATTCCGAAGCCTTAATCCCAGATTTAATTTGTATGATTGTGAATTTATTTCCCGGACGAACAGGGATTACACTCTGGTAATTCCCCGCCGAATATCAGGGGATTATAAACGGGTGTTTTCTTTTTACGGGCGCTGTCGTCCGAGTCTAGTAGGAATGGGTCTATCTCCTGTATCTTGCGTCGCTCGACGGGTGCACGAAATGCAATATTCGATGGATCTAGTGAGATAGACAATACAACGAGATGTGTTCTGCGATTAATGGTTGTGGTAACTTTACGCTTACGTGTAACGTGTTCGGGATGGGCTACAAACCCTCAACAGGAGTATTCGTTGAGTCCAAGTAGCTTATTATTTTTTAAATTTGATGAGCTTTGAGTGGGTAAAGAGTTTTATTGGAGAGCAAAATTCCTCAAAATATTTGTTTCAATTTAAGCTACTGAAAGAAATAGTAATATTCATCATGTCTTTAATATTTAAGTACTGCAAACAAAGAGAAGAATTTACTTTTTCAACAATAAATTTCTACAATTACGTGATTTTTCAATACGAAATTGTTCGTGCAACGTTCTTCGCGGGATCTTCTTCCGAGTACGCAGTAGGTATTTGCATACAGCCGGATGACGTCACGAGATGGCCGACTTAAAACCCACATATTGCAGCTCTGCTTAAAACTGAAAATTTCTTCTGAAATCCTTTTATTTAATTATTAAGCTAGTATTCTTTCACCACATATTTCTCGAGGATTTTTAATTTTAATTAATGAAATGCGTACAAAGGAATTGTTATATACATACGTAGTTATAACTACATACGTCTCTCGTTTTGTAAAACTGTAATTATCACATGATCCGCAATTGAAACCCGAGAAGAAAAAAAAAACACGCCTACAAAAAAAAAATGGCAAATTCCGCCTAACTAACACGTACGCGCATAAATAAAAAATCTAATTACTTAGCGGCCACGATTTCGAATGAAATATACATCGTCGTATACATAGGGCATTAAAAATTCACGTAGGGAAATTACAGTGTACGAAAAACAAACAAGGAGAGGAAGATGGACGTAGAGGAAGAGACGCAGAGCGGAAACAGATACGGAATGCCGTTGGATGTTGGTCGAAGGGCGGTGTTCCATCGAGCGAACGTGGACGAAGAGTTTCATTTACAGCCCGCCACCTTTATTACGCGGCATTAGGTAAACACTAAACGGCTATTTTTCATAATGTTTCACGGACCGCTAATGGCCGCTGCAGAAATGTATGTTTGCGACTTCGCGATGTATCAGTGCTCTTGATTTTTTTTTGTGCGGGGTTCTTGCCAGTGCTGTTTTTACGAGGGTGTGGTGATAATTAGCAAGCGAAATTTTTATCACCACAGAAAGTTCCATTAAAGAATGTGGCCTTGTAAATACAGATGCTAAATTACTATTTGCTACCGCAAATTCTGCAAGCACTTCTTTGTTGGCCAAATTACGGTAGGCCTCTGAGAAATTTGGCTGCACGTCTACAAGTGTCAATAACCAAGTCAATAAGACCTTGTCTTATCCTAGAATCATCATCCTAGAATACTCCACTTTAAAATTTGGTCTTGCTTAGTTTTCTAGTAACAAGCCTCAATTCCATCCAACAGCTAGAAACCCAGTTCAAGTCAAGTTGTATACCGCCATCAGTAACCAAAGGTGCACAGGTAAAGAAGGAAGCTGATTTAGTCCTCCAAACCGGAAAATGTACGTTCGATAACGTAAGTCGAACACTAGCATTACTTTGATCTTTCCTACTGCATGAAAAGTCTTTCTTCATATACGAACCAAGTACAGCGAAAAGGTAGCTGGACAGTTTGATGGAAAGGAGAAAGCCACACCCGTCGCCATTTTAGACGCACCTATCTTCGTGTGTATCACTTCTGCACAGGATTCTACAATTCTACCGCAATTTAATCTCCGCTAACGTATACCGCTTAAAAAAAATTCGCTCGCAGTTTCGGTAGAGCAACGGTGGAACATTGAACGGTGACATCTGGTGACGTCCTGCGAATTTATTTGTGCGTATTTCCAGGTCGTGTATCACCCGGCGAGTTGGCCGCCGACGTTTAAATGAAACAAAAATGGTTTTTGGGAGGGCGCGTGCGAATCATCAAGGACGATAACGGCGCCCCGTTCGCCAGCCTGCATTTATGGCTGTCGTCGAAATACTAAATCGTTTTTAATTTACTTCGAGTGTTTCGCAGATGATAAATAGCCGTGTAGATACGGACGCGTTGTTTCCGGTTTTACAGATAGCTGGACGCCATGCTACTGCGTATCTGCGGCGGTACGAACGCGTCGTTTTATGGTTAAATTGTTTAGTTGATGCTGAACGCAATTAAAATTAAAACGCATAAATGGAATTAGATGGGCTGTGTACAAATAATTAGAAAAGTTTATAATTCACAGAGCTCATCGCGATGAGTAGGACGTACGATACGGTGTAAACTAACACGAAATTCGAAGTAGGTGATTTGGTACAGAGCAGGTACTAGCACGTGTATTTTGCGGTACTTTGGTTTAAAATTATAGATATTTATCAGTACTGAAGGTTGGTTCAGTGGCCCAGTGGTAAGATGGCCTGCTCTTGACCAATCTTTTCGTTTTTTTTTATGAAACTTGAAATTGAAAATTCTGCTTCATACCTCGAAATTATATTTTTTTTTAATGAATTTTCATTCAAAAACCAAAAGTTAATTTTCGACATTAGCTTCCTAAAATGTTTCTTTTTTTTTTGAATCATTTAAACTGATGCAACCAAACGCCTTTTTAAGGAAAAAAGTAGCAGCTTCAGGAATTTCTAGCAAAGTTAATGAAACACAATTTTGCAGCTGGAAATCTCAACCCTTGTTGTCTTAATCGAAGCTACAGCTAGTGTTACTCAAGCAATGCGCTACGAACAAACATGTAATTCCGAATGGTTGTTATTGATTGGCCAGTTTTATCCGAAATGCACTGAATACAATCAACAGCATCACTGCATAACATAAATAAATAAATAAACACTATTCGGAATGGGAATCGGATAACAAGAACACGAAATCAATTAAATCCCTCCATCCGAACATAACGCAACTACAATACCTCAATTTCCCTCTTCCATCGGAACGGACGATCGGGAAAGCAAAATAATTTCCTAATCGTCTCGTCCGGTGTCGATGTAATTAAGATCACGGCTTGGGAATATTCTTCGCTTGCTCCTTTTTTTTTTCTTTCCTATCTACACTCTTTTTTTTTCTCTTCCTCGGTATTTTCCCTTTACACCGTGTCGTACGGAATACTGCCGCAGTAAATGCAGTCTGCAATACGACTTAATAATTAACGGTCTTCTGAAGATTCCGTCTCTGAAAAATTCGATCTCTTTATTAAATTGCTCGCAGTTAATATTTAACGAAGTCGACGGCCGTAAATTGAAATACGTTACGGGTGCCGGCGGATCGCAAAATAAAGCGCATGCTATGACCTGGAATCGAACACAGAGCTCGGCGAGATTTAATTATTCAGCTATTTAGTTTGTGAAGGTTAGAGTGTATGGAGCAGTCATTTTACGCGGGGTTTTTCATATTTGAATAAGTTACTACACACTCAACGGGTTTTACATTTGAGGGGCATGTTTTAAGTTGGCTGCGGAATTGGGCTATGTTTGTTCATCGATACAAATGTAATGAATTCCTTATGTGCTATCCCCCCCCCCCCTAATATACATATGTTGGTTTATTGCAGTATAAATCACCTCTGATTTTGCTCAAGACAAAAAATGTACGGGGTGAGTTGGGAAGAACAGACCAAAAAAATAATGTAAAAAAACGCATATATTTTTTATTTATTTTTAAGTTAGTATAATCACAAATACAACAAAATTTCATACTTTAACATTCTTTTAGTCATATTGTTTTAGTCAATGTTGGAAAATACCTCCAAACATGTTATACTTCGTATACGAAAGGCGCTTCCTGCGTCCTTCCATTAATATCGGATTCAGTGCTTCCAATACGTCGAATTAGTACATTCCAAGTATCGACTTCTTGTAACCTTCATATTTGAACCAGCCTCATAATCGAGAGCCTAATGGCGCGAGGTCTGGAGATCTTGGAGTCCATCTAACAGGATTGCCAAAACCAAGTCCTGCAAATTATCCAAATATTGCTTGACTTGACGAGCGAAATGTGCAGGAGCTCCATCATACTGCATCAGTCTACTAGTCCTTGGAATTCATTTTGTTACGATTCTCCAAAACGAAAGGGCCAATTAAATAATGAAAAATTACTTTTGACTGTCGCTTCGGAATTTTCTCCTGGTAATAAATAACCGTTCCGAGTATTATTAATAGCATAATCTTCCGGTTGTAAGTGTGTATGTTACGCGAGATTTGCTGCGTAAAATCGTATATTAAAATTTAAAAATTATAATTTCCGCTAAATCAGGAACTCCCCATTTCTAAATACAAGCATCTCTTTCAAAACACACAGACCAATTACTTAAGATTTATTTCCGACTTTATGACCCGCGTATAAGGCGAGCAAATTAAATTAAAGAAAGTGCTGCTGCGGCTCGTATAAGGCGCGCGCACAGAGATAACAGCGTATATGTACATGCACTATTTACTTACTTGACTGCGTCGTTCCCGTATTTATACGAAAGCGGTTAACAACGTTGCCGCCGTGATTCGAAGGAATTAGGTAAACAGTATTGTTTACGCGGAACGTATCGTTGCGCGTCGCTCCTGTAAATAGTAAGCGGGGCGCCGGAAGGGGCGCGAACGGGTCGGGGGAGGATAACTGAGCGGGTGGAAATTACGGCGAATAGCCGGTGGAACATGGTTAGATAATATGTATAAATGCGCAAACATTCCCGTAGGACGTACGGAGGGAGCTCTTTCATTAGGTTGCATTATATTGCATATTTCGAGTTTGCCAGCTTGCTTCGCAGTTGGCATTGCAGGACGCGAAATACGTGCGGTATTTGGACAATGCTCGCCGGTAATAATAATTGTACACGTTTAATTAATTACATTTAACTACGAGTATGCGTTGTAGCGGTGTTAATTCTTTTTTTTTGAAAATTAATGTCTAATTAAAGTGAAACGAAGCTATGCATTTACTCACATTTAAAAAGTGAAGCCGACATAAAGCCGTACATCACAAACTAGGCAGCAAAATTTGTGAATTTTCAGAGTTATTTTGTTCGTGAATTTCCACACCAAACGGTAGCAGACTGAACAACTTGCAATGTGCAATTGCATCATTACTTAAAATAGGTTCAAAAGATGTTCTTTAATGTTAGACGAATTTTACCAGTTTTTTCAAACATTTTTGAGGATTTAGTTAAAGTAAAGTTAGTTATTTTTCCGATCGATGCATTCCGAAAACACATACTAAAGCGAGAAGCGTATAGATTCGACGACAATCGTACGCTTATCAATAATCCCTTAATCCTAACTGTAACCAGACTAAATAATCAAATGGTTATCGATTAGTCGATTCACCGTTGTTTAAGAGAGTTAAATACCCTCAATAAAATATTCATGATGAAGGAAAACACTGTAAATATTAAAAAGACCCTCGATTCGTATACACGGGTAATTACCGTTGAAATCGGCCGAAGATAATTATTAAACTCTTCAGTATTGATAAGGGAATCTATTTGGACGATATTCTTTTCAGTTACTTCAAAACTCGATACCATCAATTCTTATAGCTTAACCCCTTCTAACTTTTCCTTTTGTTTCCGAACAATAAACGCTGTTGTGTGCAGCAAAAGTATGACTAATTATAAGAAAATTAGGCTGTTCCCGAAACATGGTGTACAGCGCACAAAAGCGGTCCATTACGTCGGGAAAAAAGTACCCAGCGAACAATGCGACTCGTAAACAAAGGTGGACGACGAGATTAACGGTATAATTAGCATATCGATTGTTTTCCTGTAATAACTGATAATAACACACTCGGCGTACTACCGCGGTTGTTATATATTATTGAGCCGGTATACTTTCACTATACACGCAGGGTAGAGTTTTAAAGCAAGTGGTGTAATTTCGCTCTTTAAATTTATAATATTATATGCGAATTAAAATCTACGCATACGTCGTTCTCAATGGATCAACGGATCGATAGACTGTTTCCTGTTCGAGTAAAAGGAAATCGTTCTTTGGGGTGAACAACCCGAATTCGAAACTTGATATTTACATTGGTACACCGCAAGGTAATACGTTAGGACCTTCGATTTTCGTTATTATTTTACAAGGATTTTTGACACTTGCGTTCTTGTTTTGGAAAATAGTAATAAGAAATAATAATTGATTTAGAATAAAAAAAAAACGCATCTAAGCTAGTGCAACAAACAAAAGCCACACTCCAGTCGTAGTGTTTCCTAAAGGTTCAATAACGTATTTGCTTCATATTGTCTTAATCCTTAATGTCAACTATAGCTTCTCTTGGTTACTGATGTTGTCAAGGTAGTGGAAGTAATTATACGCGATATCAAAGAAATTTCCAAGGATACGTTCAGCTTAGCTTCCACGCGCCTAGTCCATTAAATAAATTAATTTTCGCAATATCTGGCAATACCAAATTTTCCGGAACTTCGCTCAGAATAGCACAATTCTAAGAATTCATTTTATTATACCGCCAAACATCAGAACTAAATGGCGTTAGCAAATTTTTTCTGATAATTCACACAATAACAGTTACATGAAGGATTTTGGATGAGTTTGCTGATGTTATTGTTTATGTAACTTTCTATTACTCATTATCAAACTTATGTCATCCGCATACGAAATCATTTCCCTACTTATCATACAAGATCTGAAGCCATTTGCTGTAGAACTGATGTTAAATTCGAATACAATAATTTTTTTCAATATTTTTCCTCTTCAAACATACTAGCTTTCTAAAGAAACATCAGTTACCACCAAATGTAGTTTGTTAAGATTGATTTTTTTTTCAAGGAACCCTTGCGAGATGACAAAAAAACGGCTGGGTTCCAGATATTTAAGAAAATTTGAAGGTACGACTAAGTTAACGTCTAAGACACGAAAAGCATGCTAATTGGATCAAAGCTGCCAAATGCACCGAGTGTAATAATCCCCATTTATTTTAGTTTGGTTAAAAGACCTTCTGTCCTTTTTTCATTTTCAAAATTACCTTTAAAGAGCATTCTTTAACTTGTTATCCATTTTAATATGCTGAAGATGTCAGCAAAATTGGAAACATTCAACGATAGAATCGCCAGCTTGAAATATATCCGAGATAAAATCTAAGCTATTAAAAAGAGAATAACTCACGTACCAAATAAGAAGAGGGTAGCCAATGACAGGGAACATGTTACGGCACGCATATTGCCTTTTCTGAAGTAGTCAGCACGTCATAGTTCTTCTACGTTTAATCGGGTTGAAGCCGTTAACCTTTGATGGAGGCGCACGTGATGGTGAAACTCTTTATTACTTACTGTTTGAATAGTTCCTTCTTTAAATTCGATTTTAAAGACTTTAATCTCGCCTCAAACGTCTTTTATTTTTGTTTGTATCTTATTTATAAGAGGTGTTAATTTCTTTTTTTTTTTTTTATTTTACTTCGTCAAACTTATTTTAACCAGACAAACTTAAAGGAAATGAATTTATATGATGCCATCAAGTGTTTCTACGAGACAAAAAGTCTCTTTTAGCCGCGAACTTAGCCATTAAACGATCGAGATCTCGTCTTCAATCTTACGCCTCTATGCTGACGATCGTCGGTTGCTGCGTGTGATTTTCACGACGTCCGCACGCGAACTAGGGCCGAATTCCGAACGTAGCGTCGAACACTCCGATGGGACCCTGACGTCCGTGCCGGTGTCCTGCAATGTGCGCGCGGCAAGATAAACCGAGCCGCAGGATTGGCGGAGATATTCCCGAGTAACCAATGAGCCTGTGTGTATTGGTATATGGATACTATCTGTGTATCTGTTGGTAATAAGCGGCTGAGAGAAAAAGAAGAATATTCAGAACGGTGGTTTATTATTTCATTCCATGGTGATCGAAAAATTGTAAAAAGTGAAGGAGATAATAACAAATGTAATCATTTTCTCAGGAGGAAGGTTTGATTTATCCGATTTAAAAAATTGATTACATGGAAAAAAACAAATAAACAAGATATGCATGCATAATTATTAAATCAGTTGTTGATATCATTGGCTTTAATAATAATAGCTTATTTCTCAAAAGCAGCTACATAAGAACCAAGTGCAGATTATGCTAACTTCACATCAAATTAATGGAGGAACGCAGTGTAATAATAATAATAATAATATATTTCAAAAAACCAGTATAAAACAACATCGTCAAGCTTCACTGAAATATTTTTGTCGATCCTAGATTTACGAGGGATGTTTTTAAATTTCTGGAAATTTTCTCTTAATTAAATTACGCGGAACTTGTAGGCAATGCTTGACATGTTTATGCAGCTATCGAGTGCAATATAGTTCGGTTTGAGCCAGGTGTTCGACTGATATAGACGCGTTTTCGTAGCACTGTTTTTGTAACCACGGAGAGGCGATTAAATCTCAAAGAGCAATAACTTCCTTTTTGTGGAAAGAGGATGTGAAAACTTCGTCTGCAAGAAGTGTTTCGTGAGTCTCCAGTATCTAAAAGTAATCTATATCGGTGGATCGATCGTTTTAAAACTGGTAGAACGTCCATTAGAAGACGATCCACGCAGTGGTCGCCTGAGTACGTCGGAAAACGAAAGAAACATTACAGCCATGAAGGACCTACTGAAAAAGGACAGGCGAATGATAAGTCAAGTAAGCAAGGTTTCAGCCAGCTGGGTGCCAAGACTGTTGGGACCGGAACAGAAGCTCAATAGGTCTGACACATGTCGTAAACTTCAAGAGCTGTTAGTCTGTTACGGTAAATGAATTTTGCCAACGGATAATAATCACTGACTTATTTCAATCCTGAGACCAAAAGTCAATCCAAAGAATGACATAAACCAGAAGAAGGGCCCCCACTTAAGCTGTGCGCAGTTCCGTCTGTTGAAAGGGTAATGCTTACTGTATTCTGGGATTATTTTTATGGACTATCTGACAATTAACGTAGAATATTATTCAAATTTATTATCTGAACCACTGTGGCAGACTTTAACAAAAGAAGAAATAACATTTATTTTGAGCAAATATTCTCTATTAAGTAACATAGAAACATATTTACAGCACTTACGTAAATTTGAGTGGTACATTCGACGTTCATGAAACAATTCATCTCTAGTCGAAGGTCTAATCAATCGCAGAGAAATTGATTGCGGCTGCTTCTAGTTCAGCGTAGTTAATTGTCTATCACGCAAGGGAAATTAGGTCTTAGACTGGATAGGAGAGATTAGATTTACATATTATAATCACAAAAATGGTGATCTCTTTGATCTAGCACAAATAATAAATATGATTTTAATAATAAACTTTATCACGACGTTAATAAAATTTATTAACTAACTTGATGATTAGATGATGCATTAATTCTGTGGACAGTTAAGCTGTCAGTCGAGCCTTGCAGCCCTCACATGTCGAGATGCCAGCAATTGTAGAAAAGTCTTATATTTCTGCATTTCTTCTGATTTACTGATTTACAATTAGTAGTCCTACAAAGTTGTTAGCTAAATTCCAGACTTTGATCTAAAATATATTTTTTTGAGAAATGTTTCGATTTCATCTTCTTAAATCACCTTTTTGCAGCAGATCTATGCATATGCGTCACAATTGTCAACATTCCAAACCATCAAAATCAGAACATGTTACCATTTGCACCCGAGATGACGTAGCGAACTTTACAAACTCGATATTAATATTTAAAACGGCGTGTAAAACTGGAAACTAATTAAGAAAAGTATTCACTTTAATTGCGATTCCTCCGCCGCAGCCGCAATAATATCTTTACCGGAGCGTCGGTTTGGGGGGACAAGGGGACGGGGGCGAAAGGGATAGAATGAAGTCGCAACGATTCCATCCGTTTCGGCACCAAGAAAAGAAGCGAGACGGACACAATAGCCGATAAACCGGATCGAGAAAGAAAAAGCGACATCTTCGAAACGGCGAGGTTCGAGGAAGATGGTCGGGCGATGGCGGCGGTGGTATCTTCATGCCCTCGCGCGCTACAGAGGGTCGCTGGTGCGAAGAACCCGTTAAATTAATGGAATTGTCGACGGGCCGCGCTGCGAAATCTCTCGCGAACGGCTTATCGGCCGCCAGAGGGCCGGATGAGCCGATAATATTATGGTCGGGACTCATTATGCCTTCTCGGAGGGCGCGTTGCTCGGTTTCTCCGCTGGTCGCTCACCCCCGCCTTATCAAACGATAAATAATACACAGACACGCGTACAAATACATGCTTGGAACGTATAGAGCTTACATGTACACTGATATACAACTCTGATGTCGACGGTCTCAATCTTAACAATATGGAACTTTGATGAAAAAATGTACAGCCATATAGCGTGTCAACCTAGTCCATGGGTGATGAGATAAACTCCTTCCTCCTACTGTGTTTAATAAATCGAATTTTAATAAATTTAATTTAAAATTTAATTTACAAAATTTAATAAATCTTTCCAAGTCTAGCTTCGCTTCAGCCAGCCTACGGCGTCAAAGAATACCTATTGGTCAAATTTCCCCCGATACTCCGCCGCTGGTATTTCTAAACGGAAAATCCGGGTATATACAAAATTATTATCAATTAGTCAATATGCTAAAACGTCTGGTTATATTTCACCAGCTTGCGCTGCACAGAAACGCACCCGAAATGAATAAAAGGACTACGAGATTCCCGACATCAGGGTTGGGCATCAGTATATACATAGTGTAGTCCGCGAAGATATGATGCCGTTGTATTTGCGTGATACTGTAACAGAAATCGGGCCTAGCGTGTCACATCCGCACGCATAAATCATGTTCGATAACGTTTTACCGTAAAAAAGCAAAAAAAAAGGAAGGAAGAAAGGAAAAAATACGTTATGACGCAATGATTACATGCGAAATCGTAACTATATGTTATAAAACGGAATATCCACAAAAGACATGAGAATGGCATAAAGCAGCATGTGCTATCCAAGACGATCCAAATTTATCATCAACGTAAAATATAAATAACGATAGCCAAGACCGTGTATCAGTGTATCAAAAGTATCGACAACCTCAGCCCCACATAAATTTAATTAATTAATCCGGCACGGCCGTTTCGAGGATGCAAGGATCCACATTGGGTCACCGGTTGAGAATATAGATCCTCGCATCTGGCAAACGGCCATTCCAGATTAATTAATTAAACTTATGCGGTGCGGGGGCTGCCGATACTTTTATGTTGTTAGTAAAATATATAAGCCGGGTATTTTATTTGTGCAAAATTACGTCATCGAGATCCTTACGCACCTCAATTTGTTGATCACACATTTTCCATTATACGACGACACACCGCCAATGGAATCCTGCCTATCTCCTCTGCAACTCTCCCTTAAAGCTGTTGAATAGTTTGTGGGCGGGTTTGAAAAATTTTATTCTTGAAATATTCTCAGAAAATGAGCAAGAGGTCACTCGACGGCTAAGGGATGGGATGGGACAAGCAGGCTATGCTCAATAGCAGGCCCGACAATTTCATTGATTTCTGGCGTTCTTATATTATCTATTCCGCTTTAGGGCTAAATCGCTCTCTTTCAAATTCCTAACCCAACCCATTTTTATAAAACGCTCAAACAAGGAATTCATAATTAATGTCTATCGAGACCAGCAATACTCGACTAATCAAATTTCCGCCACCGAACGAATTCGAAATTAACCGATGTTTAAAATTCCCTGTTGCATCCAAAAATTGATTCCGATTTACAACATTCGCTCTAATTAGCTGTTCGAAATCGGCGCAAACTTTTTCGAAACACAACTCTATTCCGACTTCATTGTCTAAATAACTATACCGCACTCTATCTACAAGTGAAAATGGTGACCTAATGAGGGGGTGGTGGCGGCGCGATCGGCACGGTACGTCGACTCCAATCGTCGATCCCGGGTCACCCGTGCGACACCGCCTCGCTCGACGTCGCTCAGTCATCCGAGAAAGTTGCAAACAGCACTATTCCATTACCCCATTTGCGGTCTTCGACAATTATTGCTTCACTCCGTTGTTTCATTTACGATTCGATTCCGAGTCGATTGCAAAAAGGCGACTTGTCGTTAACAGATTCGGCATCTTCGTAAATTCTAGTTCTCGCCGCTTCAAATGTATCACTTTGTATCGCTTTTGTATATTCGTCGATGTTTTGCGAATACGAGAAGTACGTTTTTGATTAGAAAGAAATAGTTAGTTATTTAATGTTATGTTCTGCACGATGATAATGCCGACTTACACGCGTCACCCTTCTCCGCGCTATACTCCAATTGATCTGTTTGTGCATGTTTCATCTTTGCTTTGCTTTTCGTAAGAGAAGCTTGTAAGCTGTTAAAAGACATCTTGGAATGAATAAATTAGTACAACTTCCGACTTTCAAAGACTTGAATTAATTGAATATACAAACCGAATGCGCAACATAAACAACCAAATACATATGTAACTAACTGATTCGCCGACGGCTATTTACCGAATTATCCATTAATATTCCAATCGCACCGGGTCAGCACTTGCTAAAATTATCGCTTACGAACATATACATAGAGACACACGTTCGTACTTACCGCGACGCTCCCATCTCTTTCGTTAATGATCGTCTTCCGTACGCCACCTAACCCGACGTAACGATACACCCACTCCAAGAAGCAGAAACAGCGAATGATCCGATATGCAAATCGGTACAATAAGTATGTTTGCCTTATTCGGCTCGTGTAACGGACTCTTCGTATATGGCCGTCGAACGGGTGGTAGCTTCTTTACACACACTCGCCACCATCGGGAAGTTGCATCAGAATACGCTGAGCTTGCCGATTTCACTGACTACTACCGACCTACAATCGAGTAGATGTAGCGATCGCTGCGAAGCTCTCCTTTCGTTAATGAAAAATCGAAATCGTAATAGAGTACCTTCGAGATATCGAAAAGTGGTGGCGATGGATGTTCCCGAAGGAGCTAAGAGAGCGTATCAGGGGAATAAGTGGGAATAGGGAGAATGCTGTAACAGACCAAAGAGGATGCGATAGATACCAGAGTAGTATTATACGTATAGGAACATCTCTTGAACAAAAATCTAATATTTTCATCAATAGCAAGAGTAGCTGCAAATAGTTAATTGTTTATTAATAGCGTGGTGGGAGTTTGATAATTCAGATGAAAATTTCCATTTTAAGGTAATATATCTTTATATTGTTGATTAAATATTATTTGTCCTCGCATACTTGTGCATTTCTTTGAATTTGGAAAGAAGAAGAAGGAGACTGTGTATCCTTCTATATCTAACTTTTGGGCAACGCCCCACGGCTTCAGCAATTTTACACACTTCCACTCAGCGATCTTCCAACATAATACCATGGATTTCCCCGATCATTTTTATAAATCAGGTTACGAAGCTCTTTGATGTTATTTCTAAATCTTCCCTATGGGACACATTTTTTATTAGCAACGCATCGCAATCTTGAGGCCACCAAAATCCGAATCCGATCCTGTCTCGTGTCGTAAGAGACTTCCTAACAACTCGTTAATTAAAGCGGACAATGAATCAACTTGTAACGCGCAATTTTCCGTAGATGCGGACATTTTCCAAAGAAATATCGTCGTAGGTGCGGCTTCCATCTCAGTGATTGTAATCTACGGTAGCGTACATACAAATGCCTATTTCCTCCATTTATTTGGAGCGTTGATCTTGTAGAATGATGTCAGCATATCACAGTTATACGAAGGAGAAATTGAATCGAAACTCAATTATGGAAGATTTTTTGTATACGCACGAAAAGAAAGTGTGCTACGAAGATGGACGAATGATTGACAATTTGCTTTCTTCCGAAGATGGGGCGAGAATATCTTTGCTTTTATCGTGGGAGCTATTTAAAATATGCGAAGGTTGTTTTTTTTTCATTTTGAAAGGTGATAAGGAATCTGTTATCCTGTTCCTGAAATACATACAAGAAAAATGGGTTATATTCAAATGCACTGGCTGCAATTGAAAACGCAGCACACCTAGATTGTTAGAGTATTTCGTTTTATAAAGTTTTATAAATGCATTTCTGCAGATCAACGAATGTTTATCGTATTGCGTTGGTCTAGTTTGTCTTTCAGCCAGATGTTTCTAGAGAAAACTTGTTACAATCCGTTAGTTGTAATCCAGAAAATTTTCTTTTGATGCGCATGATTGTGCAACACCGGTTTCAGTCGGTAACATTCTACAAACCCTAAATAATTCCGAAAAATTGTTTATTTTTCCTCGTATTAAACATTTCAGCATTATTTATGGCCAAGTGCTAACCCGGAAGAAAAAATAATTACATCAGATCAAACAGAGACAACTTTCGATTTCTCCTTTTCTTTCAAGAATAAATAACAAGCTGTGCACCTCCTTAAATCAAACGTTAAAATTCCTTTTCTTAAACACGCGCAAAAAATATGCGACTCCAAGGCTCGCTCTTCGAAATGCAAGCAAATGTCTGAAAGGATTCCCTCTTGGTTCTTTTTTTTCCTTCTTCTTCTTGCTCGACGATATATTTGTTCAAAAATTTAAAATCGGATTTCCTTACGCGAAATTCTTTTTAATAATGCATGACCTTCCTGTTCCTCTTATCGAAATGTAACTTCACTTCGTTCGCGAAACAGATACGCCCGGCGTGCCTGCTCTGTGTTCTCTTTTGATGTCGAATAAAAGGACGATGGTTGGAAGGAGGAAGTGGGAGTGGAAGTTGATCCATTTCTTCTGCTTCTTCGCCATCGTCGCAGTCGTCGACTTCTTATTTTAACGGAGCATTCGGAATTATGGACTGTATACGTAATTAGATAACATTATGAATACTGCATAAACAACAATTTGTGCCGAGACGAGAAACGGCATCTCTCGGATGAAATAAGATCTACGGATGCGAATGTTGGCCCCTCCGAGGAAGTAAAATGGTCGGAAACATCAACACAGCCACATTGAATTTTTTTATATCTAGAGCAAAATAAATTCTGTCTAAGTCAGAAATGTCTTTGTTTCCTAAAACTTATCACGTACGATATTAAGAAAACTAGTTGCTTATTTTTTTTAGAACGTACAGTAATGGTTAGAGAAACCATCAATTTCGCTGTAAATCGGGCATTTTCTGTTTTCTATGTGTTTCTTAGTGCTTCAGTAATACCTTAAATAAGCTCGCGAGATACAATCTACCGTTTTCCACCATGTTCCACCAATTTCTAATACTCTTCGCGAACTTCCTTCGACTAAAACAGAAATTCAACCATATACCTCTCATTCTTTTCCTTTCGGTAAATTGCATTACCCAAGCTCGAATTACTGGTATAGCAACGAATAAAGTAAACTAAGTTAACGTGTGCGAAGGTCCTCCAGTGCCTTCATCCGCCTAACGGTCTAGCGGGCGACTCCAAGAAGCGAGAGCTTCGGCTAACTAATACGGCCGGCTCAGCTCGGTCCCTAGACTTGCTTAATCCCCTCAGGAGATATTAGTGCGTCTTGTTACAGACACCAAAACAAGCTCGACTTCATTGCCGGATTTCTAGATTGAGTCAACGCTAGAAAAATCGATCTCGCGTCCTTTCCCAAAGGCATGTTTGCATTGGCCCGCAGGCGTTCTTGATTTCTCTTGCTCTTTGTCGTTTTATACCATGTTCGCCCTCGTTTTTCGATTCTTGAACTCGTTTCGCCGAGCGATCAAACGGTGTTATAGAGCTTTATTGCAAGGATTTGTTGAACTAATGTTCTAGATAAACAATCCAGTTGCTAGTTAACGTAAGATGGAGAGACGTTTTATGCTCGTAGTATGAGGAAATTTTATTTCTACAATGTGCTGGCACATACATAGCTTCTTATTTATTATTAAAGCATGTATGTAACGGACTATGAACTAAACCGAGGTTGCAGGCAATGAAAGTTATTACATTGTACGGCTGTCGTTATTCATTTTTTAGGAGATTAAGCGTAGAATGTTTCCAAGTAAAGAACAACAAACAAAAAAAATCAAGATTCTTACATTATTTATTTTCCGGCTACAAACGGTAATAACGCTCCCTTAATATTGATTTTTATTCCTTATCTAATGTTATACATATTGTATTTTTACGATTACGAAACGATCATAACTTCAAAAAAACATTCTATATACGCTATACGCGATATCCAGCGTTATTACACGGATATCCATACATATTGTCGAAGAAACAGCCTCGAGCGAAAAACGAATACATCGATTCTTTCATTTTCAGTTAGCTAGCCTCCGATGCTAGCCAGCGCGACGAAAATAACAAAACTGCTTGAAGAACTATGTAAAATGACGGCACGGCATCTTTGTCGGAGGTCCGTGATTACCATAGAAATAGCGTGTTTTGCGACGTCGGCCATCGCCGCCGCGTCTCTTAATACATGTCCGGTATTTGTGTGCGGACACAAAGGGAAAACGGTCGGTTGAATTTGTTGCTCTTGTCGAAAGTTTGTTGTCGCGAGAGCCTTTGAAAAACGAAATGGAATTATCTTTGCGCGTCGGAGGCAGACGAACCTTTCTGCAATCGTCAATATATGAGGTTTTACGACATTTATTTAAGTAGGGTGGAGATGATTAATAAGAGATTTTAGATAAATAAGTATATATCTAGATGACGTTTCAGTTCTTTTTGTCCATCTTCAGCTTTCTTATTTTTTATCGGCGCCAGATTGGATTTTGGCCTCGTTATAGCAACATAGTTGTTTCGTGGAATAAACCTTAAAATTTTCATTCATATTTGACTCGTATGTTAGTACAATTCGATGTAATATTAAATTTTATCTGTTAATAACACACCAGCATGTGTATTATCAATAAGCCTTCCTATCATTTCAATCGCGAACTAATTTGATGTTCCATTTCAAACCGTTCCAAATTTAATCGGACATTTTAAAATACCGTCAATCTCGTCTACTTTTAAGGATAGAGGGGAGGGAGAAAATAATATTTAGAGAGGTAGCTGTCACGGTTCAACCGCAAGCTACGTCAGGATTGAAATGAAAATGCTAAAAGCCCATCATTGTCCGTCATCACGGTTTAACCGTCGGAACAGGGCTGCAATCGAGCGATATTTTAAAATACGATGGCGATTGATATCGACGCAGTTAAATCAGCTAGAATCGTGCGAAATTCAGTAATAACTCTTAACGCTCCCGCGCCAATCAACTTCCATAACATTTTAGATGATATCCAGCTACATATTTCGTAACTAAAACCGATGTTGTGCAATTCTTCGGTTCGTCGAGTTCCACAAAAATTCCATAAATATTTAAACGTAATGAATAAAAATGTTGCAGTCCTTGCAATCGATGTTATTTTATCATCGGAAATGAATAAAAAACGCTTTATACCGTCAAAACGATCTGCAATTCAAAAAGTAGCCGCAGGTGTTTATGCCGATGCTGCATAATAATCCAGAGGGTCTAACAGCTGACGTGAATGAGTGGAATTTAATTTTGTGAAATACCAAGAAACAAGGTTGTTTTTTTTTTGAGAACCGGTTTAAAAACTATTGAAAAAAGCTATTGAAAGAAGTAATTAAATCTTATATTCATACGAAGTAGAATAATATCTCAAATTTTCTACCATTTTGGTGAAGGTGCCGGTTTTTCAATCAAACAAAAACTCTAAGCAAACAAACATTCACGGATTCATTGCAATCGCAACTTTAATCTACTTTGATCACTCGTCTTGATAAACTCCTTTCATCTGCAGGAAACATCTTCATAAGCAACTGTTTTTTCTCTCCGAAGGGTGCACTGAACCTATTCGCGCAAAACGGCTAAACGCAGAAGCGAACCGTTTCATTAAGACGCTTCAGCGAACGAGCCTGACGCGTTCCGCCCCATAGCAGCTACTGGCAACGGAATTAGAAGATCTTTACGACAAGGTGGAGCGCCCGAATGAGTTGTAAATCAGATAGCTTTTTCCGGGTAACGAAATCAAGAGGAAAATGAAGTCGCAAAAACAAAAGGAATCTGCGTGGCGGCGGCGACGGAATTAGTTTTGTTTTGGTTTTCATTTACGGTTTAACGGCTCCGTCTGTACCCCTTTCCTCCTACCTCGCCGTTGTCCCCCATCCTTCGGTAATGTGCGGTAATTAAGATTCAGCCCTCGAACGTATTCGTTCATACTAAACCGTGCAGTATAAAGCGCGTCGAGTAAATTTGCGCTGTCTGGTGGTTAATTGTAAGAGAAGGAGGTGGGACAAAAACAAGAACAAAACGCCGTGTTGCCGACAAAAGTTTGAATCTAATAGTGTGACATTAAATATATGTATTTCCGATTTAGTTGAAGGTGTTAATTGAATTTGGAAAAAAAAAAAACTAATAAAATAAAAAAGCGTAAGATATTTTAGCTTCCACGCCTCTTTTGCTTACTTCCATCTTAGACAATCTGTACTGGGCCAATAATAATTATAATCAGTACCGGATCGAATTAGAATTTGTATTAGATAGCTTTTACTGGACCAATTTGCGTTTTGTATTGAATTAATTTACTGTCCATTTTAAAACCCATCTGGTCAACATAGTAATTGCATGACATTGCCGACGTTTCGCACTCAGTTGCATGGAGCTTCTTCCAGGCTGCTAGAAGTACAGCAGCGAAACGTGACGATGTCTCTGATCATAGGAAATGTCTCATTTAATACAATTTTATTACCTTCTGAAGAAGATTTTGCAAGAAACAACAACTGAATTGGATGTTCATCCATCAACAAACTAACATCCTTCGCAAGGTTACTAGAGGCAATTTTGCCAAATGTATTTAAGTTTAATGGTTCGTGGGAGCCGTTGGCTATATTTTTTTCTCCAATTCTGCTCAAATTGCACGTTTCTATAGCGCACGAGTTTCAACAGCCGATCTGCACTAGAGCATTGCACCAATAAGCTCTTGGATAACATTCGTGAAAAATTAATTATTACACCACGCAGAAGGTTAACAAGAAATCAATTTAAACTCCTTAAACATTGTTTTCGTTTTAAACTAACGGATTACTCAGCCTACTACTAAATGTTTCATATTTACCTGTTACTATCGCCTTTAAAACGAGACAAATAGAACCCACTGACATTAAACACCTCATACGAAAGATTTAAACTTGCGACCGATTTTGAGGAGGAAGCTCAAGTACGAGTAATGCAAATTTCAACTCATTCGGCCTGATATACGTCCGCGATTTTCATTAGTTATTCAAGGAGATGTCGATGGACGGTCGGGTAATTAGTCAAAATTAGAGGTGTCAAAGGAATTTGGTCCGACAAGGAGAAATCAATAGTCGACCGCCGCGAGGAGAAATGGTAGCTGTTTTGGGATTTATGTATGCACAAGCGATGTTCCACTTCTCTTCCACTTCTCTCACGCCAAAGTTCTGGAAAGTTAGCGCCACTTTTTGACATCCGATTGGAATGCTTTAAACGGCAGAAAATAGCGGTTTATTTTACTTTGTTTCTTTGTTTTTTGTTTCACTTTATTTCCATATTTTAAATCATCTACTATTCTTTACTATTTCGATCACCATTTTATCTTCTATTTGGCTAGTGCGCTTCGCCAGCGCTAATTAACGATAATGGCATGTATTGATCTGTTTCTACCGTGCGCAAAATTCCTTTGTCACCTCTAATTTTGACTGATCACTTTGTCGACCAATCGACAGCTCTCCTCCTTGAATAACAGATGAATTACTGTGCAGCAATGTGTTCTCATGATGAATCCATTCTATTCACCTCTGCGTAGTAGGTATAGCGCCTGGTTATCTTGATGAATATATGTCAATACAAGGCGATCCCGAAGTACTGTACTACTACGTATCCATAATTATGAGATTCATAAGAAGTAAAATGCGTAAGATTACCCCCCAGAGCCATCTAAGTTAACATTAGATAAGAGGTTCGAACAGTCAATTCGTCTACTTCCGCCCGTCATTCACAAGCTTACGGTAGGATTGCATATTGTGTTCATTTAGCAAGATATTGTTGCAGAGCAATTACAAATTACTCAGATGCAATTTGATTGGTGCAAAGAAACCCACAACTCGTATGGCACTATTTGATTGGCTCAGGCTACAATGATTAGTTTGAGATTTCTTCTGCGAACAAAGCCGTACTCAATATTCCACTCCGGATAGTTTCAAGAAAAGATAGAAATTAAAAAAAAAAATTCCGCATGTACGCATACATCAGCATACCTAAAATACACTCATAACAACGATTCATCACGCAATTTCCGAACTTCAATTAGCCGTATGCGGCTCGAACGGCCACGGCGACATCCAAACGCGAAACCTAACAGAGGCGTCGCGCAATCATTCCCAGGCGGGCGTAAACTCTTCGCCTGAAGTCAATTAGACGTAAATGATAGATCAGCTGTCCGGACGGTATTAACGGATCGGTTTTGATGCGGGGACGATTCGCGGTTAGGGGCATAAATTAATTAGCGGGCGAGAACGGGGACGTCCGACCATATACGACCGTCACGGTAGCGGCGGAGGCGGTGGTCGCAAATTAGCCGCCGACGAAAGCAAAGCAAAGGGACACGGACGGGATCCGTATGTGGCAAGGATATACAGATTGTTAATGTTTAGCATATTCATTGGAATAAATACGTATAAAATAACAGAAAACCATGAATGACGACATGGCTGCATTACAACAAAAGCAACTATGTCATACTGTGTGCGTATCTCGATACCATCACCTGTCTCTGTGCTCTTTCTCGCTTTGCTACGTTAATTAAAACCGGATAGCATGTTTCTACAACCGCAAAGAAAGCGAAAAAGCAGATTTTGAAAGCGTCCGTTTCACAAAGGTGCAATCTTCAAAAAAAATTATTTTAATTTTTACATATCACGGATTATATCGTTGCTTTGATTCATGTTACTCACAATTGATAATGGCCTAGAGCCTAGAGTGTCAGTGTCACCCATGCAATGTATCTTTAAAAATTATTACATAAGATAATACCATATATTCTATATGGAAATTTCATTGGCCCATTAGTTGCCAGACGATTCTCTTGGTGGATAGTAGCAGCCCAAATTCTTTTTAATATATTATTATTATTATTATTACAAAACAATCCATCCAATCGATATATGACATCCATAATCGCTAAGTTCGACGTTAACAATCTGTATGCATGTGCATGGAACGGGGAATATACGATGATGAAACGTAATTCCCTTGTTTTGTAAATGGCCAGGTTCATACGTGTGTATACGCCTGCCTACCGCTCTATTTAAGGTATTAACGCATGTAAATGTCGGAGATTAAAACCGGATAAACGTGGCGCACTAAACCGGAAACGTATGAAATTTTTAGGACGTTGTTTGTCAACTAGTTATTAAATCGGTATTAGAGACGGTTCTTTGGTTTATTCGCAAGCGGATAAATTTGATTAATATGCTCGGGTCGTTACGCCAATTACACTTCCGGGAGAATACGCAGGTACATACATAGTGTGGCTTGATTTGACCATTATACACCGCGTCCGTGTGCGGGTAGAAAATAATTCATTCCCTGAGTAAGTTGGAGAAGAGAAATAAACAATATTCCGAGGCACGTGCCGCACAACATTAAATTATTTTAAACTATACGCGATACGTTACTTTTTCGCACGATGGAGGTTTGGTTTCTTTAGACGGAACACTCTGTATATTTTCGGCAATTTGTGAACCATGGGAAGACATTGTATTTATCTTTAAATCTGTCGGGATGACGACCAAAGAAAAATGTAATTCGAACTAAAAGTTTGTTTTAAATAAATGCTGTTTTTGCTTATTTGTATCGTTTTATTTTTTTTTTTAATTTTAATTAATTACTTCAGTTATTGGAACGAAACAAACCTGAGAAAATGTCTGAAATTGATGAATTATCGAGTCGTGATATTTTACGCTCACCCATATCATTGTTCATCAAATTTAATGCAATTTAATCGAATCGGACAAAATCAAAGTTATTGTTCCGAATCATAAAATTCCACCTTTTGCTTCGTAAAAATCTCTACCCTCGCTAAGATCTAGCCAAAATACTCTCCTTTCCTTATATAAGATTTTATCGCGAACCATCGCCTCTAGCGCAATATCTTTCACCGCGAGAGTACAAGAACTGGGCAAGGCTTAAGGTGTAATGTTTCGGATCGTTTTCTGCAAGTGCGCCGGCAGATCTCCGACAGTGATTAGAAAAGTTTCCGCGCCATCAGATGCAAATATTAAACGCGTCCCACTTTCGACGATGTCGGAATCGTCCCAGCCGAGTTCCCTATTCCGCTGGCCGTGCTTTTGCTGACGATTCCTCGCCCATCGATGATCCGATGTGATGGCATCTTTCTTTAATTTCCTCAGCTACGTCAGATGATATTAAAGTTAGATCTAATTGTGTACGTTAAAGGAGTTTCCGCCTTAGTAAAACGAACGTTTTTTCACGCGGCGTGTATATCTCATGTTTCTTAAGTATACTTACATTCTTCTTAGAAACCCAAAAGATATTTATCTTTAACGTAACACACCATCTCCGAAACAAAGCAACTTTCTTTCGTTTGTTGATTATTAATTCAATTTAAAAAATTAAATTAACCAAAAAAAGAAATGATAATAAACCGGGAGCCTCTCTATAGAGCTGATAGAGCTCTTACTTTCTCCACTAACAATGGTTACGGCGCGTTAGTTCAATGTAACATGTGTAAAACTCGAAGCAATGAATATTTCACTATCTATGCAGCGACCCAAAACACCATCTCGGAGCGGTTCCAGCTTGTATTCTTCTATCCCGGCTTCGTTATAGGATGCATTTATGCACGAACTGCCAGCAACACACAGCAGGATTGGGCGGGTAAAAAAAAGCAGCCTCTGGAACGAGTAGCGTTACCGTACGGTTTCGCGTTACACAATATCTCATTATTCAAATTATATTTAGGTGGTAGCAACACGCTAGAGAGTCGCGAAAGTCGCGTGCTGTTCGTCTGTGTGAGGTGAATTGAATTATCCTCTGCATAATGAAAATATAAATTACGCGAGTGTGTGCATTTGGTATACATGCGGAGACGGAGCGGAGGCGAATTAGGATATTGTTTTTGCTCCCTTTTTACGATATAAATTATGAAGGATGGCGTAGGTTGTTGTAAAAGTAGGCGCGATGAATTCGTAGCGCTACGTTTCGTTGAGAGAAAATGCGAAACCACAATGGGGCCACCGTGCATCCTTTATAACAGGGATTCCCAAGAGGGTCGGTATCAACCTCTTGGGGGTCAATGAAATTTTAAAGCGGGTCAATAACTTGCTGCAGAAGACAAGCGTTTCTCTCTCTGGTCTTCGGCTTAGCCCTTGCACAGTCAATCTCTGGATAATCCCCTGCTGAAGAGGGGGGTCCATTTTGGACAATTCATGTATTTTAATGTTCTGCTAAATCAAGCATAGCAAACCTACGTAACTGGACGTATCATCTTCGTGTCTGAAGTTCTCGGTATTACAGCAAATTGTAGGATTTGTCGATTATAAATGGAGGCAGGATATTTTCCATATTTTCCGGAAATTTTTGTGTTCCTGAAAACTTCCTGTGCGCTCCTTGTATGATACTTCCAAACGGGCAGACACGAAGCAATGAAATTAATATTCACGCCGCAATTTGCAACGTACTCATCTCGTGTTTACCGTTCGTTCCCATCCTCTATCCGACCGACCGACCCGTTTTAATCGCCAACCTTAAAACTCCACCACCGCTGGGCACCCTCTCCGCCAACCAATTACCATAAACGCGACGGCAGGGCCATGCATCACCGTGCGAAGCGAAGCTACACGTTCGTCGGACAGCGTTTCAACACCACGGATTTATTGTAATTGGTTTATCACCTGTAAATATGAGACCGACTCCCGATCATATCTTTCCCTCTCCCCGTATTCGTAGCGCGAGTATTCTATACGGATAAACATATTCGAATATCTACGATTCCGATCTGTACGCCGCTACACCTGTAATTTGTAGACGAATTTGCATATAGATGGGCGCTAGATGGCGTACACACAACGCTGATTCACGATAACTAAACACGGATGGACTGGATTTCGAATAGATTAGGACGAGGAGAAGTTGCAGGCGTGGAACTATGAGAGAGAGGCGAGCGCAAGATTTTGCTATCGGACAACCGATGAGGTGGCGGAGGAAAGGGTGAAGGCGGTTAGTTTGCGGTAACAAGGTATTTTTCGTTTAAGCAGATGAGGTTAGGCGGTCGGTGGTCTTCTTGATTTTGCCGTCCGATGCAAGGCACTAGATTTATTACCTCCATTCTCTCCAGTGTTATATTTCAAGTTATCATTTGTACCTCTAGACAACCTACTTTGATGGGTACATTTTCTTATTCGTTTCTAGCCATTTGGACAATTTGTACGTAGGTGAGTCTACGTCTGAAACTATTGGTCTTGTAGATTCTTGTTGGTTTGTGGATTTTTGGTAGGCAGTAAATTTTTACTTATTTTCCCATTAAATGATTCGTAATTCGGCTTTAGTGAAACCTAGACAGAAATAAAGTAAGACCGATAACTGTTCAGAGATGCCACATCAGTCTGTCCTTCCTACAGCAGCTATCGCAATAAGATTTAAACTCCTCTTCCACTGTAGCTAGAAAGGCGATAAACAGAATGGCCAATCCTAGATGATTGTGCAGATAATAGCCGGAGATAAGCTCTGCGAACACACTGACGCAAATCGGCCCGAAGCCCACCGAAAAGGAGGAAGAAAACAAGAATGACATATACAAGATTGTTCGAAAAATAGTCGACGAACATCGTAGCCGAGACATTACGGGGAGGGAAGCATCAGCTTAGTATATATAGCACGATAGCCGTTTGAGCAGCGAATTATTGCCGGATTACTGGCACATGCACACACACACACTGGGGCACATAGTGGAACACAGGCATACCGAGTAAAGCTCCCCTCAATGCCGAACCACTACGGATTACAGATACGGCGGGACATGAAGATCAAACGGACGACTTGTGCTCTATGACCATAGCGCCATCTAGTTGGCGGACGTGCGGGGAAACATAAAAAGGAGATGACGACTACGACGCAGTAGACATCGCGATAGACATCGAAGGGAAGATGGTGATGGTATCAGAGGAGAGGATTTACTAAAATCCGCGAAGGGAAAGAACACTCGGCAAATTGAAGTGATTGTTACGTCAGCGCATATTTTAAGTTGGTAATATCTTTGAATTCGTGGTAAGTAAGGAAGGCATTGGTAACGAAGCTGATGAACCGCTTAAGTTGTAAGCTTATATACAGTTAAACAGTGTTAACTTACAGTCGCCAAAGAAGCTGATTTCTTTTGTTCTGATTTGCATTACTTATAATTGTTTGTTTATTTATAATTTTTGAAACATCACAATTGACATTATCCTGTTGTCCTCAAAGCTTACATTCACTTCCGTATCAGATGAAGAAGAAGTGTTAAATTAAGCTTCTAAGATACACAATTTTTTAAATCTTCTTAGATAAACTGGTAACTGCCAGAATGTTATCTGCTCTGTTTCCCCTACTGCAATCAAATCAAGACGCATTTGAAGGAACATCTAATTCCAACCTACGCATGTACAGAGGCACATACATTAATACATACGACGGTATGCGGCAAATATAGTTGGATGAACAAAAGGCAGCGAGCTGGCAGTGGGCAGAGCGCATCAGAATAAAGGCAAGCGTCGGGCGCGTATTGAATAAAGAATAAAGCGAATGGAACAAAACGAACGTCGAAAAGAAAGGGCGCGCGCGAAAGAAGAACGCCGGCAAACTTTGCGTGCACGGAATATTTTTCAGTCTATCAGAGAGAGGAAAGTCGCCTTTGACGTCTTCCCTAACCTTCCTCCGTCCATGGATGCGTTATATACGAAGGTATGCATGTAGGTACAACATCTCCATGTACGCAAATTCGTTCACGGACGTGTTAATATACAGGACGTTCTAGATTATCTATTATTATAAATACGCAACTGGAAAAATCGGAGAGACTAATATAGTGTTATCGTATCATTGCCAGTTATTATCACATTTTATTTGCGTAAAAAAGGTTGCCATTTTGTCGCTACTGTAGCACTATATCTTGTAAAAAAATTTCTTAGTCCACTCTATTTTTCTAATAAAAGCTGAAGAAAAGGCGAAAAAGAAAAAGGAGGTAAATAGGTAAAGAAAAAGGAGTAAAAATCGTAAACAAGAATTCCCTAGCTTTAATAAAATTTAACAACGACAGAACTAAACAATTCCTTGACAAATCTGAATTTTCATGCATACAGAATCCTTGCTTCTTTTACTCTGTACGTATATGTTTTCAACGTATCCTCCAGTAATGAAGAAAAGAGTAACGAACATCGTACTGCGAGAAAAAGAAAAGTCAACCAGCCACTGAACGCTGATCGTAAGAACGAATGTCATCGTCGTAGTCTTCATTGGCGTATTTCTGGCTCAATGTTTGCAAGATATTCGGTTCGTTAGACAGGTCGAAAAGATAGAAGAGGACGAGACAGCCGTATAGAAGCGGCGGAAGAAGAGGAAAGAAGAAGAAAGGGAAGCGAAGCAAAGAACGCTGCTAGATTCCGAAACTCGTTAGGCGCGCCATCATACTGCCGCTATGTGTTATGGTAAAATAGTGCAAACACGAGAAATAATTCCGTGAAATTTACGAACCCGGTATTTTCTGCGTTTGATAGATGCGACGGTAGGGAAAAGGAGTAACCTCTCTACGTATCAATGTTAAATTTGAACATTTAGAAGTAAGATGGGGACAAAAAAATTGTGCTAAAATCTATTTAATGATGGAATCAATAAGTACTTTGTATTTATCGGAAAAAGATCCTGAATAAAGCAGTTTTATTGGAATTTCTCTGGACTGCCAGTAACTAAATATTCCATCAACTCTCGCTTTGATTTTCATGACTACACTCAAAGAAATATTGCCCAAATGAACCGCTTATATTTAATACATCTATCTAACACTTTCCAAATCGAACAAAGAATCACTTACGACTTCAACGAGCTTCAAATTCGAATTCCCGCAGGTGCGAAATAAAACCATCGATTGACGACATCCAACGGCGACGTAATAATTAAAACTTCACGCATAAATCAGTGTGAGGGCTTTCCTCGTATAAACGCAGACGTAACCATCGAACCGCAGCGAATAAACAACCTTCATCATCGTCACCCCGAGCCTGTCTGTGTGGTGTCGACGGCGGTCGGTCTTCGTCTACGTTAGAGCGGTGGGAAATGAAGGTGTGAGACTGTGAAACGGAGAAGACGTAGAAGACGCCGATAACTAGAAGTCTACAGGAGAGTTCCGTTTATACATTTTAATGACGAGCAAATAGACGTGCAAAGAGATACAGCGTGTACTGAGTTGAGTAGGATGTGGTATCTTTCTTATTATCTGAATATCACACGGCAACACCCGAAACATTATTTAAAAAAACTCCTTTAATGCCTACTTAATTTAAGAATAAAACGCTTAATGTCTGCTTAACCATGTGAAAATCCATCATGGTGTCCATTAAGAATGAAAAAGTTGCTACCAATATCTCGAAAATCCCATCTTAAATCAAACAACATTGCCCTAAACTTCTTCTATAGAATCGGCAGAAGCTCACTTAGCACATAAAACTTTGCCAATTTAAACAAATCTGTAATATGGGATGATAAAAAAGATATCCGTGCTATTCCACTCAATTCAGGACACCTGTATACCGACGGGAACAACACCCGTCATTCTGTGCTCCCTCTGTTTCCACGCCGATTACCAGCAAGTCGTTGCGACGGTGTCGACGAAGGTTATGAAAATGCGGTTTAAACTTCAAAGCGAAACCGACGCTCGAGTGATCTGCGGATCAAGCGCGAACAAGTCAAGAGAAAACCGTCCGAGGCGCGCGGAAGGGGTCGCAGCTCGTAGTTTCGGCGACAGCAATTTGTGCATGCAGATTTAGTGTCTGCTCTCCTCCTCGTCCGCTATCTCCGATATACGCGCACTTCAAACGGCTTTGCCCGGCCATATAACCCGGCTGGAAATCGCGCCATGTGACAGCAGATTTACGTTAAAGTCCTGCAAGTTGAATATCTCTGATACTCGTTGGTGCAAACAGCTGCTGTATGAGGTGACGCTTTAATTCTACAGATAGACGTGTATACGTGAGATTATTTTATCGAAATTGGTTAAATGCACGTATCGACTATTATTTCTTCGATAGAGAAGTAGACCATCAAGAATTTAGGCATTAAGAAAGCTTTAGGGACATTACTTTCGCACTGAAGTTTCTTTTCCTTACGGTGTCGAATGCCTCCTCCCACGATCTTCTAAAGAGTCAATGTCAATCCTTTAATCCTGATTATTTAAGGTCCACATCCTTCAAAACTAGAGTTCTTCAAAACAAACTAGAACATAAAAAAATTGCATCAAAAACCTATTTTTTTCTACAAGGACATGTCAAAAATTACATGAGAGCGTCTTCTTTCACATTCTTTTTCTCGTATAGATATTACATCAAGCTTTATTTAATTTCGATCCCCTACGAGATATATTCTTTCGAAAATCTAGAACTAATCCTCCTACGTCACCCTGGCACCCCTAAGTCTGCCCAAAAAGAAAAAAATTAGACCACAAACGGAGGTCAAGAGCGCAGATCACTTTGTAGCTCGGCGAAACCGAGGAGGGTAAAAAACGACGAGACCAGATAACAAAGACAGATTGAAATATCTAATGAAATTAAATGAAATCGGGTGAAATAATGATCCTCCTCGTTCTGCCGCTGCCGTGTGATCTACGCAAAAGGCCGCCAGCAGAGCTATCCAGCGTCCGACCACAGCCGAAGTGGAGTAGAGTGAAGAGATAAGATGATTGTGCGGTTGTATGTGTGTGCGCCGGCAGGCGAGTTGATTATAGATTTGCTCTCTTCGTCGGCGAAGGTGTAATCTCGTTGCCGGACTGCAATCCTGTAAATAAATCAAGAATGTCGTGCGCTCTCCACCTAAAGCCGGATATAAGGAGAGATAACTGGAGGATGTGAGGAGTGCTTTGGTAACAAGCAGAGTTTGAAGGGTTTATTGTGCAAAAAGAGAAGAAAGGGCGTTCATTTCGATTGTACACTTCAAGATCGATAGGTGCGATTGTTGTCCGGTGACAACATTACAAGTGGAAATACTGAAAATTATACAATTAAAATGCTTTGTATTTTTCAAGAAATTCAGCTAGTTACTATTTACTTTATTGTCCCTTGATATAAAGGAAACGAAAGATTAACATTTTCTTTGTTGGCATTTTTATTCAGAATTTTGAAATTTTATCAAAATTGACGAACAATGTACATAATACTCATTCTCAAATAACTACAGTGTGTATTTTTTGGTAACGAAACACTTAGTTATAAGTACAAACGCGGAAGAAAAAGGCATCCCTGATTCGGTATGTGTGAATCAAGCTTTAACCATGGACTCAGGAACTATCTAGCGTCATAAATAATTACCAGCACTAACAAAAAGATACTTGCTTATTCTTCCAATTTTCACGAAAGAATAGCTTTTAATGTCATGTTTATGCAACGCAGAAGGAAATTACAGCTTTCTTGCTACGCTCAGCTTTGAATTTTTGCCAGCGAAAGCTTACGAAGGAAAAAAAAACGAAAAGGAGAACGCGAAAAATAAAATATATATCTAAAGCGTGATGATTCAACAAATTACAGTCATTTAGTACTGAATTAATACTCCCTGGTCGCGAAGAAAGGCCAAACGGGCTGGTAAGCGGAGGACTAGCGGAATAACGGAAGGCAAAGACAAAGACGTAAAACTGGGTAGTAATTGCTTGCGCGCCCTCGAAAAGAAAAGAAAAGAATAACGACTCGATAGAGGGCGGGGATTTGTGGAGGAGGAAAAGAAGACTAAACGAGAAAAAAGCGCAGAATAAGATTGCATTTTGTTTTAGAGTCGTTAGTAAAAGCGGGCGTCGACGGTTACCACAACCTTCTCGACTCCACTCCGACTACAATCCGTGGAACATAATTACGCGTAACGCTTACCAAGCGGCGCCGTATATCATTCTTAAGAGCACTCCGCATAATCCGTAAATTGTATAAAACACGTATTATAATATCCTATAGCGTGATGAGTTTTCCTTTAATCTAGCACAATAATAAATTTTAGGTTGTGTTAGGAAGAAAATTAAATTTTTCGCCGAGCCGCGCGCTATGATCGCGTGGCGTTGCGAGTTCAAGGTTGTGAAATAGAGGCGAGCTTTTTCGTAAGCTTATTGGTATCGCTCAGAAGCGAGACTCAAGGAAAACAACGTTTACTGTAACTAAATCAAGATAAATATCTCAATCTTCGGGTTAGACAAATGTAAAAAAGATATACTATGGTTAAATTATAGACCTAACGACTCTAATTTCTGAAAATTTTGGCAATGGGAAGTAGTTTTATATATTTTTTGTAGGTTCCGTCGAAGCAGTTAGATTAGCTGAATATTGTGAATGTTTTGCGAAGTGTATCGATGCTTACATTCGGTTTTTTTTTATAAATCTCCCCGTATTCTCTCTGTTTGACATTTTTTTCCTTCTCTTTTGTTAATCCACTGTACCAATTACAAATGGATTTCTTGTTCCTTTTCTTTACTCCTCATCATCCATTATTTAACCTCCCCTGTCAATCTAATTGAATTTAATAAATAAGAAAGGCGACCGTTAAGGTTCGCTAGAGCTGGAAAGCTTGGAATCTCTTCCATTCCCACCCCGACCCACTTCATTCTTCCAATAACAACGGCGGGCTCCATCTAACTGATTACTACCTTGAAAAGGCGGCCCCGGACTTCGTCCCCGATGATGACCTAATGACATAGAGCAAGAAGACGGAGTTCTTTCGACGTCGTCGACGACAACTAGCCCACCGCCAATATAAATTGTTTTACTACCGTCGAATTACTTTGCCAGACAGTCTGAGAGGTATAAAGCGCCGAAGTCGGCTCAGTACGTTTCGCTCTGCGCGCCATCTCGACGCGTTTCGACGAACGAATCCAATATAGAAGATTGGATATAACGAAATAAAAAAGTTATAAAACAGCCCGACACGGTGTATCTCTGCCTTTGCTTCGTCCCCCGTGCGATTCCGAATAAAAAATATATTTCCGTAAGACGGTAAATGCAGGTAATTGAAGACAAAGGTACGGGATAACTGTCTCTGCAGGAACGGCAAGTGCTCTTCCCTGTTCGTAAAATATATAATAGCAATGTGGAGGAGATTCGAGCGATCTGGATATTTTTCCGTATTTCGAGAAGGAAGAAGCAATCGACTAAGCCAATCCCGGCTACAATTTAACGTCTTCTTCGACTGGAATCACTTGGGAATTCCCAGATTTGTTTCTAATTCGGTTCAAATTTCTTTAAAGTATACAGGTGTAGTGGCAGCGAACAAAATTTCAACGAAAATGAAAGTAAACGTACAAACATTGTAAATAATGAAGGCAGAGCAAAGAAGAGAAAATTAAAGACAGAGAGAAAAGATTTCGTTAAGAGTAACAAATCCATAGAATCCATAGATTAAAAATATTATACAGTTGGGGAATAGAAGGTGTTGAAACAACTATAGCTGTTAGTGAGCCTAACTACCACCTAAGAATGCCTACAGGAGTCCACACCAACATATTTCAAGCAGGGCCGAAAGAAATGAAAGATCAGATAAACTGGCCAAAGAAGCAACGAAATGCCTTTCGTATGTCTCAGAGCCTTTTGTGATCTCCAAAGGAATAAGAAAGACATGGGAGGACTTTGTTCCGAGAAAAATAATAAGTAGGGTGTGAATCTATAAAATGCTAAGAGAAATGGTAGAAAGGTTTATACAATACTACCACTTCTAAATACACTCCAAGACTGAGTAAATGCATGCAAATTAGATGGCGTCCTCTTCCTTTGACGGTGCTCCCGCCATCCCTCTTGACTTGCAAACCTGCTTCGTTTGTCTGTCACCTTTCCTGCCTTTGTGAATTCCGTACCTGTAACCGCCGCGCCAGCTCGAGCTGTCATTCGGACGTTCGGCATGCCGGTCACATTTTAACCCTATTATATGTGAATTGTTTCTGTAAAGTCCAGTTTTCATTATGCACATCTAATTAAGAGCCGCTCCGTATAATGACAGCGGCGAGAACGACGGCGAGGAGAGGAACGTCAGCGTCCTCTCGCGCCTCGTTTCCATTTCGTATGCTTCACGCTATTAACATTTTAACGTCGTCCGCTCGTTCGGTTTTCGTGATGGCGACGACTACAGGAGAGGGTCTTACTTAGTTAGGTGGTAACGTTAAGCAAAAAGGAACGGTACGTCGACGCCAATATTACGTTAAAAATTTGCATTTCTTTGAAGTTCGACCGCTAGTTGAACTGACAATACCTCGTGCCCGCGTAATGTACCTACGTAGACCAAGTGAAGGGCTGAATACGAATCAACATTGAAAAAGTGCTGACGCAGAACTGAAATGCTGCTCTGCGAGAAGCTAAGAAAGAATTTAGTGTGCAGGATGTAGGTACAGGCCTTTAAGAACAAGGTAGCCAATTGTGAAGACAACGGATTCGCGTTGTCTGAGAGAAAATTTCCAAGTTAACCTTTCATAATCGTTTCCAAGACAGGCAAAACTGACGACTTTGTGCTTTACGTTAAAAGCCGTATTGAATCTTCATCGTTAAATCTAATGTAATTAATAATCTTAACTTGCCTTCCACACCCACCTAATAAAATAAGAAAAGGTTCTAAAGCTTCTTCATACGATACCAAAAAAAAAAGAAGGCAGAGGAAAATATATTTTCAAACAGTTGTTCGACGACCATAAATAACTTGAAACGCGAGCGAAATACGGGCAGTTCCTTGTCTTCCTTTTTTTCTATTCCGCCTCACGAGGAAGAAAAAAAAAGAGGGGGCAAAACCCAACCGAATCGGTGGAGAAGAAAGAAAAAAGGAAAGGGACACGAAAGTCGTTGCGAACCTTGTCAGAAATCCATTTCAGCGCAGGTTTTCATGTACAATGCCATTGGTTTTTAGGCGAATTACACTTAATAGTTGCCTCTAATGTGCCGAAGCTTTCTTTTATGGCCTTCCTCTATACGCCGGTTGAATACCGTATGGCGGCTTTGTTTGTCTGGTCCGGCTTCTCCTGCTCTGCCGACAAAACGACAGGGCGCCCTTACTCTGTAAATTACGTCCGTTAGATACGATTGTTGTACCGGGCAGGTGAGTAAATTCTGAAGCGAACGACGTATTTACAGCGCAAAGCTTCCGCATGCTAAAGAGGGAAATGGTGATGAATACTTTGTACGCAGATTCATGGTAGTGTTATTGGCGAGTTGCATCTTACACCATAAGGAAAAGCTACAATTTTTAATTCTCACATTTATTAAGATTAATAGCTCGCATGCAATTAATAATCCTTTAAATTCAAAAAGGACACCCCTGTGTTGTATTGGCATGCAATTTCCATAGGGTTTTACACAAAATAATCTGCATTCTTACCTCCCGCCTAATTTCCTATTTTCTTTGGTGGTGTGCAACCACCAAAATAAACGTCAAACTGGTGTGCTTAGAAAAGCAATTGAAACGAAAAGATGAATATTTTTGATCGAAAAAGAAAAAAAATGTTGGTATTACTAGGCAGCTCGTCCCTTCCAATGCAATCTGAAAAGGACGAAAAGCCATCCTGCAAATATTGATGAACTCCTTCTTTCCAGTATCCAATGACGTCGCCTCGCACATACTAATCGCTCTCGAATTATCTCATCACCAATGCCGATGTTAATTTCTTCCTCTCGATGGCCTGGATAACGTCTTGCAGGTGCTTATAACTTAGGTAGTAATTTTGTAACATGAGAACCAAGCGTCGCTATCCTCCGCCTCTTTTTTTTTATTCGTTCAACTTCTTCCAAGGGAACGGCGACCGTAGCTGTGGCCTAGCAGGCTATAAAAAGGTAGGATAATGCACAGCAGATCCAGGCTAATTGCCTTAAGCAAGGAGAAGAAATTAGAATTTATAACTTCTTAAATCCGACGTGCGAGCTTTCGCGAAGGAGCAGAAGAGGACGGTTTATCTCATCCCGGCCACTTCCAATTTACGAATTGAAATATATACAGCATCTGGCCAGGTTTCCGCTGCATAGTAATAAAACGCGCCCGCTGCCCGAGGGGTAGCGGTAGTAGGGTATACAGAGAGAGAGAGAGGGTGGTATTAAAAAATTTAAGTTGATAAAGATTAACAGGCGGTAAAGAGAGACGCGAATAAGTAATTTCAATTTGACCGAGTTTCGACGTATAAATTGCCTCTATTTTAAGAGATTAAAGTGACTGGCGCAAAAGAAAATGCCAGAAAGTCATCGTCTCGCTAGAAAGAATTAGCTGTGGAAAATTTGTTCCTATCTCAACGGAACTAGCATTGATTATAGGTGACGATTTTTCGTTTGAATTTAAAACTGAAATGCAGGGCGAAATAAGATAAAACAGGATGAACCATCACGGCGGGCTCGGAAAATCAAAAAAACCTCGAATTAACTAAGAACGAGAATTAAACGCTTACAAAGCAATTTATATGAAAATGAACAAAATAAATACCAGGTTTTTTACGCATTTTAGAAAATTAAATACTGGTGTTCTCTACTAGATCCACCATCCTGTTTATTCTTTAGTTTTGCTAAAAGACCCGAAAATCTGTAGTTATCATATCTATACCTGATGATAATCCGAGACGGCCGTTTCGAGGATGCATGGGATCCCCATTCTCAACCGGCGATTCGGTCTAATACAAGCACAACAATAGTTAAAAAATTAAATTTAAAATTGTTACACCTCGTACATTTACGCGACCGATACCTTTCTCGGAAAAATGCAATTAAATTTGCATATCTGAACAGCTCAACGCGCTAGCGCTAGAAGAAGGAGAAGAAAAACGAGGACGATACGATTCCTCGTACCGCGCCAAAGAGCTGGAATTCATTAGATATTTAAATGACTGTATATATTCGATAACACCGCTAATGGTATATTATTATGTATAAGTGCCGTCCTAAATGTCTACGACGACGAAGTGAGAACCTTCAAATCGACGTAACGAAGCCGAGGTACGAAGAAAGAAACGACGAAGATGACTGGGGCGCAGAGGAAGCGGAAAACTCTGCAATTCAAATTTTCATTAGCGACGAGCTCGCCGGACGAACAGCGTTGAACGTAAGAAGTAAAGAAGTCTGTTTAAGAGTAAAATCAGTAATACGGGCAAGGATAAGAATGTTATTTTTTCGTCTTCCGTCTTCTTCGGGTATGCTAGCAAGCAATGTTGAAATGAAGAAGAGAAGGAGCGGGTTAAGTTTTCTCAACGCGTAACGAATAAGCAAATTTTTTGAAATGTACCTTAGCGAATATCTAAATTGAAGGAGATGTAAAAGGAACACGATGAGATAGTAAAGGTCTTATTGTTAGTTGTACTTGCAGACACTTGAATATTAAATTTAAATTTTCCTTCTTCTGTTTCAGTTTGCTATGAGATGTGAGAATTTTTTGATTGGTAATTGTGGCAGTTATTTTTCCAACAGGTTTTACATCCAATTTCAGGAAAAATACAAAAATACATGACAGATACATAAATGCATCTCTCTATCTCTATCTGCTTACCATCTCATTATTAAAGTAGAGAAAGGGACTTAAAATAAAATTAATTCACCCTTAATAGGATCAAAGCCCTCTTCTGTAATTCTTTAATTTGTATAATATATTCATAACGTTTTAATCGACCAATCCTGTAAATCTGCGTATATAAACAAACAAATGAAACATTCTGTATACAACATCCACACGTTGATACATTATTTCGTTGCAAATTAAATTTCCAATTTCCTTCCCTACAATTTTTCCGCAAACGAAATTTCCACGTTCTCCAAAAAATATAATCCAATAAACACGCCCCTAATTGGCAAACGTTCCCCAATTACCCAATTACGCCTTTGCATTACGTCGAGCGTATTCCTATCCCGCAAATTACGCCAAAAAAATATCTGACGAAATTATCTCCAGGTATACATGCTTATCCCCGCCCAAAAACAAAAAGTTCACGGCCGTCTAACGTTTCTCGCCGCGTTATACTCCCTTTTTGACGCTTGACAACTTCTGTCGCCTCGTCGCCAAGTTGCGAACGCTTTATGAATTTAAAATTGCGTTCATCAGCTGTTGACACATTTCTCCCCGTCCGTGTCCTTTCAATCTAACATTATAGAAACAAAAACCTAGCGCGCGTCGAAAACGCGTTTGAATTTAATCTAATTTTGAAAAGGCCTCGCTAGATAGCGTCAGATAGAAAAGAGAATAGGAGGAGTTGGACAGGTGTGCACTTGCAAACGGGAGGATGGCGAGGCGAAGGAAAGCCGTAGAAGAGAAGGACGTTACCGGCCCTAAATGCAATCTAATTCAACATTGGTCCGGGAGCGAAATTGCGAAATTCACGCTGGAAGAGGTGCGCGCCGGTAATGGGAAGGAGGATGGAGGCTGAGAAGAGAGGAAGGCGAAGCAAAACGCGAAATTTAATTTAATGTAACCCGATGTCGCCCAAATTAAACGTTATTTATTGGAATTTGAGATGTTCTTTTTGTTCCTTGCTCTTGCACGGCGAGAGAGAGTTTGCTATCTACCGACTACCTTCGCCAACGTTGTACGATTTATGTTTCCTTTCGGATCGATTCTCTCGAATCCATTCATTCGTGAATAATGTTCTCTTATAGTTTTCCATACACAGAATGAATCAACGAATCGCTTCTTGCCTTTTAAATTAACTTAGTACGGTAGTAACGTAAATATGGAGTTTTTATTTCGGGACTTACAGAACGATGCAGAGGTATGAAGGCACCTTATATTATAAATGTTATTCTGCAGTGGTGGGATCTTTAGGGTAAAGCCAGTTTACGTCTGGAACTTATGCTAAGCCGCCGAAGAAGAGAAATATCATTTTTTTCTTCCAAACAACATCATCACAGTCTTCCCAACATTAACATTTAAGGAATGTTTTCGCGAGAACTGAACTTATGGATTATTTAAATTCTCATTTGAGACGTGATTAGCTAGTGTAAAATTATTAAACGAATAATGAATCTGAGCATCATCAGCGTAAAGACGGTAGGAACCCTCCTTTAAATTCGAATGTTCGTAGTTCAAATACAGAAATAAAAATAAATCGCTATGTGCCTCAAACGGAACGTAACTTATAAGTGCAATGCTTAATCAGAAATAATTTAAAAACAGACTTTAGCTATTAAATAATGTGGAGCCTTTAATACAAAACTTTTTCAGTTATGTAACTTCTGACATGTTGTGGTTAAAACTATATAAAGAATCTGCATGCACTGTGGATGAGCTTCTTAAATTTAATGCTAGCGTATAAAGCATTTTATGTTTACTGCAACCAACTCGCTTCTCTAAAGCAAAAGGTTCTTAAGACATTTTAAGAGCTACCTTGCCATTTTATACACGGCGTATATTTTGCCATTTTACACACGGATATTCTTAATAATGTATAATTTTTTAATATCCACAACTTGCAGTACCCAATCCTTCATCAATTGAAGGAGGTTGTATAAGCAATAATTCCACTTGTTAGGTTTCTAAGGCACAATCTTGTAAAAAATCGTTTTGTTTCGGCATCTCAACAATTGTCTAGTGAAAAACAAGCAGCGTCAGCACTAATTACAAAATGACCGAGTGCAAAATAATTATCGGTAATTGGATGTTAAACGTTCCAAGAGGCCGTCGTTCGCCATCGGGAAAAACAAAAATAAAGAAAACACCTCTTCACGACGAGTGATTTCGATTGGAGAAAAAAAAAAAACAGAAAAGAAAGAAAAAAAAACAAAATTCAGGACGTAATTAATTTTTTCCTTCGCTAGCATTTGATGACACGTCGATAGTATGGAGATGAAGATGGAGGACCTTCTCTTCTATCCTCGAGTTTCGAAAAGAAAGAAAAAAGGAGGAGAAGGAATAAAGCGGCGACCGAAGAAACGAGCAGATCTTAGAAATGCCGTAATTAAAATGTAACTAAACTTCGGGATCGGGTTGGAATAAGAGGTAGTGAGAGGGGGGTGGAGGATGAAACTCCCAACATTCACTAATGAGATCTCCGCTAGTCTATAATTAACCCGGCCTTCAATAGATAACAGTCGCCGGGCACAGCGGCATTTTTCCCTTAATATTCCCGAAGTAATCAGCGTTTAATGGCGCGGAAGGACGATAAAAGTAATTTTAATTTTATTACCGAAAATATAGGAGGTCGCGAGCGATCTTAAAGTCGAATTGAATTTTATGTATTATGCCCGTACTGTATGCCCTCGCATTCCCCGTAATTTAGGGGCGATTGTATCGGAATTGACGACGGTTAGAAAATTTTAAAGTTCTACAATAATTTCAGGATAATTAAGAACTTGAATTAAATCCAGTGATTCTTTGGACGTCACTGTAATGTATATAATACAGGGTACGGCGTTTTGAGCTTAGGACAAAACGATTTCAAGAAGTAATAGCAAATCCAAATTTTGCGAACGTAGAATAGAGATCATTTAAAATATTTTAAATGAGACATCTACCAAATTTACAAAAATAAATTTGCTACATTCAAACCATTGAAGATACAGCAAAATGGTCGTAATACCTGTAATCAGCAGGTCAAACTGCATAAGGGACCATCGTCAAAATGAATATTTTAAAACATTTTTGAAATCGTCAAATCGTCTGAATTTCCAAAGATTTCCTTAGATATTTTTTTATTTTTTCAATTTCCCTATATCTCACCAACTAACAGCTTCATTTATAGATCTTAATACGCTGAATCCACTAAAAGTTACCCCGATTTTCGATCTCTTACGGTAAGCGAGCTATAAGTTTTAGAATGTTGGGAAACTTTGATCCCTATCTTTAGTCTTTTTCGGGGTGTAATTCGAAAAATAAACGCGATAGGTAAACGAGGGTGGCCAGAATCGATTCTCCTAGTCCGATTTTACTCAAAACATGTAACTAAAGTCTTTGTATTGCGCTGAAGTGTCCTCAAGGGGATTTAAAGTAAACCACGAGAAATTCAAATTTTGTAGGGTTATCGTTTATAAGAAAAGTAATTCCTACAAATTTACTACCGGCCTCCTGACTGTTGAAACGGGCAAACTTTGTAATAGACAGAGGATAGACGCATTGTAGTCCTTGTCGTATATATGTAGCGACCGGCTGCGGGCACCTAAGCAACGACGCCAGACAATATCACGGCTGTCAGAGCGGCGGATTGCGTTGGCCTGTTACTAACGCCTCTGGCTTTCTCGGCCGTCCATAAAATATGACTAATGCGTCGAGGTCGGACAGGGAAACGAATAAAAAAGAAAAACTGTTATGGATTTTAGTCCCCCTTGTTAAAATCGTCGAAGGAATTCGGCGAAAAGGAGCGGATTCTTTGAAAGGAACGACCATTCTCATTACGGATTAGGATTACGATTGTATATCATAGTTTCATAACAATAGGCTCTTTTCCAATCGAACCCTTGCTTGCTGCGGATTACGAGAAGCAATAACTTTAACAGATGTCATGCAATTCATATTGGTGATACATATAGAGAGGATATATTATCATCATCTGCTTTTTTTGGAAGTCCATTTTATTAAAAGCAGAATCTGGGAGATAACATTAATACCAGCTAACGAAGATGGAACTATCAACATTTTTATACAATTTATCCAAAGTGAAAGTCAGGTAATGAATACATTACACGCGCCATTCACGCAATATGAGGCTTTTGAGCTCATTACAATGCAAGCTCGAAGCTTCCGTGGGGCTATGGAAGCTTCACAGTTGGATTGTCACCACATGCAAACAGAAATTGAGGGATTGCCAAAATTTGAAAGTACCTAGCTATACTTTTCAGATTTTTCACTAGCAAATCGTGATTTAATATTTCCCAAAACGAAAACAATTGAGAGCTACTACGAAATTGCTTAATAGTCCAAGGAAAATCAAAAGGTCCCAATTTAGTTCTTGGTTCAAGTCCTCCTGACGTGATGGATTGAAAGCATTAAATAAAACAAGTGCTTCAATTTGAGGCATGGCTAACAAACGATTCAAAACACTTTTTGTTTGCTTTCTTTCTTTTTTTGTGAGTTTATTTTTATGGAAAATATTTTTATTCTTAGTTATTTTCTTTTCCATATTTCCCCAAAATTTTATAATGAGCCAATAAGGCAGATGCAAAAATGTTTGGCACTATGATACAGATTCTCTAGTCTTTTTCTTGAAAATTTAGCTCATCTAACACCATTGTTAGCGAAAGCCCCATCCTGCCCTATTTATACAACCAAAGTTGAACATATAAAACTGATAAAATCCTTCGAAAACGTATTTTTCTTGAAGCTGCTTGATTTAACGATTCAGTATATCTATTTTCTTCCTAAAAGCTACAAGAATAGATCTTCCCTAACCATTTCTAATTTCTCTTACCTTCATTTAACTCGTTTGTTAATAATACTCTATTTTATCATCCTCAGATATTGTCTCAATTTTAGGGGAACTTCCAGCACCTACTAGCGTTTGGTAAACGAATGTATGTCTAAATTCGTGCAATTTCTTCGCAATTCATACGCAAATTCATACAGGCCACTCAAGTGCCTGCGTGGTTTTCCTCCTTTGGCTCATCGAAACTAAATAATTTAATGGCTTCGTTAACATCAAACTTGCTTTTACTCTAAGCGAACAATGTAAGGAGTAATACGATATCGGACGTGGCGTCTCAATTTAATGACGAAAATAATGGTGGTTGCTACTCGATAGTACGCTGCTCGATTTTTCAATAACGATTGGGAAACTTAAGGTAGAAAATGCGGCGGTAATTTACTACAATATTTGTGTAGGAAGTATGCTGGACAGAGAAAGTATATTGGTTGGTTCATGTAGGAATAATCGGATCAACAATTAATATTAAATGCACTCGAACACTATAACACTCTGTAGCTGTCGTATATGGATTTAGTATCTGTTGACAACAGAAACACGTCCGGCCTAAATATAATGTAAAATCGTGTATATGGTAGATAAATTAATTTTATGCTTTTCGTCAATATGAAATTTGGAATTTATAACTGAAAAATATAAGCTATAAGTCCGGCATAATTACGCAAGAGGCCGTTATTTAAATTCAGTTTTATTTATGTTAAATTAAAGCGTGCGATTATTGCATGATTTAATCAAAACAAACTGTTCATATCTGCACGCTCGGGCTGCATTTAAAACACCGCTTCGATTTTATGCAAATATTAAAATAGGCGCATCGGCCCGATAAATATAAAAAATAATTTTGTTGATGGAATATAAATAAATTGTGCCTCCATCTAGATGCGATACACATAAATTATACAATATTTATATTTATTCAAGTTAACAGTTACAAAATGTCATATTAATAACAAGAATTACTTTATAATATAAATTTTAATTGTATACGCTTCGCGTAGTAATCTAATAATAGGGGGGAATAATAAAAACACATAAAAAAATTCTATAAACATTAAGCGAAGTAATGCTAACATAGCTCCGCACGGCGGAAGCAATGCGAGGAGAGAAAACAGTAATCAACGAATATATTTCTGTCTACTCGACGGCATCAGCGTCGCTCCGAGTGTTTCTCTACCTCGCACCCCCGTTATGTACTTAAAGCAAAACTTTACACTATCTCAAGGCAAAATATCGACAGTGTTTCAATCCGTTGCTATCTAGTCGGATAATTGAGCAGCCCTCAAGAACTGGTTTCCACATAAGCAAAGTCGAAACTATTGTGAGACTAGATCCGCTAAAAAGACCTGGCGACCAGACTAGGCCAACCTTGATTTGGAAACCAGAGCATGATGGCCATTCAAGAAACGTCAAAACGAACAAACTAGGTTCGTTAATTGAAGAGGCGTTTGTAAGCATGGCGTACGCGTCGTTAAAGCAGCTACTCAACAAGTCTGTTGAAACAAAACTAGGCTTGCGAACAAGGCATTGTATGCTGAAAAACATAAGCAACCTAAGCATGATAGAGGAAACAATATATAGGTTCTACCAGATGGAAAAGAAGATCATGTTGCACAATTGTACAAGATTGAAAGATACACGGCAGAAATGAGTTCGGTGTATCTCAAGGCAAAACCGCTTCGGATCTCCTTAAATAAAGATAGCAAGGACTGTGGCGTAGTATCACACAAGCTTAATTAAGCATATAATAATATAATAAAAATCTGATGAACAGAGAGAACGGACCGTTATCGTACTCTGTCCTTCTTGACCTTTTGCAGTAAGGCTGGTACTGTTTATATTTTGGGTTATAAATTTTTATCTGTCCATTTATCTCTCCGTGTCTTTCGCAGGTCGTAGTTTCAAGGCGTGCCGGGGGTAGAAATAGGCACTTGTAAAGAATATTTTTTTTCTAGGAAGTAGGGATGTTCAGTTTTAGAAGTTTCTCACATTATTCGGTTACCGGCTGATGATGAGGACCATTCGTGCCCGCGAAACGGCCGTCCCGGATTAATATTATATAATTAATAAACTTGTGTGGTGCGGAGTTTGCCGATACTTATGTGTTGCTTAGATCTCCTTTTTGGATTATCTCTAGATGGTTTCTATTTCATTACCCTTCATCATATTGTTGTTGTGTGTCAAGTGAAACTTTTAAGATGAATACCAGCCGAACAAATCTTTAAAATTTATTTCACAATCGTGCTGTACGAAGCTTCACGTAGAAACACCAATTTGCCGCACCACCAACCAAATTATTTTTTAATTCGCACACTGTTACCCGTTATGCCCGCCATGCATTCAGGATGGCGAATATATGGATTCGAAAAGACATATATATATATATATATATATATAATAGATTTTGTTTAATTAAATTACATAATAATCGGATGTATTAATTTTGCATAAATTGGACCGAAATTTAAATAACGGATACGTGTACAAAGCTACGTATTTATGTACTTTTTGTGACGTACATATTTTTCGGAAATTAATCTAACGGACGAAATAAATTACGAAATTAAATTTCAATCGACGAATGGTCATATTTAATCCCAGATGTAGCTACGTGTTTAGTTTTATTCAAATGCAGTGCCCGTGTACTGTGAATATGTTTTCTGACAGATTATATCGGGGAATCACTGTGGAATCAGAATAGAATTTTGAATAGAAAAATATATTTATATATTCAATGTTATCCATTGCAGTGATAACAAATCGAGACGCCACAATGAGCTTCTAGGCAGCTAGCTTAAACTGATGAATGCGTTATTAGAGAATTGCCGTAAGAGCATCTCACTAGGCTCTTAGTCATACGTTGTACCCCCAATTTATTTATTTAAACATTCCTTGCCTTACTCAATCTTTTCCTCCTTTTGCGCCTAATCACTTTAACGACATAGAGATACGATTCATTATGTTGAAGGAATCATTTTCATCATCTTTTTATATATATAGCTTGCACTCCCACGAGCCTATCAAATTTCCCATCGACCACTCCAGCTCCTCCTTATCCTCCATAAACGGTCGATATGAAAACAATTCCGCCTATATGTAACCATCTATTTCCTTTAAAAACAATCTCCGTAACGAAAAATTCGACTTCGCCTGACCTTATAAAATTTCGGGAATATATCAGCGACTACTCCATATATGTCAACATAATAATAATATTCCGGTGTATGTGAGGAAAGATTCGCCGCTCTATATTAACTCACCATGCCGCCCTTCTATGTCGTAGATTACCGACATAACGGCATTCCTTGCATTCCGAATGGAAACATCAGTTCTCTCGTTTTATTACTAAACCTTTGTCGTACATCTCCGGATACGCTGCCATTCAAAAGATTGAGCATAGTCCGAGAGAATATAATTTTAAGCAAACTCACTTTTTTTTTTACCTAAAAGATGTTGACGTGTCCAGTACCGTAACTTTGTCTATCATCTAAAATGAAATTAGTCGTGTTCACAATAGTAAAGATCGATCGTAGCCATCTTCAGAGACTTGCTGAATTAAACAAACATTGTATGGATAATACTTGATTTTGGATAAGTACCGTCACCGGAGACGTATGACAATAACGCATAAACAATCAACTGCCGTTTTTTTATTTTATTTAACAGTATAGCCAATAAACAGGCAACCGCGATCCCTGAAGTGTGAGTTAAATCTGAACAAAATACGATTTTCATAAATTATTAAAAATTAAAAAGCAAAAATGTGCAGAGCTAAATCATTGGAAATTAGTCACAGCTCCTAACATGCACATGGTTAAATGTTTAAGTTCAAGAGATTGGCTAGCTACTTTAGCTCATTTATGGGCATAAAGACACTTTCAAAATAAAAGCGCAATATTGGCCGTCATCCCGACAATTTTAACCACGTGCTAATTTCCTAATGTTCCTTGTTCTAATTTCTCTTCCCAAAGATGTAATCAAATGAATTGATTGACAAAATCTATGTAAATAATAAAGACCATTTGGTCATAAACCAACGAACGCCAGTGTATAGAGATCTAAAGTAGTACCGGGGGTTTCGGTGGAGTGCCCGAGTACCCGAATTATGATTCGGTTCATAGACCGTATGGGACATGATATAAACTGGCTGGAGTTCTTTGTCATCGAGTCTCGACCGGGGTCGCCAATAAATATCGAACGATGGGCCTAAGGCGACGCGGACGTCCGTCGAGATATATCCAGTTAAAGTGAAAAACGTTCCCCCCGGCATACCAAACCCTTCGCCCCACTCCGCACACGTCTTTACGACGGCCGGATCGGGTTCTCGGAATCTTTTTTTTTCCCGCACGCGTAGGTGTTAGAGCGGGGTGGGTAGGCGAATTTTCGACGATGTTTCTTCGTTTCTTTAGCCCTCTCGTTTGCTGACATCGCAAACACCTTTCGCAAATAGATCTCCAGACGTTCTTCCGTCGTCGTTATTCGAGTATACCCTTAATAAGTTATGCGTACATTGTGCATGTTGTTTGCTCTCTTCTCAAAAGGATCTTGTCGAGTTAAAAATATTTATTTAGTTATCATTTTAATGATAGGGTGCCAAAAAAAAATTAAGAAATTCTGTTCCCAGAAGACCAAAAACGGCGAGTCCATAACACCGCAATGCCAAACAACCAATCATAATCTAATCGATGTATATGCATGTGGGTCGCACATTTTCTATGGCCACTATTAAGAGGTACCACAACTAGACTAACTTAACTTAAGAAATCAAGGATTTAAAAATCGACAAACCGTACTTAATTCATCAAACTTTATTCCAAGCCATTTTATAGGTAAAACCGAGATTGTGAAGTCTCCTCCCATAAAGCCACCGATCTACGTGAAAAACCGATATGAATTAGAACTCGATACCGTGTCGCTGCCGGTGGAGCCATCGTAGGAGCGAAAGATTGCGTGATATGAGCGGAAGTGGCCCGTCGAAATGGCTTATTGATTATAAATAATGAAGTCACGGCTTTCATTGATAAATCTCTGCACCTTGGGGATCATTAATCATTCGATTTCTGTTCTCGGCAGATAAAAGCGGTGTCGACGCGATGCGGAGAAGCGCCCCGACCCGTCCCGAACTCGCTTATTACTTATTATTCGATTATTTGCCGCGGCGCCGACGGATTAAAAAAATATATAAAACATAAAGGCGTTTTCTATTCGACGTTGCGCCGCGTTGATGGCAGAATCGGGATTTTACGGACGTACAACGTTCGCTCGCGAAAGCGTCGTTCGAACGAATAAACAAGGCATGATTGATGATTTCTGCAATTCGGTCGGACTTTTGGGTCGGTTGCGGGAGTCGATGTCAAGACTTGAGAAAGAATGAAATGGCACGAAATGAAGTTCGGAACGACCTTTGTTAGTTATACCATTTTGGAAATATGCTAATCCAGAATTGCTCTTCCAGTTTGTCCTGGTACGTTTTGCCAATGAGATCCACTTTTTTTATGGTCATCCATAGACCACAGTGCTTCTTTTGCTAGCTCATCGACCTTGGTACTTCTTTCAAATCTTAGCGGTTCACAACTCACCGTAGAGTAACGTGTTTTTTACCTCCCAGCCAAATATTGGAATGGTATGTTGGTAAATACAGCATCAAGTGATTTTGGACTGGATTCATCGCATAAAAATGATTTAGTGTAAAGTACTCTGATCAAATCATGTTGAATTGGATTCATAAAGAATACTTCAACATCCCTAAACCTTTACGCAAGGTCTTCAATGAAACAGATATTCGTGACGTAATATGCTGTAAGATTATCGCGTAGCAATTTTATGTATTTTCAATAGCGAAAAGCAACGAAACGGGAATACAGGAAACAGCTCGCGACGGTTGTAATGTCCGATACAATCATTCTCAAGTGGTAGCGGGAAAATTATATTAGCGCGTCGGCCTCGGCCTCAGTGAGGTTCACGGAACAGAAGCGCGGTACGAGTTGTGGTAAACTTTGCTTTCCGCGATGAGGCCGCGCGCTGTCAGAACTTCTTATTCTCTACTTCGTAACTTTAGCCGTGCACGTATGCTGAACGCCGTATAGGTCCAAACATATATAAAATCGTTTGTAGACAAACTATAGCGTTATGGGTGTAGCATTACGGCGAAATGTACGTTGATTTACAGAAAAATCCATATCAGTTAAACTTTGAAGTTTGGAATTTAGAAATTTGTTTGAAAAGATACGTCTTAGGAATAGTAAATTACTTAGAAGGTATTGGTAGTGATATTGGTAGAAATACGCTGGTGTTCCATAGTTTTAAATATGTAAAACATCAAGAACTATGATTAAGAACTAACACGCAGTTGTTGCTGTTAGGATGGCGACCAAATGTGAAAAAAAAATCACAAAACTCTTTTGAATTGAATCAAGCAATATTTCGCCTTATTTTAAACTTTCATCGGCCAAAATAAATATTACATAAGCTGGCGACCTTTTCCGACTATGACTCTTTTTTACCACCAATTTAATTGTAATGGACATTCTCACCGGGTTGATTTCGTTGAAACGCAAACACAATAAATTCCCTAAATGATGCTTCTGTTTTGAATATGATCTCTCTTCAAGAGAAAACTAATTCAGTTCTCTCGGCGAATCTCGGATCTAGAATCTCCGGGTAAGTGAAAAGGAAGTAACAAGCGCCGTTTACATATTCCCGCAATTCTCTTGATTGAGATTCAAAAAGGAGATCCGGCGGCCACAATAGTTGAGAGAGTGGCGAAGTGCATCTACCATTGTAAACCTCTCGAGACGATCCGCTCCCTTCCTCGCAACGAGCGCGTCTCCATCCGGACGTATCTATAGAATGGGATGTGTGAAAGAGGACTGCATGTACAGGTTGTTTCGAATCCGCTGGTTGCTGTGAGGATCTCTTCTGATGAATATCAAAGGTGGTAGATTCCCAGCAATAATTTCAAGCGTTTTTGCAAGTATATGATGGGAGATTTTTCATTGTCTCATTGTGACGGATTCAATTTAACTCCACTGCTATATTCCAAAACTTAAAAAAGACAATCCAAAAAAATGAAAGCAACATGGTAGTCTCCCGCCAAAGAGCACAAAGTAATTTTGTCCTGTTGATGAAATCATTAACGAAACGTATTTGCTCGTGTTTTTCAACAAATTAGAAGCCGAAGTTGGAGATCTTAGGATTCCTCGGAACAAGATTCTATTCCTTTAAGACAGCGTTCACGCAGACTGTGTGCTTCAAGTGAAGCTTCATATTGCTTAATACTTCAACTATATCTATTTTTCGATCATTACACAAGAGGCTAGATATAATCGAAGCGTCCTACGAAACTAGATCACACTATATATGAGCATCCTGTATTGGATAGCAGCAATAGTGACTCGTCTAACCGTGACTGCATCAGGATCCGGTTCGTCGTTAGAGAAACGGCAACGATCTGAAGGGAAGCTACGTTCGTTCCTTCTTCCTTTTTACGAGCAGAGAATGGAAAAAGGAATTTTCGAAGTCTCGTGGGAGACCGAATGCTTTAACGTTCGGAACGACCGCACTTTGAATCGCTCTGTAGTGTATCGGGGTTTTACGCCGCGAAAAAGGGAACGCGGCAGTCCTTCCGCCTTTGCTTTCGCAAACGTAAAGAAGAAGGAGAGTAAAAGAAAACGATAGGCCAGAGCGCAAATAATCTACGGCAGCGGGAGACAATCGATCGACGTTTTATGAGATTAAATTGGTACGGCTCGAGCAGGATTTCGGAATTTGAGAAAAGCGAGACGGTTTTAAAGTCAATCGAACGGAGATTTATTTGTTTAGTCCTTGCTACATAATTAATATTCGCGATTGGAAAAGGATTTAAAGAACGACTTCATTGAACGCAAGATCTATCTGAGAAATTCAATTGCTGTTACTGTAAAAGGCATTAATTTAGTATTGCCACGAAGCATTAAGGTTAAATTTAATGCTCATAAGTAGCATTCTTTTAAGTACAGAAGAATTTGAAGAATTAACTCGAGAATTTTTAATGCTTGATTGTCATAATACAGTTATGATAATCAAGCATTAAAAATTCTCGAAAAATCTTAGCAAGGTTATAATCGAAGAAACTATTTCCTTTACATCCGACGAACATTCCTCCTACCGTTTTTACCAACCATAACAGCTAAAATCGTAACATTGACTCTTCCTCGCAAAATCAATCGCAATTCGGCAATCACTCAATCATACAATGAAAAACTTTCTGCGTACATGCCGAACGGTGTCTCGAAGACGGAAAATCTTAAATCTCTTATTCCCGAAGCGGGTTAGGTAAGTAGTAAGCGAACACGGTCTCAATGCCGAAGGCATGTAAACTGAAACGCTTGTCACTTACAGTCCTTGCCTTTGATATTTACGCACACCTGAAATAAATGTCTCCTCCTCGAGACGTAGAGAAGTATCTAGCGATGTGGTTGCATTGCGCCCCGTTGGTCGTTGGAACTTCTTCGGCGCCTGGAGACAATTGCTGACTCGGTCGATCGTTTTCTTTTTTCTTTCCGTAGCGCTCCTCGAAATGAAATGAACACGTGAACGAAATTGGATTCGTAACATCAATCCTCGCTTGTCTCCTTTAGGCACCACACCTCTCCTTTGTTTCAGTACTCCCGAAAAGAGGAATAAGAGGAGACCGAAGACTGCTAAAGGATCCACTAATTCTGGTAAGTATACAGGGTGCCTGAACAAAATTTTATTTTGAACTGATATCTAATGCTTACATGATGGAAATGGAAACTTGTACCACGTTCATGGTGCCTTAAAGTTAATTTATTTTGCGATGGGAAAAGCGATATTATGCTTATGTCTTAAGAACAAAATTCTGATTCAAGGCAATATTGATAAAATTCTGATGATTGCTGTCCAAATATTCCAGAGCGTTTAAATAATTTAGTTTTTTTCTCTGCCTGAAATAACGAATTCCAATGCGCAATAATGAACGATAACCTATCTTGCCTCTAGACCACTTTGCGTGGCCTACAAAATCAGAATGGCGTCCACTGCTGTATCACCAACACTTTTTTTTTGATAATTAGCTTCAACATAAAACTTTCATCCAACTATACTTTTATTGCTAAAACTATACATTTAAGAGAGTGTCTCAACAAGAACACCCCATAACAAAGACAATCCGAGGTGCTACGCTACGTTACGGCCGCCGATAACAGGTACTGATCCATTTTAATACCGCATTCGTTCCAATTAACCGAATTTCATTAGATCGGAGAGAGGCATTAACGAAAGAGAGGTCTCGCCGACCGAAACGCGGCGCGGCGCGGGCAGACGGATGAGCAGGAAACCAATTAGCGGCGGCTACAACCCGAATTGCCGGATAAACTCGTAACTTTCGGTCATCGATGTCTGATCTGATTGTTTCCTCATACGTTTTACGTGGGGCGAGCGGTTCGATTAAACTCGAAACGATTTAATTCCGCAAAGCCGACGCCAGTCAACGGCGGAGCTCATCGGCGGCGTCGCTTTTAAATCTAGCCCGGCTGTCGAGAGGGATCTCGACACGTGATCGCCGGCGTAAGGACGGTATTACTCTGTGATTGGGATACGTAATGGAATGAATCGCTGTAAGTACATATTGGATCCTGCTCCGTAATAGAATTTGCAGTTCGCGGGCAGTAAATTATCACAGAAATTCGCGTGAATATTAAATAGCGAGTCTTTCTTTAAAATTGCTTAAATTACAACAGAACAGCACGATAGGAAGAAGCAATATTCGTCGAGAACTAGCAGACATAACATCCAAGGATTTGAGTTGATAATCATTTAAGAAACACAATTTTCCGATCTAGCACTAATTTAACAAACTCTTCCAATTCCCTTGTCTTGCAAAGTTGTCAGTTTGCAACGAAAAACTGACACAGGAACTGGACAGGACACACGAAGGCAAACAAGCCAGCGTCCACGCCGCTTGCCCAGATCTTCTGTTCATCAATAAATTCTTTTATCCCTCAAACTATGGTAGAATTTAGTGATAACGATCAAACAAACTCAAATTAATTGGATTACTCGACGATCAAACATCACAAACAAAGAACCTCAATTCCCATCCAGCGATCAGATGATCTTCTTTGTTTAGTTTATACGTATTCACTGGCACTCGGTCTCGTCAGTTTCTGACGCGTGTCTAATTTCGGTGAGCCTCTCGCTCGCACTATCATTTAACGGAGGTTTAACGCGCCAATTTCGCTACACATTCGCACCTCTGCGACGGTGAATTATACCGCGACGAGTTCATACATACACCGCAAACACATCGAGATATAGCCTCCTCCACCGCCGCCTATGTCGAAAGCGCGGCGTGAAAGGTGGGAGCTCGAAACAGAGCAGATTCTGGTCGGGTTGTTTGTTCAGCACTTACCAGTCGATTCCTGCATTACCCTAAGCAAACATAGGAAATACGCGTCGGTGGCGTACAATCGTCATGTACTTAGCGGTATCTAAATTACAGTGGTTATGCGTTAGATTGGATGCAATAATATGGAATTAGTTAAAATTTCTAAAAAAGTGTTATGAAGGTTAGACGCTTCTGCGACATGTTCTACATACGATGGACACCTCGAGAATAAAATGCATGTTAAAAAAATACTATTTTTGCAATGTTATCTCAGCAACTAAATTGTTGCAAACAAAGTAGAATATACATATAAAGAGAAAAGTGGTAATAAAAAATTTGCTACCAAAAACAATATAAAAGAACCAACGACTATACGTTGCCAAAAACTTGTTGATAATCGAAGTCTGTATTTTAATACAAAAAAACCTGCTGTTATGATTTGATTTGTTAATTCCTCTAATTCGTTCGGCAGAATTATTTTCTTGCTACATGACGATGACTGTCCGTTACCGCAATGCGACGGCTTTTGATCCGACCAGACTTGTACCACACATCCTGTACTTAACATGCACCAACATGTCATTTAACGAAGTATATTCTGAAGGAAATCAAAATTTATACGACCTTTCATCGGCGTCTACTTTAAAGATATCGAACAAAATGATATTCCCCAAGCTGATTACTTAATCAATAAGCTTCAGCGGCGACATTCCACCACGGTGATCGATGTACTTTAAGCAAAGATGTATTTTTCCCTTACGTTGGCGGTATCAATTCCTCTACCTATAACCCGACGTAACTGTCGTATAGCGTTCGTGGGTTTATGTTTATTAGAACTTCTTTGCGGTAATAAAACGAGATTAAACGACTTCCGTAGCGTCGTGTACCGAACCGTTCGCTACCCGTCTAACGTTTCGGATAAGCAAAAATAGAAAAAGGAACGCGGCGAAGCTATAACTAAGCATATTCCATCGAAATACGCAACAATGAACCCTAGAACGGCTTTAGTTCGGATCGCAACGCTCCCTCGTGCAAACTGCGTGAACGAGGAAGTGATTGCCGAACGATATACTCGGTAAGCCTCTATCCGAAAGCATCAAGTCCTCCTCTCTTCGGCGTTGGAGCAGTGTAACTAAACGACTCTTTCAAGATTGCAGATTAGATATCTCTTCTCCGACGAGAGGAGCTTGGAAAAAAGGGAAGTAGGGAAAGCGAATAAAGATCGACGTTGTTGCCTTACCAAATCGACTTTTTCCCGAAAAACCGAATCGACGGCGGCTGCGGCTGCCTCTCGACAACCTACCAGCGGCGCCCTCTATCGGTTCGCCTTCCCGATCCTCTGTATTGCTTATTCGAGCCGAGATAATGTGATAGCTTTTGCGGGCTCCTGGTATACATCAATCGCCAATTGCCCGACGCCTCCTCCACTTATCTGATTACACCTTTTATTCACACTCCATTTGTGTACGGTTTATATTAGCCTTCGTTCGTTCGTTCGTTCGTTTCGGTGTCGGTCCGTGAGGTTCGGGGAACGGGTAAGACGGGGATAAGAGTGCGCTTCTATTTTGTTTCTCGTGATAGGACGCGGGCGATTTCGTCAATCGATCGCGGAATTCGGTCGCAAACGACTACGCGATGAGGTAGATTTAGTAATTTCGAAATGGATTCTGGAGGAAATTGTGCGTTGATGGCGATGACGACGAATAGGCGGATATTTGCTGAAATCGTCGCAATCGCATCCGGTTTCTAGCGATTAATTCCAAATACCTAGTCGACGATTGCAAAGTTCAAGTTCCAGTTTCCACTGTTTATGTTTTGAGAACAATACTTACAACGCAGGGGCTAGGAGCTTTTGCAAATCTTTAACAGCATTTTTTTCATTTTGGTAAAATTACCAGCTGATGCTTTAGCGACCCATCGTTACAGCATGTTCCTTTGTAAAGTTCTGGTTATTCTACTTCTATCTTTTCAATATAAGATTAATTGCGGAACGATGCTGAATCTTATCTATCTTCATGATACACTTACCCTAGTAAAACTTTTATCTTCTTTAAGGACGTTTTGCGGCATTCGGCGATATTTATCAACTGCTCCAGCGGAAACGCAATTATTTCATTTTAAACCCGTAATATGCCCAAAAGAAACGGGAATTCGTAAATTAAACTTTACGTTACGCAATCCCAACGGAGAAACAAACGTCCAATTAAGGGAATGAACTCGACGACTCCATTCTTAAGTTATTAAGAATGTGATTTATTGTTTACCGTCAGTTTCGCTTTAATTGAATCTTAAAACGGACGAGCTGAATCGTCATAGTGAAGAAATTCCCCTCTTCCACGTTCTAGTCCTCTACTACACCAGCCGCTTCGTGTCCCCCTTTTTCGCCGCTACACTACTCAGGTCCATTTCCGGTCACCTCATTTATATCGTCGGCCAGAACCGAGACCGATCCTTACATATCCATCCCGCTAAGAAGTCTAATAAATGGAAAACAGCTCTTATTCGCTCCACTCATTTCTTGCGAGGGATATTTATAAACGTCTGTCGGCTTTGACGTCTACCGCTACCGCACCTAGAACTTAGAATTGATAATTTATATCTCGTAGCACGGGGTGGTTGGCGAAACGCGGGCTCGATATGAACTAGGGAAGTTTGCAGAGTGGATTCTAAGGAAGTACGAGGAGAAAAATTAAATGCTAAATGTGGGTGTTATGTGGCGATATCGTGTTGCTAACTAATGGAAATGAAGCCCCCTTGTCGATGAAAATCAATATTTTGCTTGAACTGAATCTTACAAATTAGTTTTTACAACGCACGATTATGATCTTGACTACTGCAAGGGTAATAAATAAATAGCATGTCAATGACAACGTATATTTATTTATTAACATAATCGGGAAAACCCCCAATAAAACCTTTCTCGCACGTAGCGGAGGCAGCGGGATATTTTAATAAATTTGAATCTCCACCATCAAACAAGTTGGAAATTATTATTCGCAGTGGGCCCCCCCTACAATTTCTACATTAGCTAGCAACAACACTACAAACAATCAATATACAGAGTGCATCAATATTCACTTGCCAGCCCTCGGATATCTGTGCTACTATTAAAAATAAGACAGAAATTAAGAATACTAAAATTCCGAAAGCGAAAGATTGTTTCCATACGCCCCGTATAAATAATTACTCGCTCTTCCTATGATACTGGCACATTGAACACGTCTTGTATCTCGAAACGATATCTCTTCAGACGTTCTACATTCCGAAACCGATTCCTCTAAATGGACATGCTGATCTTTTTATCGGCGTCCATCTCCTCCTCCCACCACCGCTTACCCCACCGCCACCGATTCCCTTTTTTCGAAAGTTATTTATGTATTGTTGTCACTTCCTTTATTCATTACGTCTTGCGGGGTTAGATTCCGTGAAGATCCGCTCGGTCTACATTGAAAGGCGAATCCGGACCATTAGTAACGAGGACGCTCGATTGAAATCAATTCCTCCGTTATGTGTATCTGAGTAAAGAAAAAAAAAAAACGTCCGCTCCGTCTTTCTCTCCCTTCTTCCACGTCCTTTTCCGCAAATGGAAGAGGCGAATCTAGATTTTATTCGGTAAATCTATACCCTTACATTTCGTTGATGTGCTGGAAAGGACGCTCGCCGAGAAAATGGATACGAGGACCGATCTAAAACCTTTCCTTGGTTCGGTTCGGTCCTTTTGCGTTAAGTGGACGTATGTCCATGATGCTTTCAAGCTTTGTAAAAGGATGTAATGGTACGAATAGTATGCTTATTGAAAGAAAGCAGCTATAAAAATCGTTTTTAAAAAGAGTTCTTTAATATTATTTAATGCACAATCTACCCGAAACTAATGGGAGACTGCATGAATGCGTTAAACACACCCCGGTAACCGGGCTAAGGAGACTCTGATCTGGATAACAAGACAAGAGGGCCACCAAGAGAATGTCAGAACAGACAAATTGGAGCTGTTGAGATTTCCCGAAGGACTTCGGGAAATCTCAACAACTTCAGCTCCTGGCGAGCTACACTTAGGACTAAATAATCTCGCTGGCGTGTCAGTGATATAACCGCTTCGTCAAAAGCCAAAAATGTCTCCTCCAACCAAAACGAAGCGAAGGCGCGGGTCAAGAAGGCGCACTTAAAACAGAAACATTCAGAGATTCGCCCTCGGAGAACAGGCAAAACCGCGGCCAAAAAAATGAGCAACCGGATAATTACAAGAAGATTTCAAAATGTTTGTAAATAGACGTTTTACAAAAATTACAAGTTGAATCTTTCATTCCTCGTATTTATCCGCAGATAAAATCCAGTAAAACCAACAGAAATAATATCATCCTCAAGTGATAGATTGTCCAAACAAAAAAAGAGTTGAAACTAAAAGCGACGCCTGATGGATTAACTTACTCCAACTCTTGATTATTTTTCAGTATCTAACTAAGCGGATTATTGATCATTCCGACCGGGACGTTATTCTCCTCATTTCCCAATCGACTTCGCGATTTTCCTATTCGTTATCAATCAACGTCCGATAGAGCAAGACCACTCTAGAGCTTGTTTTGAGGAACTTTCCAATTCTTTGAAGTAGTACTTTTTAGTTGTTTAGCGTCTTGCAATGCAAGAGAGTAACTCCGCGCTCTGTACTTACAGAATAAGGAACGTGACATTATAATGTTACGTTGATTATTCTGTAAGTACATTTTAAACCATTCCCGCGAAGAGATCTTATTTATATATATTCACTAATCGACGTAATAAACTGCTTGTAGTACGGAATAGGAAGTATTTTACATATGCGGCTATAGAGCCATCAATTAGCGCCGTTAGATCGGCGAAACTCCGCACTTTCTTTTTGGCCTTACAAAAATTCCATAATTTTGGGTTCAAATTTTTACGGCTTGTCTAGATCTTGGTAACCGGATGAGCTACGAGGATAAGTTGGGGCTCGCTCGAAAGGTTTCGACGGGCGCTTTAAGGGAAGAAAATCTTAACTCTCTAGCTCTAACCGTTCGGACGCTACGGCGTCTCAAAGTTGAAAAATGAAAATTCTTTTTTTTCAACTTTAACGCCCGAGAAACCCGCTAAAACGAAGAGCTAGGGGCTTCTGCTTAGTCTCAATCGATCCGGCGGTCAATTCTGTTTCGAATGCGTACTTCGCATACGGCAGATGCATATCTGAGGAGATGATCGACGAAAACCGGAGCAATGTCGGTTGTCCGACCGTTTCCGACCATCTCCAGCGCAGCTTCCGAAAACTTCAAACACCAAAATCTCCTAAGCCGTTAGAGGTAGCGGGCTGAAATTTTTTTTTGGAACATATGCGGCCATAGGGCCATCGATTAGCGCCGCTAGATCGACGGAAATCCGAACTGTTTTCTTTTTTGGCTTTTCTGAAGTTCCATCACTTTGGGTTCAAATTTTTGCGGCTTGCCTAGATCTTGGCAGCCGGACGAGCTACGAGGATGAATTCGGGCTCTTTCTGACTGCGCTAATTGATTTTATTGTTTCTTTACATCTATTTATAATACTTGCAAGCAGATCAAAGAAACTTCTCTATTCTGCAGGCCTCTTTAGACCGTTAGGCAACCCTCTGCGTTGGCATAGGTTAGGATAGGACCAAGAGGAATCGCTCCAGCTCGTAGAGTTTTTTGCGCTTATCATAGCAATCTATGCGAACAGTAACAATCGTTGCAATGTCGGCGCGATTTAGATGTCGAATATTCTAGACTATAATGACGAATTAGTGCCAGAAACTCCACTTAAAATTGTATACATATATTTGTATATATATATACATATTCGAAACGTAAAGTCAATTTCGGCGGAAGTCAATTGGCTTCGTAAGCTCGAGAGTGCGACAGTTATATACATACCGCGCGCTCACTAATGACGAATCATGTTTAAACTGAATTGAGCTAATGAGGTCCCAACTTCGCTCGGTTGCGAATTCCACTCGAATTCCCTATTTCCATTCGTTCGGGGCGCCGCTCTTCGGGTCCCAACTATTGCACTCGTACAACCGTGCACTACCGTCCTCGCCTCCTCTACCGGACGGCCGCATTACGCGGGAAGGGACTTGTAGATTCTTCTTTCATTACGAGATTTACGCGAACATGCTAGAGGGCGCTGCGGTGGTCGATGGGTCGGGTCTCGAGTACATGATTTCAATTTTAATTCGAGAATCGACGTTTGATAATTAAATAGACGATAATAATGATTATTATTGCTAGAGGAGACAGATTAATACCATTTTACAAATTGCCTGTACTTTTTAAATAATTCTATCGAGTATTTATGTAATGTTAAAGAAAATGTTTAATCTGAAGTGTTATCTTGCGAAAATATTGCTTTGGTTACCTAATTTCAAGTAATCCTACTGACTGCGCTAATAATATCGCGAAAATCTAACAGAAATTAGAAAATGGAAAACATGGATATTAAAAGTAATAAATTCATTAAAACGGAGTAGCTAATTTGACTTGCGTAAATGGGTCGGTCTAATTGTAGCTATCTGAGAAATAAAATAATTTTTACAGCTGCCAGAATCTTGTCAGTTTCTAAGAATCTGGTAGCTTTAGACCAATGTGAACTAAAACATCTTTTCAAGCTATTGTACACAAATAAATGAAACAATAGAATCAACAATATATTTAACAAAATTATCAGAATCACAATGACTTAGCTTCCGCAGTTGTGACAAAGTATACTTATGATTCTTCGTAATATTTACAAAAATTTTGTCCATACACCAACTACGTATGGTTTAGGAGGGCCAGGACGCAGCCAATTATTTCTAAAGTTATAGAAAGCAATATGCAGTTTGCCTAGATGTGGGACGAGCTGCGGTACAAGGTTGAGTAAAAGCACTCTCGGAACCACGGGTAACACGATCGTGGGTAGTATATCTTTTCCCTCCTTACGTTGCTTTTGACGCAAATGATTCCATCAATACCATGAGGAAGCTATTTTAGCATTATTTTTGACTAAAGATAACATAGCAATTTTTGCTTTAACTTAGCGAGCGATTTAAGTTAGTAGTTCTGGCAATAAAGACTTAAATCGCCCGCAAAATTCAATAAAGATTTACTCGAAATAGATTGCTATTTCTCTTTTCTTTTAATAAAAATAACTGCGACATAAATACATACAACCACAAGATTACACATTACAACAATACAATCACAACGTGACTCACCGATTACAAATGGTTTTCATACGTTGCTCAATATGTTACACTAATTGGAAACGTCAATTTGCCGTCGCTACGCATCTACCGCACAAAAAAAAAATAAAGAGAAACAAAAGCAACTATTTTTAAATTAAGATAACATCCATTAAGGGTCTCCATCGAGTAAGATTATAAATTAACCCACCTTCGCGGGTGGTAATCTCGCTTATTCATATCTTTTCCGCCATATTTCGCGTTGTTCGAGCAATACCATTCATATGCTAATCGCCCTATTCGGTATTACAGAACGCGTCAAAGCTTTGCGAACATCCTGTACACAATGTTCAGCTAAAATGTACAACGAAATGTAATTTACCTAACCTGCGGCGGAAGACGACGTCCGGACCCGCAGAATGGATATAAATCGCCTTCTAAAAATAGATTTACCCATAGCGAATTATCCGTAAACATAATCAAGCAATTAACGCTGATCGAGGTGAAAAACAACGACTTATATAGACAAGGGTGTGATTCGAAAGGAAAGGGGTTGCTATTATTCATCATTAAGCAATGCTGCTTTGGCGGTTTAGTTTTATTAAGTGAAAGAGGATGTACGCAATATCGTCCATAGATTGAGTAATATTAGGTTGTTAAATATCTAGAATTTTTCATTTTTTACTCATACTATCGACTTCGTCATGAGAAGTAAAATTTATTTTCTAACTACAATGTTCTTAGAAATCGATACTTTAATGAAGTAAAACATTAAAACTATTTTGATTGGAGTTCCTCCAGGATCTGTCTCGGGGCCGTTTTCGTTTTTTGCTTTATTTCTATTTGTAGCTGTGATGTACAATTTAGTTTGTACGCTGACGACACAAACTAAATTGTAACTAGAACCACTGACTCTTTCGATTTGGTACTGGAGGACGCACAATTGAAATTTGATAATCCGGTGTTAGGCTACACGTGAAAGCCTGCACCAAACTAACAGCTTTTCTCCTTATAACGACAAGTTATTAAGGTTATTGAATGTTTGGGTTGTAGGGAGGAATGCAGTAGATAATTGTTTGTAAGATTGTGAATTATGTAGAAGTGAAACACGCGACTATCTAGGTTAGCAGATTCATCGCCCAGTTCCAGGAGCTGTTCGAATATATTAATCATGAATTGGACAATAATTTCATTTGTTTCTTCATAAATATAATGTAACGAATATAAGGAAAATAGCAAATAAATCAAACCAGTCATTACATACTGTTAATATTCAGTCTAATATCGATCAGATATGAACCAAATTTATAGCGGGTAATATCCATACGCGTAAATATTATATTCCATTATTTTCATTAAACATTCAATAACGTTGCCTGTGCTTGGTGTAATAATAATCCCAGTTGTTAAAATAAATTTCATCAAAAGCATTGAAATATTCCAATATCTCATCGCCCCCCTGACCCTTCGCGGTGCTCTCCCGTAGCCGCACCGGCTACGCACCGTTTCCAAAAAAGATCGTTTTGCGACTCTAACAACACCGTAGCATAATAAATCGCTTTGAATTTAATTTATTTACCGAATAATATCTAAACCGCGCTGTCATTTAATATGGCGAAATATAAAATTACTTCGACTGGTATTGAAACCGCAGCGGAATATGATGCATTTCATGAACACGCCCAGATGTATATCTAGCTAAACTAAACGCAGCCATATTCAGTAACCGGCTTCTAGGAACATATGTCCGTATAATTGGAATATTCTCTCATTTCGCATTAATGGCGGCAATGTACACTGCCGTTCAGAGAAGTTCGGTCGGTTAGTAAAAAACACGAAAAGGTTACAGAAACAAACGAAACTAAAAACAAAATGCAATTTTATTGTATGTACGGGTAAAAAAGACAAAAATAAATAAATAAAAAGTTATTCTGGCCTAATATAACATACTGAACATTATTTTTTTTTCATCGAAAAAACCTCCTTTGCTGTTAGTCACCGCTCGAACTATTCTAGGCATTCTTTCGATAAGTTTTGTTAAAACGGATTGTGGAATATTAATTCATTCATGTTGCAGAATATTCCGTAAATGTTCTTGTGAAGTTGGGCATATTTTTCGGATCCTCCTGGGTGTGCTGTTCTTCTTGTTCCTTTAGATAGTTCTTACACACTAACGCAGTGTGTTTTGGGTCGTTGTCATGCAAAGTTACGGCCTATTATACGCAATCCTGATGGCACTGCATGATTCTGGAGTATTGCAAAATAATTTTCCTTCCTCATTACACCCTGCACTCTGCATAAATCTCCCGTCCCAGCAAAAGAGAAACATCCACATCCACACTAACACAGAACTACGCCCTTGCTTCACTGTTGGCACAATGCAGTTCGGGATCACTTTTCGGTTTTAGATCTTCGGACATAAACTCGTCGATTTTGCCCAAAAACCTCAAACTTTGACTTTATTTTTATTTACAAGTCAATTTACGGCGAATTTTTAATTTTCCATGAATCAACTCTTCAAAGTAAGCATTCGAACTTATTCTCGGATCATGGAACTATTTTATTGGTTTATTTTCAATTTGTGGGCGTTTATAAAATACCATTTTCTGATAAAAAATTATTGGAGCGTTCTTAAATAGGCGTGTCTTTTTCGTTTACAAACACTCTATTTCTTACAGTGCAGAGCAGCAAAAAAAAGGTGCAGTTTAAAAACCTTTTAAAAATCTTAGGATTGGTCGATGTTTAATGTTTTTATAATCACATTCGTCATGTTACATTTCTTATCTTCCAGACTTTTATTGGTCAATATTGAAAAAGAAGGTGTGTTAGAAATCTATATGCCAGATCTGTGGTGGTTTATTAGTAAGCAGGCGTGTCCATACTGCTGAATAGAGAAATTTTTTTGTATTGTGTAAATATTTGGTTCTAACTAGAATAATAAAATGGAGCTTCTTTGCGGATTACATTTATTGGTTGATTTTAAAGAAGGAGGCGTAGTATTTGAACATTATAGTATTTCCATAAGTTTCTTTGAAGTAGGCGGGGAATAATCTCTTTTTGAGTTGTAAAAATTAAGAAAAGATGTCTGTTACACATTCCTAGTTGGTCGACAGGCTTTGTCGAGAATCGGGAGAAGGGATGTGTGCCTGCATTTTTTTTTAAATAAAACAAACAAAATGTAGTCCGCCGATTTTATTTGGGAGATACATGAAACAATGCGTCTTACGAGTTTATCCCTATTATACGCAATCCTGATGGCACTGCATGATTCTGGAGTATTGCAAAATAATTTTCTATAGTTCCAGTTGTCCGATATCGCTTTATGATGTCATTTACTGTTGAACTTCTCATACTTATTTTTTCAGCAATTTGTCGCATCGGATATCCTTCTTCAAACAGCGTAATAATGCGCGAACGTTTTTCTACACTGGTAAGCTTGCCGCGTGCCATTTTGAAGTAAATTTTCTTAAAACTTTCGCGCAAAAACGACAGACGCACACCAACACTCGTTTAACAGTAAAATGAAGCAAATTTATATCTTTACGCCCGTGATAAATAAACAAGAGTGATACTGCGGTATATTTCCTAAATGTATTGTTCGTTAATAATCCCCAAACGACCCGTTTCGAGAAATTCTTGGAATGATAATAAAAGGGACTTTATTGTGGTTGTCGCAATATTTCTACTTTACATAATAATTTATGGCTTTAATCCCTTGGAAAAGAGTGTATGCTTAATATTTTTCTAATTTTATGTATTAATAATTGTACACAGTGTGATATAATAGATTTTTATTGTATGACCGAACTTCACTGAACGGCAGTGTATATGTGCAATGGACAATAGTTGAAACGTACAGTGCTCAAAATAAGAGGCAATTACACTCTAACATTCAAAGATTTAGCCCCAAATACTTAACTTATAATTAACACGAATTCTACAGGAAAGCAATCCATTTAATTTTTAATTTTAAGTATCAAATTTAAGTGATTCTGAAATGACGATTTGATAATTTTCTTGACGAAAAAATGAGGCAACATTTATCAGCAATCCCCATGCCTTAGAGTGACAGATGTTATTAAAAAAGAACAGACATTGAAGGATCTTTAATGACAATAAATGTTAAATGCTGGGCCCAAATCAAATTGTTCGAGGATCATCATAGTGCACCCTGTATTTAATTTTAAATTGTTTGTTTTAAAGCATTCATCAAGGTCCGCAAATTTTTATTTCCCGACACTAAGAGATATTCGAAAAGCTCACGCGGAACACGGTTACTCCTAAATAGTAACTTGTGGCAACGCCCGCCCAGCTTCCATTATTCTAGCTACATTTTATCTTCGAAGAGAGCTTTGCCCTAAACCATACAAATTCTGCGTCTGTGAATTAACTTAGTTATATATAAACATTGCAGTGCTTGAATTTCCATTCCTTCATTCTCCCAGGAATGCTTCGAATACCGCTTAACGCTTTTCGCCACCTGAAATACCTTATCGGCACACCTAGAAAATGTCGTCTCCATCTTAAGACGTTCGCCAGTTGTTCCTACGACGACAATTTGCAGCAAACTCTAGTCGTTTATTCATAGAGAGAAGTATATTGATTGGGCTAATCAAATACACTTAGCAACACCACCGCGACGAAGACGAAAGGAGGTAGAATATAGGCGGGGCGCAGGACAAAGCGGGAGATAAAACGAAAACGAACGGTTTGTATTGAGGTAGTCGGCGAGGAATAAAGCCTGAAGCTCTTTACAATTTCTTTTAAAAATCTTGTAAAGTTCTCGAGTATTTCCGCCCGCTTGGTTTCATTCGCCCTTCCCCAATCTTTTCCAGCTTCTCGCCTTTTTATACCATTTTATATATAATTTACCTTTTTTTTCTTCTTCCTCTAAAGGAGGCTCCGGCGCAATTACGGGAGAAGCTTTACAAAACGGCGGCAGTTTATGTTTTCCTTGAAAATTATTTTCATCATTAACGAGCTAGCAATGGTTGCATGTCGTTGCGGAAAAGGGTATAGGTGGAAAAGAGGTACCGCAAAAAAGGGAGTGGCATGCTTTTCTTTCGCCAACAAGAAGGAAGAAGGAAGATCAACGGCTTGCTTATTTAAAAAAAGAATACGTTGAGGCAAAAGAAATAGAATAAAGTAGACCAAAGGGTTATTACGACATCTACATTTATTACTCTGTTATAAAAAGGCTTTCACGTTTAATTTTGATGGATGTATCGAACCTGAATCTGCTGTCTACTTAGATGTAACTTTATGATGCAAAGCTAATAGCAATTATAACATACACAAATATCAATTTATCTATTTCCAACGCCAACCGTACCTAAACTGCTACGTCGGGGAGTAGTTGCAGGTAATATATTTTTTCTGCGTCCCTTTCCGGAAAAGATACCATTACTTGAGCATTCAGAAGCGAGAAAGAGTGGATTACGACGGGCGACGTGATCTTAGGGAGAAATGTAGTTATAGAATTAGACAGGCGAAAGAAGAAAGTAAGAAAAAAGCGAGTAGAGCGAGCGAAACGGCGAATCAAATAGATAGGGAACAAGCAGGCACGCGAACAAGGAAGAACGCGAGGCAAAGAAAAAAACGAAAAGAGAAAAGGGCCCGAAGTAGAAAAGGTAATTTCGTAGTGAATAAAAAAGGAGCCTCCGGTCCGTAACTTTTTCTATAACAGATTTTCGCGAGATTTATTCGCAGAAAACCTAACGTAAAAATGCGTTATTTATTCATACTTATTCGGGGGCGAAGGAAGGTAGGGAGAGACGTGTTCTGTGTTTTGCGCGCGACGCGTCTGCCGTTACGCGGACGCGACGCGATCAACATGCTGTCATAATATTTCGAGGGAGTATATTTTATTGAAACGTGCGTGGCATAAGGAAACAAGGCTACGAGAGGCAAATATATTTCTTCCGTTGACAAATTTCCGGCAGATATTTTACGCATTTTTGTTTAACAACATTGTTAAACGGAAACGGTTTTAGTTGGATGTCGAGAAGTCAGGACTATTACTTGTATGATAAGCATATGAATTCACCTAACTGAACTAAAGAGAAACAAATGCAAAAAAAATATGTTCAATCTTAATAGCCATGGTAACACTTCACTAAACAAAAGGTCTTTAGGCTAACCTGAAAGAATAGCACGCCACAGCTAAGATAATCCTCGCTCGTTGAAAGTTGCACTGAGGCGCATGATAGGTCTGCAGATATATTTACTAAATAGAATATCCGGGATTGAGAAAGGAAACCATATAAAGCGTGACCATTTCCTGAATGTACTTCAATGCACGTGGCTGAACGACGCTGGCCTAACGCTAAGGAGTTCGTACCGATTTTAATAGCGTTATTTTTAGCTTTACATTACATAATCCTTCAACAAAAAGGAGCTAACAAAGAATACACAATCTCTATTTTCCACTACCAAGATACAAGGCAATTTTGCAAGAATTAAAAAAAAAAACAACAACGTCCATGCACCACGAAGTAATCTCTTCCGATGCATACAGTCGCCAAAATTCCTCAGACGAATTTTCTTGAAACTAGGACTTCGTCGCCCCGCATAACCGAAATTAACATTGGATTCATTAATTTTTTTCGCGAGCGAGAATTCCATTCCAGACCTCATTAACCCGACGCGCAACTTGCATGTTGATAAGGAAATTTTACTAGCATTTGTGTATTATTCTAGGCGACGGCGACAACGACGACGGTTTACTCTGGCCGCGTAGTTCTTGCATCTACCGTAAACACAATCTACTTATGCAGATGAATATTACATTTTTCAAGTGGGGCAATTTAATCAAACTAACTGCGCGCCATCGGTGTACATCGGCGAAATTCTACTATTTAGTACTCGGGAGATTCCTTTTAAGTGTGGATTTTTGAGGAATGGGGGAGGCGATTCGTATTACGTTACGTTAGTGGTTTTAGATTATAATTAGTTGTTAAATTTGAAACACCGATCAATCTAGGACTGTGAAACAATTACGATAAGCAATAAAAATAACACCACAGTGATTCATTAAAATTACCAACTTATTTTACAACAAGTAAACAACGCAAAAATTCATCAGTTCCTTTTTCTGCAACAGCATAAATGTTTATATCTTATATCCTCCAGCTTCTAGGACTTCTATCCCCAATAGTAACACCACTTCAAAAGGAACCTCATTATTTGTGAACAAAGCTAGGGATTACGTTATCGTACTGCTGTTTTTATGATCATTTCGATTCGAACATTCCACCCAAAAGAAAAACACGCGTTTACATGAGGTGAGGAATTTATCTTGGATCTTAGCACAGAAAAAGGTTTAAAAATTTATATGAAGTCACCGTTTTCACAAATTACAATCTCGCATCATCACTGGATCATCCGAAACGCTCGTGAATAAACTCCCATCGGTAAGCAGTAATGTTTCCTATAACTCCCATTAAGAGAAGCTCCTCGTGGAAGATCGATGAAACGAATATCAGAAAATACTTAAGGTGCTCCGCCGTAAAAAGCAACGCAGAAATCATAAAAAAAAGTCCGATATTGCGCCCACAAGAACGACGTCTTCACTTCACCGCGAGAACGAGGTCTCTTTATCTAATCTCGCCGGAAGTAACGACGTCGCTGGTCGTCGGCAGTTTGTTTAGAGAGATGGGCGTCTGGTACGCAGGGATCCTCTTGAATTTCGCGAAAACCCCCTTGTTTAACCTCGCCACCTCTTCCCTCAAGAACGAACGAAAGAAAAAGAAAGGAGGAATAAAAGTTGTAAAGTCCGATAGTATACGTAATATAAAGAAGTATAAAGTTGCCGCGCAGATAAGCGAATCCCGGAAAAGAAGAGAACGAGCCGGCGAACCATTGACTTATTGTTATTATTCTCATCACACGCTATATTACACCACGAGAGGGGCTAATCCACTCGTTTCTTCCTCGTCCTCGGCGCGCTAGCCGTCTCCGTCTTTATCGGATCGCCCCTATATGTACTTCTCGCAGCATCTCGAGCTGCTATCCTCCTTCTCCGCGTACCCGACGGATCGGAAGGATAGTCCGTCCCGTCCGTTAGCTGCGTTCCTTTCCTCTGATGGGATGCTGAGCCAGCGGTTTGTCACATCGAAGATATGAGCGGCTTCGCCGACGGCCCGCAAGAAATATTATCCGAGATCCAGTCTTTTGAATTATATTCGAGGCAGATGTGAAACGGTTCGTGTGGTATAGTACCGCCGTCGGTGGTAAGCTTGAAAATGTTCGCCGCCTCCATTGCCACATTGGCAACTTGTATACGTTTGCGAAAGCGGGTCTGTGTGTGAGTGAAATTTTTCGGTATTTGAGCATCCAATATAAAGATCCGCTATATATACGTTTGCTCGAAAGGGCCAATGTCATATTCGTGATGTACTACAATCCTAAACATTTGTACCGGATTCTTTCTCTTTATCGCACGTACATTTTTGCTATGGATGATGTTAAAGAGAAAATTATCACTGCATTAGTGATACAACACTTGAGATTTAATGTGTGTGAAACTATGGAAAAAAACATAACCTAGTTATACCGGCAGCACAGAGCAAAACAATGTTATGAAGAATTTAGTCAAATGATAATAACCCTACCGATTTACTAATGTTATAACATACAGAGTGTACCAAAAAGCATCATAAACATCCTCTGAATGTCAATTCATCGGATGTTTAATTCGATCCTCGATACCCAGCCAATCAACGATAGGTTCCGCCGACCGCCGATATAAAAGCGTGCTATTCCCTTCACACCCCCTGCAGTTAATTTTGGCCTGGGTTCACGCGTTGAATTAACGTGGTAACTGTGGCCTACCATTTTTCCTTCACCTGAAGAAGCCCCATATGTCTTTGGGCGAAACGTTGAGTTACCATAACGGGGTTCAAACCTGGGGCACGTTTAGTTTTAACCGACAAAAGAATGGGTTGGAGGTATCACCTTCAGAGTACAAAGAATCTTTCGAGGATAGATTCGAACACATGGCGTTGCTTTTCTCTCTGTATCTTTTGAATTGCCCTGTGTAGCGTATACATCTTCCGTGCTTATAAAACTAAACCCTCCCATATTGAAGCGTCGGTTCAGCATCGCAGCTCCGTCTCAACGTTTGTTATGCTCTCCTCGTCGCTTATCGCATGCTTTACGTGAGCGTTCCCTTTTTTTATTTCCTGCTCTTACTATTCACTTATCCCGCCATATATCATTGCCGAGTCTAAAAAGAGCAGCGCCCGCTTTTTGCTTCGTCTTCATATCATCATTATTTATTACAATTACATGTAAGGTTATTCCTTTGATGGCGCGACGTACTGCAGACGTCCGCTATATCAGCTACCGTTCGTGCTCCTTCGCCACTTCTTTCCCTTTCCAAATTTACATTTATATGTCATCGTATACTCGTGTAGTCATTTCTTTCCGCCGCCTTTCACGTCAAGCGCTAAGCAAGAGCGAGCTTTGGTCTTGTTTGTCTGAGTTATGCCGTGTAGTTTGTCGGGATTATTCCTGCACAGTAGCGTATGATGCAATAATATGGTACATGCGTTTACGAATAGCGGCTATAATCTATTGCCTAGAGGAAACGGTGATAAACAAGGAAATATTCGAGATATGTCGTTTTGAAAAGTGGCGTAAAGTGATATGCATAAATAAAGCTTACGAATGGTCTGCCGCGTTGAATATGGGAAGTAGGATTTACGTGGCCGCGTAGGTGACAAAGGAAGTATTGAATGGATTCGAGAAAATGAAATTTGCAAATTTTCAGTTAAACATGAGAATAAACCGAGATTATAAAGAAGATACTAGATCAAAGCTATTGTTATCTTTGAGCTTACACTTAAGTTCACACCATTACATGTCAAGAACCTTAACGAAACATTTTCTCTAGAAACATTGTTTTTTAATAATAATAGAAACAAATACACCTGAAATTAAACGACATATTTTTATAGTCTTTTCTTTAATTAGCACGTCATAACCTACGAGTCGTTAATAATAAAAAGCGTAATCAGTGTCCTTTTTACGTGCTTTTTATTAGTACAATTTTAATGTAGGTACCGTGCACGCACGCATATTTTTATTATTACTCTCACTTCTCTCTCCTACTTCGCATCCGACGGCGACAATTTCGCCGGTCGCTAGTCCGCAGGCTAGCCTCGATGTTGCTCTCGCGGGACGCATGACTCGAGATGAGCTTCGCCGGTCCATTGTTTACTTCGTTCCGGCAATTTTTGACGATATTTCTTTTATTGGCGAACTTTTTCCGAGTCTAATTGCGTCGCTCGGGAAGTTTATCTCGAGTTTTACGGTCACGACTAGCGATCGCACGCCTAGTATCTGGGGTTATCAAACGACCGCGCCTCGAAGGACCGTACAAGACCGACATGGAATTGTGGATAAGGACAGGGATGGACTATTAGATGAGGTTGCCTTTGTTAGGATTTTAATGTCGTTTTAATGGGACCTTGTTTAATTTAGTTGCGCGGGTAAACCAAGTAAGTACGGCGTTAAGAACGCTTTATTGAGTGGTGGGTCACAACAGTAAAGCAAGTATAATATAGTACGCGTTGCATCCATGTTCTTTCACTTGCAATGTTAAGGGAAAACAATCCAAGTCACCTGGCAAACCTGGCTTAGTTTGTTAGGTTTACTTCTGATGATAATTGCTTGGCTATTGAAACGGGCTTCCAGTGCGAGTGAAGTAGTGTAATAAGGGTTTTAGTGAATCTAATCATGGCTACAATGGTCCAATAGATTATTACGAAATAATTCAATAATATTCAAAGCACGTATCTGTAGCTTTGGTTGGTATCCTGAACTGCTGCAAATAATTGCACTATAAAAAGTACACTTGACTGTAGACACCAATCATTTAACATGACTTCGAAAATGTTCACCTTTATTTTTATTTATTGGATATTCTCTTGGATACAGTCATCGTTTTCTATAATAGTAAGTATACGAGTATTGCAGACGCAGCAAAAACCAACCGCCGTATTTTACGACTTTAAATTTACGTCCAACGGCGGAGTGTATCTTCTCCCACAAATGCGAAAGCTCTCCGTACGCTGTAGTAAGTTAATTATTATTATGAAATACGGCGACAGCGTGCCGAGGCGATTCTTCTCTCGGGGGTAAGAATAAGAAGACGGGGAATACATTAACCGCACCAATCATCTTCGGCCGCCCAAAACTCCGCCTTCAAATACGAAACGATTTCACCCAGTAAATATTGAATTATGATCGCGAAACGGCGGGATGTAAACGTAGAAAGGTTGCTTTCAGGCTTAGCGCACACTACAGAGATATTGCAGAAGGAAATGCCTATTCTAAAACTGGTAAAGCGGGAGCCTGTAACGCAACGAAATAATGCATTATTATTGTTTTCTATCAAATGTCCTGGGCGCGCCTGTGATCGAACGCCATTGCCGGCAGATCGCATGAGGGACTGAACTAGATAGACTAAGAGTAGCCTCGCCTTGGTTATTATTCTAGCTTTTTGCTACGAAGAAAAACTTGCAATTCTTTGATTGATCAGTTGATCAACTGTTTTTAATAAAAGAAGACGCGCAAAACTTAAAATCATTCAGTGTGCGTCCGACTTTAAACGCCGCTACGGCGCGACATAGGAATTGATATATTTATTACGGATATCGTACAAATGCGATTTCTGCAAATGTTATTAATGTTTGTCGTTAGCGGCAGAGCACACTAATAGGAGAGCACCTTTATCTGCTTGGCAGCAATGATGTGTATTTTGGTTCCGTAGCATAATACCGATAACTATAAATGGATGCGCATTCTAGCGCCATAATTCATTGGTTTTTATACAAATTCGGCGCTAGTGAGAGGAAGGTGTCTAAGCAATTGATATACGAGCTTTGCAAACTTATTTATGTATTCGTTACTGAAGTTGTATGGTATTGGCGATCACGTATGTACCAAAATTTAGATCTTCGTCATACCTAGAGCAACCAAATGCGTAGAACGAAGTCTAGCAATCCTCGAAACAAGTGTTCCGGGCTAATTAATTAAATTCTCCACAGCCCTACCTATCATATTTAAATAAAATAAATATTTTCACAGTTGTAATATTTTAATTAAATTAAAGCAACAATCGACAAGGTATACCTGAATTTCATCACTCCAAATATAAAGATCGAACCGTTCAAAATTCATAACCTTCTCACCCTTTTCCGACCTTTCCCGCCGACTATTTTCGTGGCGATTTAACACGTTTACGAGAGAGCGGAGTCGGAATTTAAAATTCAAATCGAGAATTGTCGCATTTCGCCAGAAACATTTTAGGAAACAATGATATCAATTAAAAGCAAATAAAGCGCTGGCGTCCATTCTGCTACGATCGGGGGCCGAAGGGCAAGAAAGGAACTCCATTGAGTCTCCGGTCTCTTTCGCCCATACCGCCGGGACGTCGAGTGGGACGACGTCGCTGTCGACGCGACGAAACTTTTTCTCTTCTCGTCGAGGTTCTCTCGCCTCGAAATGAATGAAGTAATAAAATCAGTATCTTAATCAAAGTTCTGACAGGTCACTTCTTTGATAACTTTTTAGAAGGCGAGTCGTGTAATGGACCGTTGAACGCCAACAAAGCAATAACTCCATTGCCGTAAGAGAAAAATGTCCCCTTATTATACGGCATTTCACGAGACGCGCACAAGGGAGAACGAAGCTTGCTCCTTCTATATTTTTCTCTTTTTGGGGCTCCCTATTTCTTCCGCTTCTCCTTCTTTTCTGCGGTATATCCTCCTAGTAGAAGGCGCGTGAAAATATACGCCATTAAAAGTTGCCTTTAACTTACGTCTTTTAGATATATTGGAAAAAATTATAGGTTTTATCGCTGGCGGTACATTTGTCTTGATTAATGAACGAACGAGACGATAATGGTCGAAATTTGAATTTTTATTGCGTTTTTAAAATGCGCTCGTCGACATCGCTTTCGCTCTATCCATTCAAATTTACCCGTTCATGTAACGAGACAAGGAAAATGCGAGTTGAATTACGTTTGATAGGCGTATTTGATCCGAAATTAATTTCTTAAGAATTGAGGTGTATGTTGTTTTAGGCTAATTTCGCTCCCGCAATTGATTTTCGCCTCTCGCATGGTTCACATATTAGAATTTGAACAAAGCGGAAAGTAATCATCGAAGTTGAAATAATACCACTTCATGACGGAGATTACATTGATGTGTCAACCCTCCCACTTAAATAAAAGCTTCCTTTCGTATCGTAATTTCAGAGATACGTTAACTAAGCTTTAATCTTTAACATTTCCGCCCATTGAAATTTCAAAAAGGAAAAAAAGCAGCAGAGAATCCAAACATTACACGACCGAGAGAAACGATGGAAGAAGCAAAAAGGGAAATAATGAAGTCGCATAAAAATTATCAAGCAGCGGACGAATAAAAAGGGAAAGGAACATAAGCATCGAAAGAGACGGCGAGGTTACTTTGGGAATGGTACGCCCTCTTCCGAAGGAGCGGGAAAAAGCGCCGCATCCGAGTATACAAATTAACATTTTGTCATGAATAGCCTGGTCGTAAGGGGAGCGCTACATGTTTTGCGATTACGCAAAGAATAAAGGACCGTCGAGTACATTAACTTCGTTCCACTAAAGGTCTGACGTTAATCTGTGCTGTGCGTTTGGTATTTGTTTGGCGAGTGTGTTTTCTCGAGACAGTGGCGGCTCCTTTCTAGTGATACGGAAGAAATTGAGTATTTTTGAGGTTCGATTTAGATCGATATTTTTAACTTCGTTTCATGTCCCTCTAAGTTCTATTGAAAACTTAGAGGGAATTAATTTTACTGAAATCAAATATGAATTACCATCAAAGACGGTGTTAGCGTAAGATAAGAAACGATGACATTACAGGCATAGGTTCATTCTAACTGCAAGATAATATTCCATGCCATGGCTGTCTTTAATATGAACTGACAACGATATTTGGAGTTACCAGATATAGAGTGAAACTTTGAATCTTCCTTATGACAATCTCCTTTACCTTCTTCTTCTTCTTTTCAGAACTTCTAATACCATTGTTTTTATGTTGCTGCCACATATTCTTCGTACAGCCCAAATTCAATTATCATTTTTGTTAGGGCAACTGGATATTTTGTTAGATTAAATAAACGTGAGTATAAATTGTTCTTATTTGAAAAATAGAAGAGCGACTGAGTTCAATGTCAAATAGCCCTTTTAAATCCTCTCTTCAGAGAGTTTCTGCCTTATGTCTTGCACGCCACTGCTTTTCCTCCAATCAGCGTTTGTGCATTTGCGGGCAAAAACTTGAGTTCGGTACTACCGCAGATCGTCCCCGTTCTTAACTTCATTAATATGGCGGAATTGCATACGAGGAGAGCGGAACGAACGTTGCGGCAGTCCAGGGGTGAGTTAGCGTCGAGAGACGCCGCAGCGGAACTAGGTTAATAATGACAGTAGCTAATGCTTTCCGGGTAACTGGAGCTTCAATCACGTATCCAACGTACCCTTCCCGGCAACGTCGTGCCTCTAGTTCTCTGCACACTCGCAATGTTTGCCAATAACGAAGCGCGTATGTGAGCGCTCTCTACGTCGGGAGCATCATTTGTTGTTCATACGTGACTATTGCTGCAAACGGCCGAACACACATTACGTCAAATATGTCTATGTGTATTCGTAAGTGTTTGTGACCGGAGCAAGCTTCGTCTATCTGCTTCACTCGTTTAGTGAAAGAGATTTATTTACCTGCAGCATCCGTTTATAGATAAACAGTCGTCGGAATTAT